>CM076584.1:1702072767-1702672767 GCA_034641835.2 Pinus albicaulis | reverse complement strand
TTCTTTGATACTGTTAATGCCTCTAGTGTTTACTTCTACAAGTTCTATAGGTAGAGTCTATAAAGGGCCATGTAGCCTCTGGATCTCATCTTTTATGAAAGGTGACATATCTAGTAAATGCCCCCACAACACCGAATGGATCTAAATAGAAGTTCTTCATTCTAATATCCATAAAACACAACAAATTTAAGGTAAACTATGTACATGTGTCATTTCTCCCACAAACTAAAGTGCATAAGTGGTAAATTTTATAGCAAGTGTGCTCCCACCATGTAAAGCGCAATTTGGTGAACTTATCATTTTTATAATTTCTTTTTCGATTAAATTTAGTTTCACACATGATCAATTATTGCTTTGAAAGTTGTGCTCTACATAATTTGTGTATACTAAATTACAAAATGATTTTTTGAAATCTATTTTGTGTAAATGTCAACCAATAGATATATATCATGGAGGATGAACGACAAAGATCAGCCGAATCCCATATGGAGGTTCAGGGATCGGGAGATGTTCACGATATTTAGATATAATCTTAAATCTCCATACATGTGTGTAAATATGGAATTGATTTTTTATTAACTTTGTGAGTTAAATTAGTTGTTAATAAGTTTTATATTTTAATTTTTAGGAGGCAAGAGGAGAAGGTTTTCTACTCCATCCATGGAGCGTGGCCAAGGTTCAACTGGTCGAGGTATGAGTTTTAGCAGCAGTGACAAGACATTATTCCCCCGAAGGCTTGCACTAATCTTACTGTCTTCGCTGGTGGTCACTATGGGTCCGGTTCTCACATGTCATTCTAGTATGGTTCTTAGCAGTATTTATGTTGGAGAAGATGTTAACCAACAAATATCAAGGTTTCCATCAATTTCAATATTTTTTCATTAAATTTAAAAATTTTTGTATTACCTACTTTTTTTCTAATATATGAACTCTTATATATATTCATGCAAAGAGGCCGAAAATGTTCCGACTAGTTGGTCAAAAGAGATGGTGGCATTTCGCTATATTCAGAAGGTCACAACCCAAAGACAACTTCATCCGGGCCGAGATTAGCATATATATCGGTGGGAAACCACCATACAATGCACCTTACAAAGGTGTGAAAGACTTCATGAAAAATTGCAAAGAGATCTCGTGGCTTTGTCTCTACCTGCTGAGAGTCGACAAAGCCTTGAAATAGTTACACATTCATTGGGTGAAATGGTAAATGTGTACAGAAATCTTGGCCCAACCACTGATTCATTTGTAGAAATGATGAGAAAGAGAAAAGAAACAGTGATGGGTCCCAATAAATGGGAGGACGTAAAACAAAAAGTTACAAAAGAAGTGGCCAAGTCAATGTTTAATTACAAAGAAGGGCCAAAAAGAAAAATGTTGAAGGTGCAGTATTTCAAGCACCCAGACATAGCTCGTTATTTGTATGATAGGCACCTTGCGGCCTATGGAAGGCTCCCATGGAACGATGAGGTTCCTTTTTATTTTGCACAAATTTTTTATGCATAATTTTTTTGCATAAACCCAACCACAAATGACCTTCTCTGCAATTTTTGCCCTAGTGTGCTTCTGTCATTATACAACTTGCGAAGCGCTGCCAAGATGGGAGCGCTCACCGAGCCGCCATTGTGAGCCACTGCCAGGATCCAACTCGCGATCAAAGATGGATATACCCTCAAATAAGTCGAGAAGCAAGGGATGTTATGATTGACAATGTTCATGGGATTGAGTGAGCTCATCTTTGTTTAAATTACAAATAGCACGTGAAAATGCACGTGCTAATTTTGAATGATTATGACAGAGGAGATTTACAACATGAATGTTGAAGATCTCCAAACATATGCAATAAATTGTCGCAATGGTCTGCAAGACCTAATTTTTCATGAGGAAGAGGGCACCGAAACGGTATGTGTTAGTGACCTTAGGGTTTGAAATTATTTTTATATATACAAGTGTACAATTTGTAATAAATACATGTGTATGTACATGTATACATTTATTTTTATGTGTACATTAATCTAAAAAAAAAATTATGATTATATGTTAAAACACCATTTGTAGTTCTCACGCATGATGCGTGATGAAAATGTTAATATTACGTTCGGGACCTCCGGTTCAAACAATGCAGATGGGTCTGACCATCATGATAGGTTGGCACATGTTAGTGTTTTTTAAGTGACTCTAAAATAAATAATTGTTGCCACACATGTACATGTATGTATATATATAATTTGATAAAAATGTTTATGAAAATTTATCTGCACCGATGTTTTAATAAGGTATCTTCTTCTTCTTAGGAAAAATTTTCTGCTTCATATTGGATATGAGCTACAATAAGAGAATTTTTCACAAGTTTAAAATTTATGGTTTAAAATCTCATATATATATATATATATATATATATATATATATATATATATATATATATATATATTCTACCTCAAAAAGTTCCATTATAAATTGAGATATATATATATATATATATATATATATATATATATATATATTGTACGGTTTACCACTGCAGATGTTCCTATGGGAGAACCTGTTCATCAAATGGAGAGGGAACCTTATGAGGTATTGCATGATTTTTTTGTTATATTTTGTTTTTTACATAAAGTTCTAGATACATATATTCTCATTTATTTTTAAAGCATCAAATTTTAATGTTCAAGTACATGTGCATTGTGTATGTAGGTTTCCCATTCACAGGATAGGGCGCGGACTGAGACCCTAGTAGGGAAGACGCTAGATCCGTCTCCATTTGATGGACATGATTTACAGTAGATTTGATTTCAAAATTTACATGGTTTTAAAATTTGTTAAACTTGATACAGTTTGATACTTGTGAGATTTACAATTTTTGGACATATTTATTACATTGTTATTATATAATTTGTTTTATTTAATTTTTGGATGGTTTTAGTACTTTTGGCATGTGAATGTGAAGTAATGTTGTCATCTAAATTACATTTGGCATGTGATATTTAATGTTAAATGTTTTTGTTGGATAGTTGAATTATAATTGGCATGGCATGTGGTGTTTTAAACTCAAGTTTTGAATGGTTTCAATCTACATTTTGCATGTGATATTTAATGAACTTTGAAATGGCCTAATGTTTTAATGTTGCACAATATATAATCAAAAGGGTTTTAAAACTTAAAGTTTTGGATGGTTTCAATCTACAACTTAAAGTTTTGGATAGTTTCAACCCATTTGCACATGTGGTAATTGAAATGTTACTTGTAACAAGACAATCCCCATTGATTTCATTGTATATGTTGATTTCTGATTTGATATAATTGCATGTATGATGGTACATTACTTGTAAAGTCATTTGATTAATAGTGTTCATTGATTTCAGTGTAAGCGCAAAAAATTATTGACAATGTAGAACGATTTTTGTGTTGTAATAATTAAACCTAATAATATTGGAGAGCAAGAGAGACAAGGTATGGTGTTTACTACAAGAGTTCGAGCTAAATATTTAAATGGTTTATGATTTATGATTTTACCTCTCTTTTTAATATAATCAATATGGAAAGATGAAAAAACTAATAAGGGTGACAATAAGAATAGAAGAAGAAAATGATTTAAGATTGATCACAATAAATGCTATTTGTAATTGATTACATTCTAATTATTCACATTCTATCATTCAATATTATTACAATGTCACTTTGCATTCAAAAATTTTATTTGATCATTTTCTATTATTAAAGTTATTCTACAATATTTATCATCTCAACAAATTGAGGTAACTAAGAAAATTTAAAATTAAAATGACTTGATAAATCTCAAACATATTCAGCATATTTAAAATGGTTATATTAATATTAGATGTATTTACATATTATTGATAAAATTAATCATATGTTCCTCATATTATCGATAGTTTTTCCTTGGTTGCACACGACTGAAACCAACCTAGATCCATCTTAACTACGGATCTATCAAGCGCCGAGAGGGATCAAATCTCTCGAGGTGCAAACCTTTCCTCAAGTTTTGCACTCAAAAAAGAGGTTTGCATCTCTAGATATTTGATCCCTCTCAGCGCTTGATAGATCCATAGTTACGATGGATCTAGGAAAATAACTTTCTAAAAATAAGTAAGGCAAAAGCAGCATAGGGAACAATTAGGAGTAGATTTAGGGCATAGGGAACAATTAGGAGTAAATTTAGCAACATGTGATAGTTGGGTGAGATAAAATCATATTTTAATAAAATAATGGGAATTTGTAGGAGAGAAAAATAGTGGATATGACATGTATTTTGGTGAATAATCAAATTTATGGAATTAAAAAATTAATTATTTTTGTATGTGAAAACAAGATTCACACCTAATCCTCACCTAAAAGACTAAATTAAACACATTATTATTAAGGGGACGAGGAGAATTCTAGGTTTTGAGCTCCCCATTGTTAGATGAGTTTCGTAATGGCATTCCATGTATTTTTGTGAGAACTTATGATATTGTGATATTCTAATTACGAAATAGTGATCTTGAGTACATGCTGGATAATGTAGTAGATAGGAACTTTTTGATAAGGGGAGATTAGGGATGTGACCAAATTCCTATCAGTGAAAAAAAATTTCTTCGCCTTCCTATAACTCCATTGTAGCTTTGGGGGCCAAAGGTAAGAAGAGTACCTTGGAATTTCTTGGGTGAAAAACCAAGTAGGTCACCTACTTTGGTCTAGTGCATTGGAATTCATTAAAGATTTGGTCATTGGCGCTGCTTCAAGCTAGGAGTGAGCATCATCACCAACTTACATTGAATATTTTACACTCCCTAGGGTGAATGATACTTTAAATTGATTGACAGTCTAAGACTTTTGAATTTTTCCGAATGCCAAATGATCTTACAAAGCTAGTATTTATAATATCCTAGTAGGTCATTCGGTGACAACTTTTACCGGAAACTTGAAACAAAGAGAATCTATCCTTGGCTAGGACATCATCTAAGATGCCTGCCATAAATAGTAAAATTGTACTTAAAAGATGAGATTCGGGCAAGTGGGGATAACCACTTGTTATCTCGTCCCTTGGAGGCTAGGCCATATGGGGACCGAATCTGACCTTACAAAATAAAGTGAAATAATTTGTACCATACGGTCGGAAAACATATACAAGAACAATTAATATACAAGAACAATTAATTTCATTCTAGAATATATATATATATCTAATACATATAACATTTTTCATCAATGCACATGTATAGAAAAACTACTTTCAGTTGATACTAGAGCACGTGCTTGTACCCAAACAATTTGTAACATGTGCAAACCACAAATAACATAAGAAGCTCAATTTTTAGTTGAGTACTAGAAGTTCTAAAACATATTTAATCCAAAGATAATAAATTGTTGGACACTTCACTTAAAAAAATTATAATGGAATTCCATCTTCAATAATCCGTTCATGATCGGATTTTGACATTTTCCATTTCTTAATTTTCGATTTTTTATTTGATTGAACTTCTATCAGCTTTATACGTGCTGCACACACCAAGTGACTATATTGACAACTTATGGAATAAGGTTCATAGTCTTCAAAGTAAGCAAAGTCTCCACTTTGATGAGTTTGTCTAAAAAAATAACCTTTCAGTATAATAGACCCTCTGTCATACTGAAATCTGTCATCATTATAGCCTTGTAATAATTTCATTTTTCATTCAGTGCAACGCATCAAATAATACTTCACATTTTCATCGTTGTCAATAGGTGCAATTACAACAAAAACACCTCCTGCACAATAAAATAAATTTAACATTTAATTATGCATATTTAAATTTATTTCTAGATCTTTAAATCATTAGAAAGTAATTCAAATGTTACCTTCTCTAACAAGATCAGAAACTCGATCACCATCGGATGATATTGTAGTTTCCTCTGATTTCATTTCTTCAAACATTGCAATAGACATTTTTCCCTTTGTATTTAGCTCTGTATGTTTCCAATCATTCACATACATTTTGTTTTCACAAACGTCATTGGATTTTGTGTTTTCTATGCAAAAATCACAAAAACAAGAATATTTTCTTTTATCCAATGCAAACACATTTTTGGACAACTTTGTTTGAATTGAATGCAATTTTTGAGTCCCTTTTATTGTTTCAACGTAATTTCCAATTGATCTATCTACGTCTTTGATTCCAATATGCCAGAAAAACCTTTATATGGAAAATTAGAAAAATAATTTGTAAATATGATATCAAAATATAATTAAAAATAATCATTGCATGATAAATGTACAATGTTTAAAATTAGATTTCCAATATAAATTAAATTGAATGTACCTTCACACTTCTCTTGATGGGTTTTTCTCATGGCTTAGAGAAGCGATGCACCATTGAACAACTTCTTCAGCGTTCAAAAGTCGGCGTGAAGAGTGGTTCATTTGATATCTTCGAAGTACTCATTTTATGCATGCTCCTGCACCGTCATGTTCTCCTTTTCCATGGCCAGTCTCAAAGAAATTCCAACAATGTTTAATGCAGGTTTTCTTATGAAGACAACACAACCAAAAGAATGATCGTGAAGATTTGAATTGACCTGCGCATCCGTCTGACCATATCCAATGTTCATTGAATGTTATTCCACGATCTTTCAATGAATCATAAATTCTTCCAAAACAATGTTGTACAAAACATGTATCATGTGTACGATCGTCACTGATATAAAAGTGATATTCTTTAATTATATGTAGATTTTCACTCGTGCTTTCTATATGATCGACATTTTGTTCAGCATGGCTATATAGAATATGGACGAGCATGGAGACTTGGTCAGAATTATAGTATTCACTCTGAATTTCTTTTTGTGGAAAAAATGTGTAGTTTTTCGCAAAATCAATCACTGACAAAATGGTCCCTGGTGGAAAAAATTCACGAGATTTTTTGAATTGCAAGTCTTTCCATCGAGCTCTATGGGAATGCTTGGTGTATTTGTAAATTTTTGCCTCAAACTTTCTCAAAAATTCTATCACAAAAATTTCGTCTTCTAGTAATTCAATTCTTTTAACACTATTTGCACCTTGAATCGATGTATCGATATATTCATATCTCTTCCATTTCACTTTCATGTTGGAAAATGATTGATCATTTATATCAATATGATATTTGTTTTGAAATTTAGTCAAATTTCAACAATCATCGCATTTTTTACCACCAACACATTTCTTTTTGTAAAATAGTTCATCGCTTTCTCTTTCACATAGAATTTGAGATATGAATTCACGGATAGTGGAAGGAGGAGGTGAATCTTTCCATAATTTTCTACCGAAATCAAGGAATGTGTCATAATATAACTCAAATTCCACATGATAACGGCAACAACAAGTGTCGCGTACGGTGATAGGTTTTACATACCATGGTTTTTGTTGAACAAAAGCACTAAGTGAAACATGAATTTGACGATTCTCTTCTTTGAACTTGTTGAATAAATCTATCTGAGTGGTTTCCAAGAGATGTTTTTCATGTTCTTCGTACTGATTTCGTGCTATTCTTCTTCGCATCACATGTCTTGTAGTTGGTGAAACACGCGAATTGTTCTTCCAATATTCATATATTATTTTTTTAACATTTTCTCCAAGTCTATCTTTGTATGGTTGCCTACAAATAGCTTTCCAACAAGAGATTTCATCATTCACGTCTATTTGCAGTCGAAATTTTCGATGTTTGTGCAGAGTTTGTCGCGAGGTTCCCAGTGCTCGTGCCATAGATGTTATCAAACGATTCTCTTCATTACTTGGTGAAGCCATTGCCATCTGTATTCCTCTATGTACATTTGAAACATCTTTATCTCTAGATCTCTTAATTGACTTTATAGCACTACTCATATTTTTTATCACCTCTTCCTTCATTTTTTTATCTTTGGTTGATTTTTGAATACCCAATAGTGTCGTCACTTCTTTTAATTTCCTTGATGATATGAGACCTTTCAACATTTGAGCCTACACTGTCACTCGCTCATTTAAGAAATACTTTTCAAAAATGCGGTTGACACGATATCGTATAACATGGTCAGGTTTTTTATCTCCATATGTGTGAGTGTCAACATTTTCTAACATCTCATTATCGATAGTGATTTCATCTGTACATATTCGAAAAAATATTACATATTCAATAAATCACTAAATTAATAAATATGTCAATAAATATTAGGAAAATTTTAAATATATCAATAGATCATAATATTTACATTTACATACCCGCTTCAATTTCTTCTTGAGGTTGATTTTCTTCTTCAATATTTTGAGGAGTATCTTTGTCTGTTTACATTAAACAAAATATTTTTCAAACTAGTTCATCAAATAAAAATTAAGCTTCACATTTTACATTGGGAAAATTTTAAATATATCAATAGATCATAATATTGACATTTACATACCTACTTCAATTTCTGCTTGAGGTTGATTTTCTTCTTCAATATTTTGAGGAATATCTCTGTCTGTTTACATTAAACAAAATATTTTTCAAACTAGTTCATCAAATAAAAATTAAGCTTCACATTTTACATTGGGAAAATTTTAAAAATATATCAATAGATAATAATATTTACATTTACATACCTGCTTCAATTTCTTCTTGAGGTTGATTTTCTTCTTCAATATTTTGAGGAATATCTCTGTCTGTTTACATTAAACAAAATATTTTTCAAACTAGTTCATCAAATAAAAATTAAGCTTCACATTTTACATTAGGAAAATTTTAAATATATATCAATAGATAATAATATTTACATTTACATACCTGCTTCAATTTATTCTTGAGGTTGATTTTCCTCTTCAATATTTGAGAGGGCTTCTCACTTTCTTTTGCGAGATTGTCTAGTCTCTTCTCTACGTGCCTCAGGGTCTCTTTTTCGATCATATTTTCTCGCACAAGTTCTTCGATTTCCCATGATAATAGGGTATGAAGTTCAAAAAATTTCCTTCAAAAAATTAGACAATAACTCAATTACAAAAAATATCACAAAAGATTTAATTTAAAAAAATTCAGTGTAATTTTTTTGGAAAAAATACATATTCCAATCCAAAACACTTACTTTAAAAAATTCGAGAGAAAAATGTCTTATAAAAATGAAACGAAGCTCAAAAGATTTACTTCAACTCAAAACACGTACATACCTCCAAGAAATGTCTTTTGAATGTACTTCCAAGAAATTTTTTACAATTTTTGCCAAATCACGCCGCCTCTAAGAAATGTCTTCCAAAAAAATTCTTTAAACCCAAAATTGGAAAATCAACCAATAAATGCTCTTAAACCCAAACTTTGAAGAAAATTTTTTGAACCCAAACCAAGATCTTTGTAAAATGAGAAGAAGTGTGTGAAATGTGCGAAAATTGTGAATCATTTCGTGGCAATTTATATTGACGCGAAATGTGTTTTAGTAGGGGGCTCCACAAAAATTTCTAGCCGATGGAGAGTTATACAAGAGTTCGGCCGAACTGTTGATCAAAAGTTCGGTTGAACTATTAAGACGTTAGATTTAACGAGCCTTTGGTGGAAAACATAGTTCGGCCGAACTTTGACTAAAAGTTCGGCCGAACTAACGCGTCATCAATTACGCAAAAACCAGGCTCTGAATACGGTTCTGCAAATTTGGATTGATTAAAATCCACGAAAGGTTGTTAATTAATTGTTGGAACCAAGACAAGCATTTTCATAATTGAATCTACTATCAGGAAATATAACTTTTATGGAATTTCATAAACGTTTATTAATTTTAATTATTTTTCTAATAAAATGGGTGCAAACAATTTCTGAGGGTCATTGTGATTCAGTGAAATAAAAATTTTGTATCTCCCAAAATACATTGTAAAAAAAATTGAAAAAATTATGGGGCATTACATTGGTCCGTCGTCTCTAATGGGTAGCTTTTAGATTTTTAGTTTATAACTTATATGTTAAGAAATTTCTTGCGACGCGAAAAATATCCAAAATACGCAGTTTTTCATATTAGACCAGTTCAAAAAATTCTAGTAATTATGATATGCATCCATTGGCTTTGTAAATATGACGAAAACAAAGTAGAATCTTTCTAGATTGTTGTAACACATTTTGTTTTTTCAAAAACACAAATTTTCAATGAATACAACATTGCATCATAACATGACTTCTTATGAATCCTTTGATTGTTAAGAAACACACACTCAAAGAAAAGCTAAGTTGACATATCAAATCTGCATAAAAGAATATCAAGAAATAAGTAATAGAAAGCTAACAAAATTTCTCACAACTTTTATTTTTATTGCAAAATGAAATTCTACACAGAAAAATTGTTATAGTTTGCAGAAAGTTGAAGAACCGAAAAAAATAAAAACTTTTTCTCAAAAAAGGGCAAAAAGTGTAACCCAGCTTCACATTTTCACCTTGCTTCCTGTGTGCAAATAGTGGCAGAAAGGCCATTTTTAGGGTGTTTTTGACCCTTTAGGCAACCCATAACTTGATGAAATCCTTAGGTAATCCATAGGCATGCATAACTCTTGATGAAAAATCCAGAAATGCAAATTTTTCCTCCAGAAGAGCTGCCAATTATAAGCGCGCGCCAAGTGGCGCTACGCGTCGGGCAAGAAAATCTGTGTTTAGGCCCAAAAATTCAAAATTGACAAAATTTTTCCCAAATTTATTGAAACTTGGGTTGAATGCCCACCATCAAGCACTATGCTGGGCCAAAGAAGCTTCAGCCAAAAGTTGGAGTCTATCATGCCTTTTACGACGCTTTAGTGCCCTCCTTAGCCTTGCCTTCAGGATTTTGATCCTTGCTTTGCAAACATGATTTCGTGCCCAATAGTGGTTCTTCATGTGCCTATGCATGTTCTTTTCCTTGTTTGCCTTCTCCAATAGCTTCTCAAGATGAATATTGACCCTCTCAAGCAAAGTCTCCCTATCAGCCTCAATCTCCCGCTCAATGGGTGTCATCTCGGGTTGGCTTCTTCGGGTAGCTTGCCGGTTCTCACGAATGTTTTGCAACTCCATGATTGTCTGCTGATCCTCCAACTGTTTGTTCTGCTGCTCCAGGTAGTTTATGATCCATTGGGCTCTCTGCAACTTGTCGGTCAAGGTGTCAATCTCTGCATTCTGCTCCTGAATGATCTCTCTCAACTTTGAGCTTGGAGAGCTCAAATCCTCATCAATCAATATGAAATCAGTATCCTAGCCTCCTGAAGGGCCTTCATCCTGCACAGGCCTCTTACCTCTATCCTGTATCTGTACCTTTACTGCTCATGATGGCAACGAGAGCCCTTCCACCCTGGGTGGAGATAGTACTTGTCGGGCTGCTGCAAATAGTACTCTGGTGCCTCTCTCATAAGTGACATATACTGGCACACCGATAGGCTCCGTCTCGTGAAATTTAGGCTGATGTGAAGGTTCACCTGGCTCATGAACAACCTCCGGAGGAACCTGAGGAACTATGCAGAAATCACGGGAAATGAAATCCCCCCCTGAAATAGCCTGCAATCCAAGATGATGTATAACCACAATCTTGATGAGTGCATAGTGATAAATACTATTGTATTGTTGCTCGGGAGTTTTATTCTGCACAAGCATGGTCATCCTCTTGATGTTCTGGCACATGAAATAAGGAATTTTCATCATCCTCACTCTAGTGAAATGCATCAATAATCTGATGTGGTAGGCATAGAGGCATGAGAACCGGCCCTCACAACTGAAGTATCTAATAATAAGTTTCATCAAAGGCGCATAAGATTCCTTTAGGAACCAAAATGGGAAAACCCTACTGAGCTGTCTCACATAGCTAGGCCTAATGTATGGCTCATAATGCACTCTATCCACCTGCTGTCTTTCGTTCCACTGTTCACCCACATTCGATATTCCAGTTGCTTGGGAGATGGTTTCCGGTGTCAAAGTTAAATTTACACCAGCAAGAGTTACCTGACCATCATGGAAATGCAATACAAACAAACGAGCCAACTCCTGATGATGATGAATCCTAGCAATCATCTCACAATAATGATAGCATGACTGCTCTCGAAAACATGCCATGGCAAGTGGGCAAGCCTGTAATTGAGTCAATGAAGTCGGCTTTTCTCTCACATGTTTGCCACCTTTACGAGGCCTTCTCGGTGCATGAAGCTCAGTGGTAGAATCACTATCTCTGTCATATGATGTATCAGTGTCTTTCTCCATGGTACTCAAGGTTAATGCAAGGTGTGTGTTGGCTTGAATGAGATGAAGAATGAGAATTTGGTGCTTTGTTTCAACTTCCAAATATGTGCCAAAGGGAAGGGACTGTGGGAGAAATAGGATAGTGGGGACAATGGCGTCTTGTCAAGTGATAATTTTCCTTTTGAAATTTTGACAAATGTAGAAACAATGGACAGTTACTTGACTGTTTGGGGAACTTGGGGTTTGGGAATATTTTTTACAAGTGAAATGAGAAAGGGATAATAATGGGAAATGATTTGGGATAGGGAAATGGGGCTAGGAAATGAGTGACTTTGAAGATGCAAGTGAATAGGGGATGAACATTAATGATAGGATTATAGTGAGGGAAGGAATAAACAAAGTGGGGAAAAGGAGTATTTGGCACCAAAATCACTTTACAACACCAATTATAAAACCCTAAGGGAACATTTTTTAATAAGGGAATAGGGTTTATAATTTTGGAATTAAAACTCTCTTATTTAACCTCAATCAACATCAAATGGAAATTTCAAAGTCTCATGAACTTACTTGGAACAAGGGAGGCAAAATCGTTTTGAAATTTGAGAGAGATGGCATGAATTTTTATGCTTCAACCCTGTGCGTCGCGCGCACAACCCAGCGCGTCACACCCTCTGTGTGCACCGCGCAAGTTCAATTTTGTACAGTGGTGAGCAGCCTTATGCACCGCGACTATCCAGTGCGCCGCGACCTTCACCCAATGCGCCGCGACAGAGGATTTCACACACAGTCCGACCTCCAAACTCTAATTTTTCCCTCCACGATTATCTTTGACTTCTTTGATAACTTTGGTGTGCAAATGAACTATTGAATGTGGAAATATCTTATATATATGAAAAAAAAAAAAAATTTCATTTAGCAAACCCACTTTCTAATGTTGCTGACTTTGGCACTTTTTAAAATAAACTCTGTTTTGCTTGTTTCCTTTGATTTTTGAACTGATGATGAATATCTTCTCTGTCTTTGCAGGGATAGCTGGCATGGGATTTCGGAAAAGGTGACCAGGGCTACGCCTGAAGAATTTTACAACTGAATTTTTTTTGAAAATTACATGGCATTTATTACAAAAGACGAAATTGACGATTTTTCTTCAAAACAGATTTTTGAAGAAAAATCATTATCAAGCATTATGACAATGAAATTTCTGCAATGAAAACTTATTTCGAACCTCCCTCCTGTGCCTGCTGACATTATTAGCCATTTTGAAGACTAAATTAACGAAACCCTAGACTTAATGAGACTGAAACCCTAAAATGACTCTTTGTTTGAGCAAGGGACCAAACATGACTGTAAATGATTTTAAAATGATTTCGATGAACAGAAAGGGACCAAAAGGTACATGACATGAGGGATATGAGAGAAAATAAACTTCTGTCAGATGATCCATGCTCCTAATGGAATGCAGTTGACTGAACTGAATGAGACACCTAAAATGAAATGCAACAAGAGAAATTTTGATCTCTGACGGAGGGATGAAGATACCGACTCTAACAGAGTGAATGAGATAGAAGACCCCGGATACAATTTCATCCATCCAATCTCTAATTTAAGGAGTAGTAACAAATCCTTCATACGATGGTCATTACTCAGATGGTCATCCTATCATGGGTCTATATCTGTAGACAAATTTTCTATGTTATGATATTTTATGTGCCGAGTATGGGATATGCCTCCCTTAGCAATTCATGTCTAAGATGAACATATGTCATGATGCAATGTATTTTAATTTATGCAGATCACTATCCACTTCAGATCCTCCTCATCAAATTGTAAATAGATCACTCAACATTATCATTTTTGACTTCATTCTTTAGGGGGGAGTTGTTACAGGTCAATTTAGGGATCATACCAAAACATAGATAAATATCCATTAGGGTCTATCATACTCTGAAATAGTTGCTACATGCCCTAAAAAATTCATCTCATTGGTGGTTTTCCTTCATGAAAGCTTCACTTCATAGATTCCAGTTGAAGTGCCCCAGTGAGCCATCAAAACACCCCTAGACAATAGTAAATTATTTTTAGATCATGTACTCCCATGCAAGGGTGCATTTCAGAGGATCTTGGCCCACTTTAGAGTGCGTTGGTCGACTCAGAGTGAATTTTTAATTAGATTTTGGGAATATTCCCATCCTCTAGTGGCTTCTAGAAGTTGTTCCATCTTTCACCTCATCTAATAGCTTTGAATATGGACACCATGGAGCCATTAAACCTTTTATCCTCCCATTCCCATGAACAAGGAAACCTCTTCATCCATTTTTAGGAAATCAATTCAATGATTCATTTATGTCAACCTACCTTCATCTACTTATAAATAAAGCAGTGATCATAGTGCACAAGAGAGAAAGAATTGTGTTAAGTAGAGTTATGCTAGTGATATCACATCTCTTGGAGTTATCCTGCATGTACTGTGATGTTGCTAGATTGTTGATGCTGGATGTGATGAGGTTGGGACTAAAAATAGATGTGATAGGTCTTCAAGTCACAAAGGGTGTGGTAGGAAATGAGAGCCTCGTGCTTTTCAATGGTCTCATTCTTGAAGCTACTGGTCCATTACAGTGTTTTGGATTTATTTGTAGATATTAACAACAAAGCTTGGTGGACGATGAATGAATAGGTTTGGTCATGCATGTATTGTGAGAATGATTGGTGGAGCTCTTTGAAAAGGCCACATGTGGTATCAGATGAATCTACAATTCCAGAATCTTTGGTTGTAATCATCCCCGTGGAATTTTTGTGTTGAATAATTTTAGGGTAACTTCATACACAACATAATGATTTTTAGTATGAAGAAGTCCTTCTGCAACAATATGTGTGATGCTTGTCCCTACAGGTGCATGAGGAAATGGGTTGGAGTCTTCTTGTCCAAAATGTAGAAGAGCGGTTGTAAGCCATGAAAGAAAGATGGTGCACTACTCACATATCTAGTGCAGAGGCCTTCTATTTTACTAATAAACTAACGGGTGTTGTTATCCAAAATTACCAAGAAAAATAACATAAAGTAATTAAGGAAAGTGAACATCAATGAGAAATTGTACTTCAAGCTTGCACCACAAAACTAGAAATATGTGAGGGAAATCATAATATATATGTCTTAGACACTACAAATCTAGAATAAAAGCATAAAAAATATTTTGACACTTCAAGGAAACTGTTCGTTCACCTCTGTTTATGACCATGATACATATCTTCAAATTTTAATTTCTTACTTGTTTTTCTGCTTCTACGAGAACTTTTAGAGCTTGGCTTAACTTCTCTACTATATCTTTGAATGTCACGTAGAAGTAAAAATCATATATGCCAACCCATATTTGAATGAAGTGCAAAATATTTGAATATTGCGTAGAATCAAAAATCATATATGCCATCCCATGGAAGTGTTTCTATGTTAGGTCTTCCTACCATAAAGAAAGGAGTTATGACAGTTATGATGCTTCGCTTGCAGAAAGTTCCATAAGGTTTATTCCAGATAGATGATTCCCTTGGTGCCAGACCCTTACCCATTTTAGTTTTTATGGATCAACATCACCAAATCTGCTCTCTTTAACTATAGATGAACCTTTTGCAATTTTTGATGCTTCTTGTTGTTGTTGAGATGGTTTCTTCTTTCTTGCTTCTTGCACAAGTTCCTGGTACTTGTGTTGAAACAACTACTTCATCGACAACTTCCACTGTGAATGAAAAATAAAACAAAAAATAAGTTCCTCTAGTTGAGTTCTTTGTTAGCCGATATCTCGATGGTTTGGTAGTTGTCAGTGTTGACAGAAATCAAATTTGATAGAGATCAAATTTATAAAAATTTACACAAGGAGTTGCTTACTATTTTAACATGCTCAATGTTTTGTTACTGTGAGCATGTATAAACAAACAAAAACCCACTTTGTAGTGCTCCTCTGCATGTGTTGTTGTAGGCATTTGGCCTATCACTTGGTGTACGTGGCTCAAGACAAAATCAATAGGGACAAGCTGCCATGCAACCTTACTTGTACTCAATAAAAATAATAAACTTAGTGATCGTGATCTGTGATTTACTTTAATTTCATGTTTATATAAGTTTTGAAACTCCAAATCATAAATATGTTCACCTAAATAATAATCAATTATTATTGAATCCATGTTAAATTTCCATACTTATCTAGAGCTACAATGCACTAGAGTTTTTTCATTACTTGTGTAGTATTTAAATAAAATTATCACCCTCTTCTAATGACCTCATCATCAACTACAATTTATTTTTCCTATATATATATACAATGAATATAACTCCTATAGCCATGTATGTTCAAAATATAAACATAAATGGCATCTTTATTTATATGGATGTTCTCATAAATGTTTGATTTGGTAATTGCATTTAAAATTTTATGGTGTAATTTTTAAAGATTTGAAATTCATTAAAAAAAATTGTTTATCATAAATAATTTCGCTAAAAACTATACAACAAATTTATAATTACATCTCTTATGTAAAAAGACAATATTTTATTTAGATATAAGTAAGTTTATCTAATTTTCTTTTCCTTATTGAGATATGCTTAATTTCTCAATTTTCAATGATAGAATAGTTAAATGAATACATTCTCTCTACATAAAGAAAAATCAAATTTGAAATCAAATTGAGTCAAAAGGCACTCTCTAGTTTCTCTAAGTTATTATAGTAGAAATGTTTGTTAAACATTTTGACTAGGTCAAAATAAAATAAAACAAAAATATCTCCAAGTTAAAATAAATATAACATCAAATTAAAATAATAAAAATAAAAATTCTACATTTTTATTATTATTTGTTAAGTAGTTAAAGTAAACTTGACTTGGTCTTATTAGTGGTGTTTGAGCTCGAAGAGATCTCATAATATTGATTCATGGTATTCATATAGAATATAGTCTTTTTAAAAGAGTAAATTAAAATGACATACATCCAACTTAACTTTAGATTTACCAAAAACCGAAAAAATACAAACCTATTTTAAAATAAAAATATATTTATTTCTTCTCAACACTTGAGAGATCTAAAATTAAAACACATTTTTACAAATAACAATTTGGGCTCGATCATAAAACAGACTCAATAATAAAGCATAGACCAAATATGTGAGGATGACTGCGGAATAAACCTCGCTTTTAGAGAGCCATATCCATAATATGGAGGCAAGCACATCAAATCATATAGCCACTTACATGTAAATCTCTATCTTTATACTTTTCAAAAAAAGAGCGCCCATGAACCAGTTCCTGTCCCTGAATCACTTATGCGTAATCGCCCGTCCATGTGTGACAACATCTATGAGGTCATCCCCACTCGAAAAACAATTTCACCAACTATAATTTGAAATCTCGATTGGGCCCCTTATTCAGCTATTGATCTTCCATAATTTGATTTGCCTTTCCCCCTCTCCTGATTTTTCGGCGATGTTAGGTGATCAGACAAAATCTCGATCCGGCCCCTCATTTAGCCATTAATCTTCCATAATTTGATTTGGCTTTTCCTCTCTCCTGATTTTTCGGCGATGTTAGGTGATCAAACAAAATCTCGATCTGGCCCGTCATTCAGCCATTGATCTTCCATAATTTGATTTGTCTTTTCCTCTCTCCTGATTTTTCGGCGATGTTAGGTGATAAAAAAACCTCACCTCTAGAAGTACGAAATCTACCCCCGGGGAAGACGCTGCAATTGATCAATCATTGGTCACCGCCCACATAGGAAGATGAGCCTTTGTTCAGAACGAAATCTACGGCCCTTAAAAATGGGATAATTAACTACTCATTGGCCGCCGCGCAGAAGGGAAAATATGAACGACTACTCATTGGTTTAGTGCTGTACAATCAATGTTAGTAATCCTCCTACGCTCCATCCAACTGGTCCCATGTTACCAACCTTGCGTAGAGACCGTCAAATTGGTCTGATGGTTTGTCAATCTTTGTGTAAGGTTTTGGTAATTTTGTTTGCCTGAGCTTCCCATACATGGAACACAAAAGTTCTTGGGTGTTGTGGAACACTCTTATTACTGTCTGGTTTGAAAGGTAATTTTATTGCCTTGCATTAGAAAAATTGCATCCCATTTATATCATGATATAAAGTGTGTCCACACCACTGGGACTAGGCTTCAATCCATCACATAAGAAGCCAAGGTAAGGTATCCTCATAATAGACAACATAACCACAACGAGGAAGACTAGAGCTGGGTCAAACATGATCCTATCATAAACCAGCCACTTGTTAATTCACCCATCAACTATCCAGACATTACTATTATCATCGGTTATTGTAAATTTAATTATATCTCTAAGTGTGTTTATTTTAGTATGAAATTTCCAAATTTTTAATTTAATTAAAAAAATATTAGAGATTTAATCTGTCTTTCAAGTTATAAAATATTTTTGTAGTAATCAAATATCAAAAACGTAATTATATTTTTATAATAATTAAATATTAAAATTGAGATTAATCATAAAAGTTTTAGATATCATTTTTTGAGATTCAATGTGTTAAATAAGTCATTCGTCTATGACCATTTCTATGAGGGTAGTGGTAACTCACTATTTTTTCATGATTTTTGAGTAGTTTACTTAGCATTCATTGCATTTGGTGATGCTCACATGGGTGAAACTTCCGGGGCTTGCACTCAGTAACTAGGACTTCCCTGTAGGTCACCCCATTCGAGATCCCCTCTGGCTCAAGGGTTGTAGAGTTTTCCCGACAATGAAACCCACTTAGCTTGCCACACCATTTGCAAAACCTTAAAATAATTATAATTATTATTTTTTAATTTTGATTAAAATATTTAATTAAAAAATGTCATAACCATTTTCATATTTATAATTTTTTAAAATTTTGACAATATAAAATATGTAATGCTATAGATGCATATTCATTTATATTTAATGAATATTTAATTAATATTATAATTAAAGCACAATATGATATGTAATGAAAAATATGTTAAAATTTCCATGGGTCTTGGATACACTGTGGTTAGGTGCTATGTTAAGACATGAAATCACCAGTTCAATTGGTTCATTTCTCGATCAATATAATATATTAGACATAATGAAGATATAATTCTACCAACTTTACAAAAAAAAACATGCTAAGATAAAATGAAATATTGCCATTTAAAATGTAACTAAAATTATTTTATTATTTTATGCGTATACTATAAAAAGTACTAGTATATAGTATTTTACTACTATTTAAGCATGAAACGTTGAAATGTAACTTCAATTTTAATGGATATGATTTCAACCATAATAAACATTAATTATTATCGTAATAATTTTTAAAATTTTATTTAATTAAAATTGTTTTTTATTTATAAAATTATATGAGATAATTCCATTTATCTTCCTAAAGTAAATTAGCTTTTTTATTATATATTAAGTAAAATAATACTGTATTATTTTTAATTAGTTAAAAGCTTGAAATGAAAAATACTTACCTTTGATTTTTCAGAAATAAATA
Source organism: Pinus albicaulis (assembly GCA_034641835.2). Classification (NCBI taxonomy): domain Eukaryota; kingdom Viridiplantae; phylum Streptophyta; class Pinopsida; order Pinales; family Pinaceae; genus Pinus; species Pinus albicaulis. The sequence goes on along the minus strand of CM076584.1, from coordinate 1,702,653,122 downwards.
ATTATATAGTTTTCATTGACCAAAATTAAAATTAAAAAGCTTTCCAATACGTACATGTCATTGTAACGTGCTATGGTTTGGCGTTTTCTAAATAATAAAAAAGATAGGATCAGTTGTACCTTCAAACATATTTTATAATGCCAGCAAATATAAATGTCCGCATCAAAGCACAAGGCTAGCCAACGTAAATGTCCACATCAAATCTTCTGAAGCTATGTCAGCTCATCTAGTTGTTCACATCCATTTTTTATTTATTTATTTATTTTTTGTCTAGGTTAGCCGAAGCAATTTCTCAAGCAATTTCCCACATTTGTATCAATTTTTTTTTTTTTAATTTAATCTAATGTTTATATTAATTTTATTTTTATGATTTTTGAATAGTTCACTTGGCACTCATTGTATCACGTGATGTTCATAGGGGTTAATAAGTGAAATTGAAACTAGTGAAATGAATCACATAGTATCAATCATCACTTCCAAGGCTTGCAGGTCAACAAAACTTCCCTAGAGGTATGTTCATAGGGGTTAATAAGTGAAATTGAAACTAGTGAAATGAATCACATAGTATCAATCATCACTTCCAAGGCTTGCAGGTCAACAAAACTTCCCTAGAGGTCACCCATCTCAAATTAATTCAAAGGCACTTAACTGTGGAGATTTTCCAGCAATCAAGCTCACTTAGCTTGCTACCCCATTTGCAAAACCTTATATATATATATATACTAACCATTATCATATCTATAATTTTTTAAAATTTTGACACTATAAAATAGATCATGGAGTATTGATACATTTATATTTACTAATGATTTAATTAATATTATAATTAAAATATAATATTATATGTAATGATAAATATGCTAAAATGTCCATGGGTTTTGGATATATTCTGTTTGGGTGTTATGTTAAGACACTTCTTGATGTGGAGTTATTGGTTCAATTACCTCCAGATCAAAGTCATATATTCGACATGTTGAAGATGTAGTCTTGCCAATCTTACAAAAAATATATCTATTCAAGTTCACCTAGGCTTAGATAGACCTTGATCACATGCTCTCTTGAAGCACTCCCATCAAAGTAATATCTTGGACATGATAAAGATATAGTCCTCCCAACTTTATGAAAAAAAAAAATACTAAAATAAAAAAAGATACTACCTCATTAAAATGTAACTAATATTACTTTATAGTTTTATAAATCATAAAGTAATATTAGTAATAATTTTATATTATATTTTAATATGATTCAAGTATGAAAAGTTGAAATGTAACTTGAATTAAATGTAACTTGAATTTTAATGGATATGATTTGAAACAGAATAAACATTAGTTATTATCCAAAAGTGATATCTAATTAATGATTATCAATATAATTTTTTTAATTTTATTTAGTTAAAATTAATTTTTATTTATAAAATTATGAGAGATAATTTTATTTATTCAGTTTTTGTATTATATATTTTAAGTAAAATAATACTATATTATTCTTAATTAGTTAAAAGCTGGAAATGAAAAATACGTACCTTTAGTTTTTTCAGAAATAAATAGTTATATAGCTCTCATTCACCAAAATTAAGATTAAAAAGCTTTCTAATACGTACCTGTCATTGTAACGTGCTATGGTTTGGGATTTTCTAAATAATAACCTTGATAGGATCAGTTGTACCTTCAAATATTTTTTGTAATGCCAGCCAATATAAATGTCCGCATCAAAGCTTTTTAAACTAAGCTGGCATCAAATCCTTTTAAACAAACCTATCAACGTAAATGTCCACGTCAAATCTTCTATATCAAAGTCAGCTCATCGAGTTGTTCACGTCAAATCTTCTATATCAAAGTCAGCTCATCGAGTTGTTCACATCAATTTTATTTTATCTAGGTTAGCGGAAGCAATTCTCATATTCGCATTCGTATCAAATCATTTTTTCAATTTAACCCAATGTCCACGTCAAACCTTTTAGATTAGGCTAATAAATTATATTTTACCTCATACCAGTGAAGGAGTTAGATTAAAATCCTTAATTCGCTATAGGCGTATATATTTCAGTTCTAAATGGAAATTAAATTTTCTTATTTTTCAATGGCGAAGATGCAATCTTGGCGGAATATTTTTCGTTTGAACTTTGCATATTCCCGAAATATTTTTCGTTTGAACTTCTTGATACTTGGAAGGACGAGAAGGTGATTAGTGGCACGAAAATCAGTTAAAACATTTTTCTATTGGTGATCGGACATGGACAGTAGGGTGGACGAAGGTTGGGATGGTTAAGCATAGAAGTTAGTTGGTGGGGAGACTGAATTTGGCATATACGGTTTTGGCCGTGCTTATGTTTTTAGCATCTCGGGGATTGTAATCTCTAAGAAGTTTTTTATTTTTTAAACAATGTAATTTTTTTCAAGGAAAAAAAGCGAGCTCTTAATTATATGAATAAAAAGTTATAGTGCATATGCATTTAAGCATTTAGAAACTGATAAGAATTTCCATTCTAAAACAAAATTCAAGTGTAGATTTTTACATCAGTGCTTAAGAATAATTAATTATTTTTTTTTTAATTATTTAATTAATTAATTAATATTCAAATTCCAAAAATTTATTATGTGATTTTTGGAAAGATTTATAATTAAAATAACTTTTTTTTAAGAAAAATAAAATTGATTTTAGGATAAGTAAAACATTTTTCTATTACTTGTAAGACTTGAAGACAATGGAGTGGACATAAGCTAGTATGGTTTGTGGTACGATTTAGTTGGTCTGAGGGCGAGCCCAACATACATCATATTTCTATTCTGAGTAGGCATGGGAAATGTGATTTAAAAAATGATTTTTTTTTCCTGCAAACGTTATTTTGCAACATAGTTAATTGAGAACACATTAAAAAAGAAAGAGTTATTATTTTTTTTTGAAGGTTGGAAAAAATTCTTGAATGTATTAAGAAAGAGTTGTTTTTAAAAATTAAATACTTTTAAAGAAGACTTGGGTGTTTTTTTTATATGATGTTGTTTTTGAAGAAAATGTGTTTTTAAAAAAATGTCGTATATTTTTTGGGTTATTTACTAGGGTGGTTTCAATGTTTTGATAAGAAATGCAGAAGACAGAAGTTTGGACAAACACACGGGAGCTCACAGGTGCAGATCACCAGGAGCTCCCACTAGCAAATGCATTCGCTTGGAGTTCTTCATTAAGCATCAAGAATTAAATAGATACATAGGCAAAAAAGATTCCTAATTAATAGGAACTGAATGTCAAATAAAGAGCAAATCATAACTACGTAACCTATTCTCCATTAATTTCTAACACCCCCCCTTAATGGAGAAAGGGATTTTTAAACACACCTAAAGTATCCCTAAACAAATCAAACTCCAGTTTTCCTAGTGGCTTAGTGAATATATCAGCCATGTTATCACAAGAATTACAATGCTCTACAAAAATCTCTTTGGACTGCACTTTCTCCCTAACAAAATGAAATTGAGTGTCTATGTGCTTAGTGTTTTTATGAAACACAGGATTGTAAGCCAGTTTGATGGAACTCTGATTGTCGCAATTGATGATCGTAGCTTCTGTCTATTCTTCCCCTACATCTTGGAGAAGTCTACACAACCAAACTGCCTCACATGTCGCTGCACACATAGCTTGATATTCTGCTTCTGCCGAGGATAAAGAAACAGTATGCTTCTTCTTGCTGCACCAAGAGATGACCCCGAAACCAATGTTGAAGGCGTAACCTGTAATTGATCTTCTATCATCTAGATTTCCCGCCCAATCAGAGTCTGTATAACCTGTGAACTTAGCATCAAATGAGTCAGAATACAAAATACCAAAATATGATGTTCCTTGCAGATACCTTAATACTCCTTTTGCTGCACTCCAGTGACTGTCATGAGGTTGAGTCATAAACTGACTCAAAACACTCACTGCATAGGCTAAGTCAGGTCTTGTTGTAGTCAAATAAATAAGACTACCAACCAACTGTATGTACAATGTTGCATCTGCATATTTCGAACCATCATCCATCTGAAGTTTGCTATTCTGCTGTAAAGGTATGCATGAAGGCTTACACTCATCCATCTTAAACCTGGATAACAGACTCTTTGCATACTTACCCTGGGACAAGAAGGTTTGACTTGAATCTCTCCAAACTTCTAGACCCAAACAGTATTGCATTTCTCCAAGGTCCTTCATCTCAAATTTCTGTGATAATTGCTGCTTGATTTCTTCAAGGAGATTGTCTGCACTTCCTGTTATTATCAAATCATCTACATACAAAGAAATCACCACTATCTGCCCTTCATTATTAAACATGGTATATAAATTGGGATCATTTTTGCTCCTTTCATAACCATTCATGAGGAAAAAGGAATCAATTTTTCATACCAGGATCTAGGTGCCTGCTTTAAACCATATAAAGCTTTCTTTAATCTACACACTAGATGTTCTTCTCCCTTCTTAACAAATCCTTCAGGTTGTACTAAGTATACTTCTTCTTTTAAATCACCGTTTAAGAAAGCAGACTTAACATCTAATTGATGTATTTTCCAATGATGTTTAGTGGCTAAAGCAATGATCATTCTGATGGTGTTTAATTTTGCAACAGGGGCAAATGTCTCCTCAAAATCAATACCTTCTATCTGGGAATATCCCTTTGCCACCAACCTTGCTTTATGTTTATCAATAAACCCATCTGCTCTAAATTTCAACTTAAATAACCATTTGCAACCTATGGGTTGTTTATCATCAGGAAGTTTTACTAGATCCCAAGTATTGTTCTTAATGATAGATTCATATTCCTCATTCATTGCTTTCTTCCATTCAAGACTTTCACTAGTTTACTAAAAGTTAGAAGGTTCTGCAATGTTTAACATACCAATCATAAGCGCACAATCCCTATATCGAGCTGGTAACTGTTTTGGCTTGCTTAATCTTCTGAGTGTTGGGGATTCAATTATTCTGCTTTTTTCTTGCCTTTGTGGACTGAACTCCACATTATCCTGCTGCTGTTGTTCCTAATGTTGTTCTTGTTTTTGTTCCTGCTTCTGTTGCTGCTACTGGCTGACTCCTGTTTCACTATTCTCTTCTGAAAGTAAGGGTACATGCCATTCTTCATTGTTTTGGACAGGATTTCCATCATCAATCTGTTCATGGAATAATACATCTCTACTGACAAACACCTTGTGAGTAGCAGGGTCAAACAATTTATAAGCCTTATACTCACTGTAGTATCCAATGAACGTGCATTTAATGGCCTTTGAATCTAACTTCTTCCTATTCTCTTTAGGAACATGTGCAAAAGCTTTACAGCCAAATACTCTAAGATGACTTACTACAGGCTTGAAGCCAAACAATGCTTCAAAAGGAGTTTTATACTCAAGACTTTTAGTAGGACTCCTATTCTTTAAATACACTGTAGTATTAACAGCTTCTGCCCAAAAACCATTGGTTAGATTCTTACCTTTCAACATACTGCGAACACACTCCACTAGTGTTCTGTTTTTCCTCTCAGCAACTCCATTCTGTTGAGGAGTGTAAGGTGTTGTGAATTTCTGCTGTATCCCATGCTCGTTGCAATATTTGGTGAAGATTCCTTTCTTGAATTCCCCCCCTTGATCTCATCAAAGAATCCTGATGAACTTCTTGTTTGCTTCTCAATCATGTTTCTGAATTGCTTGAAATATTCAAAAGCATGAATTTTCTGTTTAAGAAAATACACCCATGTGAATCTTGTACATTCATCAACAAAGATTAAAAAATAATAGGCCCCCCCTAACGACCTCGTCTGCATCAGGCCACATAAGTCAGTATGTACAAGTTCAAGTATATCCCTCTGTTTTCTATCTTTAATGGTAGGAAATTCATCTCTATGATGTTTAACGAACGCACATGCCTCACAATCAATATGAAACTTTTTCAAAACAGGAAGACGCTCTACCATACCTTTGTTTTGCAGCAGAAAGAGATCACCAAAGTTAATATGCCCAAGTCGCTGATGCCAGAAATTTTTAGCAGACTTATTTGACGCCATCAAGGCTTGCTGAGGCGTACTTTTCACATCCAATTTGTAGAGTCCTCCTATGCGAATACCTGTAGCAATGGGCTTCATCTGATCCAACAAATCTTTAATAATGAAATAAGATTTAAAAAATTCTACCTTGAGGTCCTGATCTGTAATCTTGGACACAGAAATCAGGTTCTTCTTAATGCCAGGAACATACCACACATCAAATATATTCCTGATCTTACCATTAGGTAGAGTAACAAGGACATCTCCATGTCCCTTGATCTCGTACCCACTATTATCTCCAAGATAGACTTTTACTCCAGAGTTGGATTCTTTAAAATTTCTGAACCATTACTTTTTACCTGACATATGCGAGGAGGCTCCAGAATCCACGAACCAAATATCTGATTCATCCTCCTCAGTAGCAGTGTCAGCCTCGGCCATAAATATTCTAACATCCAGATTCTGATCTGGGTCTGTATCTACATCTGCATCCGCCAAATCACCTGCATGCCTTCTCTGATTGTACCTCTCTTGATTTTCCTTCTTCTTGTGACAAAATTTAGCAATATGGCCTATCTTACCACAATAAAAACATTCAAGAGCAGAGTCATTTCTATACGAGGTCATACCTTGTGGTGTCATTTTTTATGTGTTGCCCCTCCTCTGATCAGCCATCGCTCTCCCTTTTGGCTTGAACTTTGTTATCAATGCAAGATCTGGATCTTGAGGCTTGAGAGACGACCTCCTTTCCTCTTCATGTAGCAAAATTCCAGTAAGCTCTTCAAAACACGGAGGCTTTTCCCTTGCATTCAATCCAGTTACAAACATCTGATAGTCATCTGTCATACCGTTCATGTTGATTGTCACCAAATCATCATTTGCCACGGTTTGACCGATATCAGATAGTTTATCTTTAACTTCCTTTATCCGGGATAAGAATGATGAAACATACTCATTCTCCTCCATCTTGATTGAGAGGATATTCTTCCTGAGGAACAAGGTTCGGCTGGTGTTCTTGATTTCATACATGTCTTTGAGAGTTTTCCAGATTTCATTTGCTGTCTTGCAATCCCGAATATGAGGGATGATGCAATCTTTAACTGACAATTTTAGTAGAACTTTTGCCTTCAGCTCCCTTTTCTCCCATTCTTGAATTGTTGCATTCATTCCACCGTTTGCAACAGTTGGCTTACCTTCATCGCCGATGACAATGCTATAGGTATTCTGACCCTCAAGCAAAGTTTGAAGTTTAAATTTCCAATTTGTGTAATTGGAACCATCCAACTTGCTGCTTTCATTTAGATATTCTGCCATTTGAGCATTCATCTTCAAGAAAAAAAAATATACTCTAGTAATTTAAAATGAACCACCCTCGATTATCACAACAAATCGAATATAGTTGTGAATTACAGCAGTTGAGAAATACAAATTACAAATAAAACAGCAGTAATTTAACTTGTCCTCTTAATAGAAATCGCTGTTAGAGTCCAGAATGGAAAATAGGCTGGAGAAAAGACAGAGTAAACATATATGTAACTCAGATTATATGGACCTGGACGTTTGAACAACAACAATATATGTTTACAGCAACAAAAAAAACAGCTCCACAAATTTGGAAAAAACGACGAGCTTCAAGGATCAATGGCTGCGTATACCTACAATACTCTGCGTGCACCTTTTTGAAACATACAGCTGCGTGGAAGGTTTTTCAAGTCAACTAGAAAAGTGAAAAAAAAAACGCTTTGCAATCCGGCCAAAGCGAATGGGAGAAGTCGACTAGAAACGGTCTTGTCATTTTCCAGACATGACAGAATAAATGATTTTTAGATTCGGCCTTCCTCAGGAAAGTCTTCAGTATGCAAATAGAAATGATTTAACCTTAGAAATGATTGGATAACTCAACTACCAACAGATTGATCCATGAGCATATGCGCACTGATTTTGTTTCCTACACATGGAAATATTTGGCATATGCATTACCTCCAATGTGCATTCTAAATGGCCAAATCATAGAACGTCCCACTGCATAGATTAGTCATGCCACATAACACGAATTCTGCTGACAATCCTTGACACACACAGGCAGGCACTTCATGATATTATGTGTTTAGGAATTTGATAGTTCAACGACTTCTATGTGTGTTGGCATCTGCGTACAACAGTGCAATTCCTTGTTCGCCTTTGGAGATAAAATAGCACATACGAACTGTCCACTGCTATCGTCGTCAAGGTCTCGTCTTCACTGAAGCGGCTGGCGTTTAATCTGTGGCTTCTCGGCACAACCAACCTCAATTCTTCACACGCAGCTTTCTACTCCAGCATCGGCAGACCCACCGAACCAGAATTCGAACTCGGCTTTAGTGCGCTCCAGGGATAAGAAATCAAATCTTTTCAAACAAGCGGAAGCCCATGAATATGCCGCACACAATAAATGTCGTACCAAAATCAATATAGGGCTTCCTCAGAGGATGTTCTATCCAATAAAGAATTCCAGATCCTGGACAGCAGAATGAATCAGATCCAAAATGGCTCAATGCAGCCCTGTATCATTTTCCTGTCACAAATCTGGCATTCACGTGTTCCAACGCCGCCTTCACAAGTCTGCATCGAATGTTGTACAGGATCACTCCAAACGAAGGTTATAACACTGCCCCTATGGTTTCTGTCAACGCCGCCTTGACGACCTTCAGGAAGAAACAATCACACCACTCGAAGACTGCCTTCACGGCCTTGAAAACGCCTTCACGACAATACGATCTGCCTCATGCAGTCAACAGAGAACACAGCTCTTCCTGAGCTCTGATACCATGATAAGAAATGCAGAAGACAGAAGTTTGGACAAATACACGGGAGCTCACAGGTGCAGATCACCAGGAGCTCCCACCAGCAAATGCATTCGCTTGGAGTTCTTCATTAAGCATCAAGAATTAAATAGATACATAGGAAAAACCGATTCCTAATTAATAGGAACTGAATGTCAAATAAAGAGAAAATCATAACTATGTAACCTATTCTCCATTAATTTCTAACATGTTTGACATGATGCAAGTAGGAGAAACTGGTTAGTGGCATGGAAATTCTGAAAAAAATGAAGATATGATAATTTTTTATATCATGTTAATTTGAGGAAAATAGTGGTTTTTTAACAAAACTTTGCATTGTGTATTTTTTGGGTTTTTTAATATGGTAGTTTCGATGTTTGAGAAGATGGAAGTAACAAAAACTGGTTGTTGGCAGGAAGATTGGAAAAAGAAGAATGATAATAGTGCTAGAGGTCATGATGGTTAGACAGCCAGAGGTCGGGGAAGTCGAAGGTCAGAATGGTGTTCGATAGGAGTGAGTTGGATGGGAGCCCGACAGGAAAGTGCAACGTTTTTTGTTTTTGTCTGGTTTCTGTTGTTTTCGAAGGGTTATTGTGCAACGTTTTTTGTTTTTTCTGGTTTATGTTGTTTTCGAAGGGTTATTGGTTCAAATGTTCTTTAAAAAAGAAAAAGGGTTGGTTTTCCAACATTGTTAGTGATTTTTGAAATTGTTCTAGATGTTTTGGGATGTTTTGTACCATTTTAAATATGATAATTCGCACATTTGATAAGTATTTTTATTTATTTTTCTTCAGATTTTGTCTCTAGAAATGTGGTGTACAATCTTCAGTATCGTTTCAGGAAAGTTATTGATTTTTTATGAAATTTTTTCTATTTGAGATTCTTGTGCTTATATTTTCTTGCCTTTCTCTATCATTTTTCATAATATTTTGGTTAGTTTGTAAAAAATGGAATCTTCTATTGGAAACCCTGTTTTTTCTTGCTTCTTGCGCTGGATGTAGCAACAAATTATTTGTATTTATTTCCAAAAGGTGCTTTTTTTTTGGATCTTATCTTAATGACGAAGGACAGTTTAATAGGATTTTTTTCATTTTCCAAATTTTGGATATAAAATTAATGTACAGTTCGATCAATGGTTTTGTTCATTCATGGTTGTGAAAGATCTATGCATTCAAAGAATTATTTCATAGTAAAACGTTCCGCGAAGACCTATAGGAATCTTGGTTGTGTGACCATTCAAAAGTGGGAATGTTTCTCTTTGGTAGAGGAATTTAGTTCGTGGAAGTATGATTGGGTTGTGTTAAAATATGTGTGCAATAATATGGAATCACATTTTATTTTTTTTCCTTGAGTGTGGACATGCTTTGGAGAAGAAAAAACTATCGTTTGGTTGTGTAACGGCCTCAAAGGAGAATGTATTTTACAAATGGATTTTTTTCTAGCTGTATTTAGATAAATACTATGAAGAGTTCCTTTTCTATGGCTAGGCTAGACAATGTATTGGTTGGATGTTATAAGAAACCAATGGGGTTTCATTTATTCCTATCCTTGACATATGGTGTATGGAATTAGGATTGCACGAGAACTAGGTGGCTTATCTCCTAAATAATGGTTCAACATCTATTTGGTCACTTGGTAATGACCTCAAAGGAGAATATCTTTTACAAATGGATTTTTTTCTAGCTGTATTTAGATAAATACTATGAAGAGTTCCTTTTCTATGGCTAGGCTAGAGAATGTATTGGTTGGATGTTATAAGAAACCAATGGGGTTTCATTTATTCCTATCCTTGACATATGGTGTATGGAATTAGGATTGCACGAGAACTAGGTGGCTTATCTCCTAAATAATGTCTCAACATCTATTTGGTCACTTGGTAATCGCCTCAAAGGAGAATGTCTTTTACAAATGGATTTTTTTCTAGCTGTATTTAGATAAATACTATGAAGAGTTCCTTTTCTATGGCTAGGCTAGACAATGTATTGGTTGGATGTTATAAGAAACCAATGGGGTTTCATTTATTCCTATCCTTGACATATGGTGTATGGAATTAGGATTGCACGAGAACCAGGTGGTTTATCTCCTAAATAATGGTTCAACATCTACTTGGTCACTTGAACAGGCTGAAAATTTCGATTTTGGTTGAGCTTTTATTGAACGAAGCTTAAATTATTTTGAGGATAAGTGGGGTTCAGTTAGAGATTTCTTGATATTATGAAAATGAATATAAATAGTAAATTAACAGGATATGTACCTTTTCATTTAATTTAGGGAAAATTACTTAGGTTTGGTTTTATGGAAGTGCAACTACAGCTATATGATATGGTGGCCAGATTTTGTAGACCGAAAATTGGGTATGCTCTATCTTTGTCAGAAAGATCTGACTTCAGTGTGGAGTCAGTTGAAGTTTTGAATGATTTTATTGAAAATGGAAATGTTTTCACGATTTCTCCAAATACATATTCATTTGGGGATATTCCACTACCACCTCTCAATAGCCTCATTTAGCATTTGAGGATTGATGAAGTTTTTTATGGGATATCTCATGTTTGTTTAATTGTGGAGATGTCTTGTAGGTGACTCGTATATGAATTTGGAGTGCTTGGTGCAAACATATCCATGTGAAATTTCCATAATTTTTTTTGGATGTTAGTTGTATTGGTTTGTAGTTTTGTAGGTCAGAAAATGCACTTAAATGAAATTTTTTTGTAGTGTATTGATGGATTGTGAGTCTTTTTCTATATAATCTATAATAATTTATATTATGTTTTTTCGTTATTTTTTTTTTTATCTTCGTTATGGATATTTTAAAAGCAAAATTTTTTTATTGAAATAAATGTCTATACAATTGTGAAGAAAAAAAACAAAATAAGTATAGATGATAAATTTACTAAACTATTTTTCTTGAATTATTATGTGTGTGGAGATTATTTCCTGGTGGAATAATGTGGAACTATATCAACAATGAACACATACAAATCATGACAAAAAAAGTAAAGGGAAAGTGATAAGTCTCATCTGAACGTCATTTATTTTTACAATTATGACTTTCGTTAAAAGAAACATATAATTGAATAACTAGGTCTTAGAGACCCATTTATTAATGTGAAAGATTACATATAGAACGCTTGTACGGGAAGGGTCTAACTTTTCTTCTAGGTTGTTGATGTCTGTGCTTCTGGGATAGAGAAGGGATGGTGCTCATGCTGATGAATTTATTTCTTCTTCGTGTGATGGTGCCTTGAGGCGCTTGAAGGAATGCCTTTCCAACCTTCAAATTTTAGGAGGCTCGGTATTTTCCGCTAGCATCTTTGCTTTAGGGGCTGGGGAGCGGAAGGTTCTCCACAACAACTGAACGTCCTTGCAATCCCGAGAATGGGGTGGTAAGAGAGGGCTTATACGAGGATAAGTGTAATCCCTTCGGGAATGGATTCCAAACTCGTCGGGAAGAATGATAGGTAGAGCGTGGGAGCCTCCATGCCTGGAATTACCTGTCTAAGTTGGCTCAGGAGGGATGGAACCAAATAATGATTGAAATAACGAATAATTTGGTGAGGCTGCACAATCGAAAGATGCTAAAATCATTGAAAATACCAATAAGGTGTGTCGCATAGCGGACAAGAAGAACAAAAATTGTGTACAACACCAATGATGTTTTGGAGCATGAGGTGTTGCTATGACATGGAGAGCGTGTCATGTTGACATGTGATTTTTTTCTTGAATTTGGTCTGATAAAGGGGTGCTAGGATATGTTGAGGATATCTACTATATTCTTGGCTCGAAGCTGCGTAAAATTCAAGTGTTTGCTAAAATTATTTTTTAGAAGTACACATGCGTCCCATTTAATATAAATTGTCCAAGAATCAGGCCTATAAAATCGGTTGTTAGATGGAATCCGAAACAGATTCCTTTAAGAATGGCGTGGGTTTTAAAATTTGATACTCGAGAGGAGCGGTTAAAGAGAATATCATTGTAAGAAATTTGTTTTGTTAAATATGAAAATTGTGAAAGAAAAATTGGTGCATGTGTTGTCAAGAAAATAATTGCTTTGAAAGAGGTTTTATTGAAAAGGAGATGAACTGGGTGCATTTTCGTTTTAGCCTGAGGGTTGAAAGTAAAATACATGTGCAATCAAACAATACATATTTGTTTTTTTTAATTTCAATGTCATAAAAAATTATTGTTGCATGTGTCGCAAGAAAATATACAGATTATCGTTATATACATTAACAAGATAGGCTGCAGGGCAGCAAGTCCCTGCCTTGAGCTGGGTTGGAAGATAGCTAATTGGCTCACATCTTGAATCCTGTTGTGGACAACGTCGGATTACTGAATTTGGACTTTCCTAACCCTTCTTAAGTCGGTCTCATCACGACTTCATCCCTTGCCCTTTTTGAATTAGATTAATGCTACTATTAAGTGACAGCTTCAGTGGAAGTCCAAGTCGACCCAGTTCGAGCTTTACTCCAAGTTCGATTCAGATAATTTTATTAACCAATTATTGAAATTCGCAAAAGATAATTATTGTAAAATTGAAGTTCACATAATTATTATATTTAATATATAAAGTCATATCACTTAAAATAGAATTGGTTTCGCCGTAAACACGTTATCTTGAAATCTGATTGAATTAATCAAATTCTGATGATTATTGGATTCGTCAATTTCATGAAGATATGATTCGATTTTCATGATTATTAAATTCATCAATTTCATGAAGATAATCATATGGTGAAAATTGAAGAATCCTTGCACCTGATAGTACTTGATAGCTCCAGGAATGGGTAGCTCTGGTACTTGGTAGTCCCCGTAGCTAGAAGAGATAGATGCCCAACTAGAAGAGATCGACAATAAACTGAATGTAAGAACTCAAAACTTATTGAATTTAAACTAAGAACTCAAAACTTAAACACTGTAAGCATGCTGTAACTGGAACAGACTTAGGCCGACCAGGCCGGGTATGCTTATCCAACATCCAAAACTTGAGATACAAAGCAATAGCCACTCCCATGGAATGACCAGTAAAAACCACGTTCTTCCCCCTCTCATAGTCTAGATAGGCCTGCAACAATAATCAAAATTACGAAATATAAAAACATGTTTGTGGGATTCTCTGCATCCATCGGGCAGGTAGCACAGATTCACAATATACTGTCATGGAACCTCTATGCTGTTAGTAATGCATTTTTGCTCCTGCCCACAGAAACGACCTATGAGATTAAGATGTTTAAGACCACCAAAATACCTCAGAGGGAGCCTTCTAGTGTATTTTTTATCTTCCTTTCAGTTGCTGCAGTCTTTTTGATAGCTTTAGTATTTGTGCTCTGCGACAAGAAGGCCAAACACCAGATCAAATCTATGGAAAAAAGACTAATGTTGAATAAAAATAGTGTACGCCCCAGACCACCCAATAAGCCCAGGCGTTTTTCTATGTCTGAGATATCTTTGGCCACCAGATCTTTTAGCTAGAGTGAAGTACTGGGGCATGGGGATAAAGGCATCTTCTATCATGGTTTCCTACAAAATGGTGCACTGGTGGCTATAAAATGGTTTTCCAGGGAGTTTTTGCAAGGTAGCAATGTTGATAAGAATAAGATCCTGAAGGAAGTTAAGTGAATATGTAGATTGAGGCACCCTAATCTGGTGCCTTTGAAAGGGTGGTGCCATGACACTGGTGAGTTTGTGATGATCTATGAGTATATGTATAATGGTAGTCTCGACAAGTGGTTGTTTGGCAGAGGGGTTTTGCCATGGCCTCGGAGATACAAGGTAGTTGAGGATGTTGCAGAGGCAGTAGGATTCTTGCAGTGGTTGGGAGAAGAGTTTGGTTCATAAGAACATCAAATTCAGTTATGTCTTGCTTGATATCACATTCAGAGCCAGGCTTGGAGGTTTTGGGCTTATTAGTTCTTGCAGCAGTGGTGCTCATCAAGATCATCAAAAAGGATTGGATGGATCAAAAATTGAACGCCACAATCCCCCTGAAAGCATGCATGTCCTGCAACCTAATGAAAAGATGGATGTCTACTACTTCGGGATTCTAGTGCTCGAGATTGTCGCAGGAAGGAGATCTATAGATCAAGATTTATGCCCAGATGAAGTGGACTTGGTGGAATTGGCTTGGAATCTCCATAATAAAGACAAGTTGGTGAAAATAGTAGATAAGAGACTTTTGAGAAGATACAATCCAGAACAGGTTAAATGCTTGGTAGGAGTGGGACTTTTGAGCACTCATATTGATCCAGTGGCCTGACCTACAATGGTAGAAATTATTCACTACATACATGGAGATGTTCCATTGCCTCTTCTGCCTGCTTGTAGACCTGTTTCCTTCTTTTTTATATCCAAGTGCCCCTCAGCTCTATATCAAAACCTGCTCACTAGCAAGCCTGCAAATGTTGGGTTACAAGACAAGCAAGCAGTTGCCGTTAGGAAAACTGTAATTTATTTATTTTGCGAGGAAACTACTTCATCTATTACAAAGAGAACAACATATTCCTATTGGATTGCAACTTTCATAGACATTAAAAAATGGTCTGCATGAGCTTTGAAAAGAGGGTTATGGACTCATAACCTGTCTAAGCATAACTTAGTGATTTCTGTTCGCATTATTGATTTATGTTCCATTATTAAACCAAACATATGTAATATAATCTAGAATTCTGAGTATTGGTTCTAGGGGTCTTATAAGAACAAAAAAAGGAAATGCACTCTCTTACGTATTCAATTCCGATGGTTTAGATTGATTATACTCTGTTCCACCTTTTCGTAGACTGGAATGCTATCTTATTACATATTTAGAGAATAAATCTGATTTGATTTTATAAGATTTCACTATAATAAATTGTTGCATTTTAAGCCTTCAATCTTCAAGGTTTCTATCCAATATATCTTGTTCTGCATTTTCATGTTCCAATATGCATTTCCATCCAATGTTCAATAGCAACTTGTTCTAATCTATTGAAACCACAGTGAACCCAACAAGGTAAGTACCATGTCTCACAGTTCTAATCTTCTTGAATTCACCACTCATGTTGTAATTCTAAATATGCCATCTATACTTGATATAAATTGTATGATTTGTAGAGCACTCACTTGCAGAAACTCAGCTAGAAAAATTTTGCACTGTTTTATGGCGTTCCTATCACTTGTTTCAAAGTTCAGTGAATTCATATTCCTTCGAAGGTTGCTCCTTTTCTTTGCTACTCGGAGCACTTTTGGGTTAAAATAATGTATGTGAGACCATACGCTATAATTTAAAAAACAGTGTCAGAAAACCATGCAGATCGACACATGTTTGCTTACTAAGGATACATGTTTACTCGTTGAATCATTAGATTACAAACCAAAATTATCATTTTCAAAAAGGAAAAAATTCTCTAATGGTATTTACTTGCAGTGCTGAGCTGTTGAGACGCTGACTGCTAAGCACTCACAGAGTCAGTGTGATACCTCTCAAACAACCATATGAATCTTTTTAAAGAAGTATGACTTACCTGTCTTCGTTCTGGCCTACCAATGATATGGAGCTCACGAGTTGCCTTCTCGTTACTGCCTGTTACATAGAAAGTTGCTTAGGCAGGAATTGCTTTCATCCGGTGTTCCTATTTGCGATATGGAACATTAATACTGAAGTTTATGAATGCTTAAGCCTCGGAAAAACGTCAAGAGTTTCTCAAATTCCCACTAAAAATGATGTAGCCAATAAATAATAAATAAGACACAAAACTAAAAAAAACTAAAAAAAAACCTCGATAACCACGTGGGCCCTCCCATGAGAGAAACGTGCCTCACCTCCTCCATAACATAACAAAGCATGCATGCAGGGCGCTAAAACCACGCCACCTAGAGATTTTCTGAATATAGATCCCACTTTTGATCTGTTTGCAGTGGCGTTCTTCCCACTGTGATTATTGAACAGAGCATTCATTTCCCATAATTAATTGGAGAATGGAGAATAGAAAATGAGAGCCGCGTAGGAAGTGAATTGAATAGAAATGAAAAGGAATAAACGACGAAAGAAGTAGAAGAGGAAATTGGAGAAGAATAGGAGAACAGATCCATGCAAGAGGAGGGATACAAAGAAAAGTTAGTGGGGGGAGGAGGGATGGATGGATAGTAGAAAAGGAGAGCCGCGCATGAAGTAAAGAATAGAACAGAGATGCGGAGGAATAAGCCAGAAAAGAAGCGAGGAAATTATAGAAAAACAGCGGAATAGATCCAAGCGAGAGGAGGAATACAAGGAAGAAAAGTGAGAAAAAGGAAAGTAGAACAACGAATAAGAAATAGACAACATTATACACAGAGAAGAATAAGGAACAACAGTAGTTACAGGTAAAAAAATTATTTCGTTTTCGGAATTTGTGGATAAAATTAATGTAATGTAGTGCTTGGCTGAGACCAGCAGAGAAATTGTGATTGTAGATAGTGAGAAAGGCCTTTGAAGCCAGTAAAGGGTTGAAGCCCTTTGAAGCATTTGTAATTTTAATTTTTTCAGTAGTTAATAAAGAGGCCTGTTGAGCCAAGATTATGAATTTTTCCTGAGGTGAATGAATGTAGAGCTAGTTGTGCTCCCAGTTTAGCAAACAAATTGCATGGTTAAAAAAATGAGTTCTAAACAAATTGCAGCGATATATGATTGTTTAAAAAAAAAATTACAGCGATATATGAATGTTTAAAAAAACGAGTTGTAAAATTTGCACATAGAAATTTCAGGGTTTCATTGTATCTACGGATTCTCAGGAGATGGGTAGAAGGGAAATGCATGTAGAAGTGGAGCTTACCTCAAAGAAAGTTGCAGAAAATGAAACTGTATCTGCATATGCTCCTTATGTCAGTCATTCTGTGGGAATTCAAGTAGCAGAAAATGAAACTATATCTGCATATGCTCAAATGAAATTGTATCTGCATATGCTCCTTATGTCAGTGCTTCTCTGGGAATTCAAGTAGCAACTTAGCAGCAGGTTCTCTGGGAATTCAAGTAGTGTGTTGGTATCACTATAATTAGGACCTTATGCAGTTGTCTAATTAGGGTTTGACCGCTTCAACCTATGGCATTGTCAATGTGTCTCATGCCCTGCAAAACCTGTGCCCATACAAGTGGAACATGCAGACTTTAATAAAAATTCTCTCGATATATTCTGCAAACATTTTATTCTTGCTAACTAATGCTAGCATTAGTGAATATAAACTACGAAAATAGCAATCAACCTGCACTTCCTTTGCACTTACCCTAAGTTTGGAAAGGTTTGGCCTCGATATGAGGCCAAATAAGACATCCGAATTGTTGATTGGCTCCTACAAGCGGCAGGGATTAAAAATCAATAAAAATCAATGCGAGAGACTGAAAAATGTCTCTAAAACTTTATAATAGGTAAAATAGCGCTATTTGATTCTCCAGCAAGAACTAATAAAACGCTAAAAAGTGATTACTATAGTCCCTTCCATGCCGCAGGCGGCAGGGACTAATAAGGTTAATAAACTAGTAAGAAATATATGCACCAAGAAAATGAATTCAAGGCAAGAAATGTGTGTCATAGCTAAATAAGCAATCAAGGCATCGTTTTGCTTTCCAAAAATTGTCGACTGCAACAATTCGATGGGAAATCAAATTTAAAATGATGTTCAAAATATATATATATTTTTTATGTTGATGAGAGGAAAAAAGCTACTTGAAAAAAGTTACGATTTAAACATAAATGATTAAGTGCATTGTATTTAGAAAAAGAGGGTTAAATATGAAATACATATGCAATCAAAGAATAAAAAAAAATTCCTTTGACATAAATAAATACGCAACAAGGTATGCTGACAAGTGCAGAACAAAATATTGTTTTATCCAGGCAGAGATATACATTGATAAAGTTAAAGGTTGGCTAGAAAATTTTCCGATGAAGAGATAAAATTCAAGAGACCAAATGAGTGTGGTGGGTCGAGTCCACATTCAAGTAAGAGTTTGTTGTACAAAAAAATGTGTTCGCTTGAAAAATACATGTTGAAATACTAACCTTCTTCCAAAATATTGTGGCAAACATAAATATGTAAAAATATTATGCCATCCATAAACTTGAATGAAAAAATACTGTGGCATACTGCAGATATATGAAGATAACAAATCATTGAGCATGAAATACATCCATTTAAACATGAAGAGATTGCGGGCAATCAATGCCAAAGGTAAATACACAAAGAACTGGAAGTTTTCAATTAGAAGTTTTCTTTTTTGAGAAAAACTCATACTTTAGAAATTCATTGCAAGTTTCTTCAAGGAAGAAAACAATGTGCATGATATGTGAAAAAAAAAATGTCGAGCACATTACGTCAATATTGAGCGAGAGATAAACATTGCTAAATTGATAAGTGAAGAGAAGGAACATACATTAAAAAATTAAAGTGATCAAAGGAGAAAGATGTGTTCAACTAATTGTATTCGTCTTCAAATAATATTTTAGTTCAAAAAATATTTTGGAAAAGAAAAGTCTTCGACATCATGAGCACACTGACTGCTACTCCAATGTAAGAGGTCATGCCGATATCATTGAACAAAATGAATGTTTGTTGAATAGTCTGGAATCAGAAAGTATGTAAGATTTGTATGCAAGAAAAAAATCGACTCTGAAAGTTTAACCCTTCCTAAGATGATTATGTCCAGGAAAATATGGCAGGTTGTTTAATCTTCCTCCTCCTCATCTAACTCCTTTGTTGATGTTGACCAAATGTGGTGCATTTTCCATGATGTAGTTATCCCACTATGAAAACAACTAAGAAATTCCTGTGAAGTGGATAGTATGAAAATGTGTAATTATTTTTTTGTATGTGATTCTAAATTTTGAAATGACTTTGATCTACTCAATAGGAAACTACATAAATCTATAATTTTTTTGTTGATTCCAGGTTTTGAGGATGCTTATGGCTCTCTGGTCATCTGTGGCGATGTGTTTGATATTGTGTTACATTAAGCCGGGTTTAGCATATTTTATTTGTTTGGATCATAATAGATCGAATTCCTCTATCAAATTTGTCCCCATATCCCATAGTAATAAACAATGTTCACTGCCCCTTTTGATGCATGCTATGAATTTTTTGCCTCAAACTATCGTTGACTCCGAGAAGAAAACATTAGTATTTTATATGTTTTGGAGACTTTCAAGATGTTTGTTGGGCAGGAAATCTGTTTCCCATTCAAGAATTGATGTAAATTTATGTTCGATGTACTTGTATTCTTCCAAAAAATATTATGTTATGTCCTCAAGATCGATATTGAGTTGAAGGAATGTGAAAATTTTGTCCATTTATTTATAAAACTTGGCTTGCTCTTTTCTCAATATTTCAGTTCCCTGTATTGCTTGAATCTTAAAAGCCTACAGGTTATTCTCTGCTTCATGACTTTGAATTGATTGAAACTTAAGAGTTTCAATTTATTCTTTGAATGTTGTCATCAGGGTGACAATTTTGTTGTCACATTCTTCCTTCAAAATTAGGATTTGTTGTGCATGTGCTTTTTCGATTGCCTACATGTCTGCGAGGTGTTTCAATTTCAATTTGTCGAACTGATTTTGGTGTTCATTATGAAAGTTCTCTCTTTCGATGGTGAACCCAAATACAAGTGATGTCGAATGCTTTTACCAACTTTCTTCATTGAAATCTCAGGCTTTCCTAATTGATATTTATAGATGTTTTATCTTTTGCAGGATGTTCTTGTAGGCGGTGGAAACTTCAGCAATATGGTGTTGTTTGTAATTGACAAAGGATCCTAGAGCCTGGGAGGATTCTTTAGCTTTTTCTTCAACATGTTTTCCTGTTTCTTTCGAGCTGAATTTCGAAATGGTTTGAAAATTGTCAATATTCTTTTCTCTTTGTTTCTCTCACAACTGACTTGGTTTGAGCATTGAAGTAATACTCATTCAAGGATGGAACGGTTTCACGAACAATTTTTACTTTAGTAAGAGGCTTAAAAAAAATAACCGAGGTATTTTAGTCGAAGTTGGAGTCATGGATATGTGATGAGAGGTCTATGGAATGAATATCTAGGTACTATATTATTGCTGCTGAGGAACCTCTTTTTCTCTACTAGAGAAAGTGGTTAATTTTGAGACAAGGGTGCTCACAATTTTCTCTTCTTTATTTGTGTCGATGCCCATATATTCAAGTTCCTCGTTAATTTTCTTCGATTTTATATCTTCCTTACTGGTGTGACCTGAGATATCAATAATAAAGACACTCTCACCAGACACACTCTCTTTTCCTGGTGGTTGTTCTTTGTCTCATCTCTCCCGTTTCTTACTTGTGGATTTTATGTTCCTTTCAACCTGTTTGGTGTATGTCGGTGTCTGAATTTTTTGCTTTAGCAGTGCATGAATTTTTTGTGCTCGTCTCTAGAAATGTAAAATAAACATTAGTAACATTTTCATGTTGGGAGTCTTCTATTTTTACAAAGGAGGAAACAAGATCTGAAATAATGTCACTGAAATTATATTTGAGAATCTCAAGATATTTCATATCTTCAATTACAATATTTGTATGCAGACTCTTCTAGTTAAGGAAATCCTCATAAAAAATTTCTATAAAATATTGGAGTTTACTTCTATCCTTGCTACTCAACAACTTCCCTTTTTAAAATCCTAATCAAATTTATCAATATTAATGCCAATTTTAGCAAATGGGGGCTTTTGGTGTGTGTAGGTTTTGACGTATCTTAGAGCACAATAATGATCATTGATCATCATTGGAAATTCATAGTGATGAAGGGGAAATGAATAAAAATAAACATGGGTGTGTTCTTTTCCCTCCTTAAATGCATGTCCTTGAGGCAAACTTTTCCAAAGTGAATTTGGAAGTTGGGCCAGATTTTCTTCTAAGTTTGATCCATTTCTCAGCTTGTCCATTCAAGGAAGTTTTTTTTTATACATATCTTAGAGATATCCTCTTTGAAATATATCTTGGAAGGATATGAGGGTGAACTTCACTTCCATAGACTTTGATATATGTGAATAATTCTTGGACGAACCAGTATCCTATTTCTTGTAAGGACTCTTTAAGGCCTTCACCAACCCTACGAGGGTTTCTCCAAATAAAATATGATGGAAAGGAATCATCACATAATTATAAATGTGGTAAAAGTGAAAAAATTTCAGTTACTTTCCCACAAAATTGGGGCTTAATTCTCAATACACTGCTCGGCTGGATAATTCCATTTCATTAAAGGAAACAAAACAAAATAAATTACTATATCGATAATGTAGGATGGCATGAAAAAGAAGTCATCATATCCTAAAGGAGACATAGTTGAAAAAATAAGGGAATCTATTTATTCTGAGAAATAACTTCAGCCCAATAAAAATTCTTTAAATCATTCAGTATGTTATGCATTAAATCCATCCATTTCAATTAAAAATTTTGAGGGTATTTCTCTCCATATAAACGAGACACCATTTTGACATGTAACCTAATGGGTCTTTTGAAAACGATGATTGGATACTATTTTTATTTCTTAAGTTTGAAGCGTTCTCTATCTTCTCGTAACCAATGCTTGACAATTTTGTCCTAATTGAGTTCCCACTTCCTAAACACTGTGTTTTTGAAGTTATCAAGAAAATGGGTATTTAAGGAGATTTCAAGAGTACTAGTGGATTCCAAAAGGCCATGAAATTTTTGTGTAGTCTAGTATACTGCGGATGGGAGAGTCCATATGTTGCATGCCACATGAAACCATGTTGTAATAAGGAAATGTTTTGGCTCTAGTAGCAACTTTGTGCAGTTTTACACCTCTAATATTTTCAAACTAACCATTTTTTTCGCTAATTTAAGTTTCAGAATTTAGCCAGGTCTTATTCTCAAAGAAATTATATATCTATTCCCACTTCCTCATACCTACCATTTGCGTTTTTAATGTGGTGTCATAGATGAGAATTGTTTTGACATTGTAGAGCTGCGGTTCAAGATTTTATACTCCCTTTCGGTGTTTTTTTATTTGTTGTCTGGTATGATTTGATGTCCTAGATTTAAATTTGTTTCCCATCTTATGCCAGGGTGAAAACTCGATGTTGGGAAACAGTTTTTGGCAGATGGCCAAAATTTGGGTGAAATTTTTAATTTCTCGTTCGAGAAAATAGTCAACTCAATTTCTCGACCGAGAGTTTTTAGAGCTCCCGTCCAAGAGATTTTTAATGTTTTGCCCAAGAGTTAGATTGGGCTTTACCAGAGTTAAAATAATCCCGGACAAGAGTTAAGTAATTTCTCATCCGAGAGCTTTATTGACATAAACTCTCGGTTAAACTCTCGGACGAGAGTTTTAAAACTCTTTGACAAGAGTTTTAAAAGTCTTGGCCTAGAGTTGTTTTAACTCTTGTCCGAGAGTTTTATTCTTATAAAAAAAGACCAAAATCCTGTCTCCCCCGACATTTTGCAGACCTGTACACTGGAGCACTGTCGTTTTCAAGCTACCATGATCACCAATGAAAAATTGGATATCTAGCTAGGTAAGTCTCGAAAACAACTTTTTTTAAGGTAAATTGTATTCTATGGGATACGTTCTCAATAGCAGAATAGAAAAATGAACGCAACCAGATCTACAGGTGCTCTTTGCATTATATGCTATGTATTACATCGTTCCCACATGCATTTTATTTTCATGGAAATTTATGTTCACTAATTAGCTCGGAGGTTTTATTCCTGCCATTATTTTTATGGTCATGTGTCTTTATATTTTTTACATGAGTTGCAAGGGTGGTTGAATAAAGATTGGTCTCAATTCAAATTGCGCTGAACCAATATTTATAAAGAGGAATTCAAATATTCGTAACTGGCCTAGGTAATGGAGATTATAATTGGAAAAATCCTCTTTTACTAACTTCTAAGAATGGAATTTATAGTTGTCCCTTAATTTACTTAATTTCCCTTAATAGATAACGTGTACTTTGATATACTTATGTAATACAAAGTTTTGAATACTCGTTTGAATTGAGCGTAGAGTAATAAAATCCTCTTTCCATCTTGAATTTTACAGTTTATGGTCTCATAGATGTTTACATACAGAAAACCCTATTTTTGTTCGAATTGATCGTAGAGTAATAAAATCCTCTTTCCATCTTGAATGTTACTGTTTATGGTCTCATAGAGGTTTACATACAAAAAACCCTCATTTTCGAGCCACCGTGAGCACCAACGACAAATTGGATATCTAGCCAGGTAAGTCAAGAAAACGACATTTTTTTAAGGTAAATTGTATTCTTTGGGATACCTTCTCAAACACATAATAGAAAAATGAACGCAACTAGATGGAGTGATCAAGCACAGGACACTAACTCAAACCTATTGCTCAACTATACCATGGAGGATTTTGTTTGTTAGATTGCTTAAAATTTCCAAGCTGTGTAAATTTGTTTTCCCATAGTGTTTGTTTTCTTCTTTTGAATATTGTAAATTGAAAAAAAAAAATGGTTTATAAGGAAATACCTTGCATTTCCAACATACTGATGGGTGCAAGTCCTTGATTTGAGGTGATGTATTAGCATCTTCCCTTACCCATGTACTAAAATCATCTGTAGAGTGTCATGCTTTGCGAGCCATCTTTGGTTTATGCCAACCATCTTTGGTTTATGCGAGGCATGTTTTGTGAGCCATCTTTGGTTATCTATTTGATGTTTGGAAGTTATATCCCTCTGTTGAGTTTTCCTTTCACATGAATACTCCAATTTTTTCTTAGCAGAGTTTTTGTTTATTTGTCATAGTAATAAATATGTTAACTATAGGGGTATGCCTCAAAAAGGATTTCAACAGACATTGAAATGATACCTTAGTATGGGCCTCAAACCAGGCTGAATATGTGCCTCAGATCAGTCTTTTTTCCAACAATTTTTTCACAAAAATTAGGGCTTAACCAAATAAAAAATTTCAACCTTTTTCATTTTTCCGATAATCACTAAGTCTGAGATAGCTCCCACGAGTTTGTAGTATAAGATTAATCTTCTAGAGGGCCGAATTTATAGGGTTCAAGGTGGCCGATTGTATACTTCAGGAGGGCTGAATCCACAATTTACTATTGAGTATGAGCTGTAGAGCCAAAGGAGTCAAAGCCAAGGGTTTTTATGAATATCCCTATCAGGTTTCCTTCCACATCAAATCGACGTAATTTCCTTGCAGTTTATTAATAAAATAACTGGTTTTTGAAGTGTTTTGTCTTTATAATGGTGTTACAATTTATTATTGAATCTTATGGAAAATTAAATAGTGGATTGCTTGAACAAAACTCCTAGAAACCAAGTAAAATATATAATAGGGATATTACATAGTAGGATCATGCACTGTATTATCATATATTGATATGATTTTCCAGGATTCAATGCTGCAATTCCTCAAACAAATCCTAGCTATCACTCAGGGTTACCAATAATATTCTGTTTATTAGGTCTACCTTTCAGGGAAAAATATTTCTAGTTTCTGAATATTACTAAGGAATCTGTGATGCTAGAATATATGGGAATTTCTATGAATGGGATCCTTACAGAAACCTTTGCCCATTTCAAATAGATATGGATAATGTTTCTGTTGACACAAATATTTCATTTTTACAGATTCCAACATGCCTCCTCGGTTTGATAAGAGAAACAAGAAAAATAATTTTATACAAAATAGTACCCAAAGAAATTTCATGTAATAACACTCAAACATCTAACACGTATGGCACCTTTGTTTACCAACATATGGTACTTTTAATAGCCACTGCCTAATTAGAAATCGGGGTCCTTGATTTCATGGAGAAATTGAGAATGCATGAGATCAGAATTATTTTCAGAATTAATTTTCTTCGAAGTACTAACAGGAACTCCCCTATAAGACAATATATTTTAAGCTTATGTAAAGGTTTGAACCAAGATGGCTAACAAAATAACGGTTCCAATAGCAAAACTACTAACACAATATAACTTAATAATCCCTATATATTATCATCACACAAAAATAAACAATTAATAATGGTTACTTCATATTAGATCCATACCAAGCACCGATAAAAGAATTTCCATGTAAGGTACATTGCAACATCTTGTTTTCGCAAAATAGTTCCAACAACAATATCTGCATTGATGTGATCATGGAGATGAGGTGTTGGTCCTAAACCCATATTTGGGGCATCAATCTTCAAAAACTAATATCTCACCAACTAAGAGGACCCGCAAAGTGTGCCACCTATCAAATGAAATGGCCTTGCGATGGCTACCAATATAGATAGTCCTTGTACCCAAATTCACTTGATTTGTGCATGCAAATCATCAAACGAATGCAAGCCTGTAAACCCTTTGAAATGAGTAACAAACTCTTCTAACACTACAAGCACTATTGGATACCACAAAGCATCAATTGTGTAGACATATAATTAGAGAAGTATTGATCTAGTGGAAAGATATGCAACTAGATGATCCACGCGGGAATATACAACTATTTCCTCAACTTGGCTCTTAAGGACAAATTTTCTTTCCAATGGAGAGGGCATGTGAGGTCATAGCCTAAACCCCTTATTTGTATAGCTTATTAATGTATGAGGCAACCTTCATTCAAGAAGGCCCATTAAATAGCTAGGTAACAGCCACCCATTACAAAAAGGACCCAATTTGTTAAGAGGGTCCAAATTAGTTAGTATGCTCTCATTATAAGTACAACCTTGGGTAGTTTAGGCTCTCTATGGATAGTTTACTATTGTGTCAAAGGTTATGCAATGTATTGTCAATGACCTTGATTTTATTTGGAGCGTAATTCTTCCAAGGTACACCCTTGAAGAGGAAAATTAACATATCTCTATATATCTTATAATCAAAGAGATATTTTTTTATTGTTTATCTCACTTTATCTTGTATTCCTAGATTTTTCATTACATTTAGTGATTTTCCAAATTTTTGGAGTTGATTAAAACAAAATTTGTGTAAAAGTTCTTTTTTGGGCATGTAGTGAGAAAATTTTTGGGCACAAAATCAAAAAAAATATATATATATATATATATATATATATATATATATATATATATATATATATCTTTTTCGGTTTGTTTTGGAAAAGAGAGTATATCAGCATTCAAGTAGTTTGAAATTCTCTATGCATAACTTGGAGAATGAAATTTCAAAATTAAATTCCTCTTGAAAAATACCCTATCCTAGAAGAAAATAATTGTCCAAAATGAAGTACAATAATCTGAGATATCATTTTTGTAAACTCAACATCTTTTAGACTTTTTCTTGGAAGGTGAAAAATTCAACTGATTGGATATGTTTTGATAGATTGCAAAAATTTCTACCAATCCAGTGACAATAGATCTAATGATCTTGTAGCATTTCATGATTGGTGTCATAATGGCCAATCAAAGAAGTATAGCATAATTTGTGAACATTTTGCAATTTCAGCCTCAAAAAATACCTTGCACAAGTTATTTTCTCTCTATTTGAGGATACCTTTCCTTTGGTTAGCAAGCTCATATATATTTAAACTTTATTTTGGGATTGTGTTCTAATTCCATTTAATAACACGGTGATATATCCATAATTGGGTAATACTAAAATAGAGGAACAATAAACGTAGGAAATAAAGTGGAATCACATTGTGTGAAACACTTGTAACCCTTTCTAGTATCACTTGCTGTACTACAACATAAGACAATACTTGTAAACAATGTCTCACCACCACGTACCTTTAGGAATATAGGAATTCACATAAATTTTTTTCTAATGTGTTAATGATGGGCAAAAATTTTATTTGATACTATACCAACAATGGCATGAGGCGAGCCCTCTAGCGATATCTCCATGAGATGATTATTATCAAGTACATTGGACGTTTAGTTATTTCATGTTATCAAGTAGGTTATATTTATTCTTTGTTGTGAAAAATTGATTAATGTGAATTTTTTTTGTCTTGCACAGGTGGACGCACTCATATGACTTGTACGCCTAGACACAAAATAGAACTAGAGGAGCCCCATAGTCCTGTTCCCATTTTTCCCTAATTTCTTAGACCCCATTCTGTGGGGTATATTATACATGGTATAGGTACACATTAAATTGCTAGTTAAAATGTTCAGGTTTACATTATATTCAATGTTGAACAGGTGATTTTTTTTTTCAAATGACATGTGTTTAATGTGAAAACATTATGCTCCATAGGTGCAAATGTAGGAGTTGGGGTTGGCCCTATTGTTGTTGAGGGACAAAGGATAACAATGTCTTAGCCTGTAGCATCCATCCCACACTTAGATAGATCTCTTTCAGGTAAAATATAAAGGGAAATATATTGTTTGATGTATGTTTAATGTGAAGCTTATAGTGCGTCTCATGTACTTGCGTGATAAAAAAATTTAATGATTTTTACAGTGGCTAGTAGAGACCTTTATTCCTCAGAAGGGAACAATCCTAGCCTGATGAGTGAAGAGGATAAGATGTCTTTTCCACGAGGTATTTTAAAATGACTAGACAAGTTTTTTAAATACAAATTTTCATTATAAATTATTTAATTTTTAAAATGTGAAATAATTTAACATGTTACAGGTGGTGGTCATCGCCCTCCTAGGGGGAAAGGTTGTAGGGCTCATGATTTTGCTCTAAATTTGGGCTATATTGAGCCCCTTCACACCCATCCCAGTGATATTCCTATGGATATGCCTTCGGAAGACACCATATCCTTACTTACTGTTGATGGGATGGGGGAGCATTCCACGAGATTTCGCAATGAATTGAAAAGTTGCAATCTATCTGCCCCTAGTCGATATTGTCTCCAAATTGTTTTACACAATTTGGAGAGTTTGATAGAGACTTATTGTGGGGTTGGACCATCAACCCAAGTTTTTTTTGACATGATGCATAGGAGGAGAGCGTCAGTGATTGGCATCCACTCCTAAAATAAAGTTAAAAGTAGGGTCACTAAAGAAATGGCCTTGTCACTATTTTACTTGCGGCCTAAATACAAAAAAATTCTGAAGATTGCAAGATTCAATGATCCCAATATTGCATCTTATAATTATGAGAAGTTCATGTATGCATACAGGAAGTTCCCAAATAATGATGAGGTGTCGCAATATTTTGTTAGGATTTTGTATGCTCAATTATAAGAGCACATAGACCCTAACTATATAGATACGGGGTCCAAATCCTATGGAGCTAGAAAAGGTCATACATATGAATGGCCTGATGCTATGCGAGATGTTAGGTTTAGGCCTCCAGCACCTCGACGACCTAGGGTAGTTACACTTCCAGAGGAGTTAGCCCTTATCTCAAGTGTTGCATCTCAGATGAGGGAGAATATACAAGAACATATTGCAGCTGCTTTAGGAGGGGTGGAAGTCGGCTTAGGGACAAGCCAACAGTCATCTAGTGTAGGCGTTCGTTCATTTGTGAGTATTCCAGATGACGTGTTGAGGGAGATGGAGCGAGATGAGATTTTGGAGTATGCATCCTCCTATAGAGACCACTATGAGCGAGCCATTAAGCAACAAATGCACACCATGGGCGAGGTATGTACAAGAATTTTTTGATCTATTTTAAAATATACATTTATAATATGAGCTAGAGTGCATGTAACATGTTTTTTTGGTGTATATACATTTAGTCTCCAAACACTTACGCTAATAAATTTATTTAACTTAAATGTTGTTTACAACATTCTTAGAATAACATTGCTTTGCCCTTGATCCTCATTCTATAGATCATGGACATAATCATGTACAGGTGCCACATTCAATACTCTCTACCTATATTTTTGTATGTCAAATTGGAAATGAATCTATGTCGCACAATTTTATATGGTATGAGTCTTAACATTATGGAATTTTCAGGTTAGCGCTACACATGAAGGGCTTTCTAGACATGATACCTTCATATGTTCTAGTGGTCTCATAGGTATTATTTATCCATATTTTTATGTTAAATTGCAAGTGACTTTAAGATGAACATTATTTTATATGGTGTGGCTCTTAACATTATTGAATATTAAAGTATTTGTTACACATCAAGGGCTGACTGAAGAGATTATTCCTTCTTAGGTTCCAGGTGTGACACATGTATAGACACTTTTTGTTAAGCATATTTATTATGTTTATTATATTTCTTTTCGAAAATTTTTGTACTAACTTTGGTTTATACCTTTTAGGCTACAAATAATATTGAGATGATGCAAACTGAGCTCCAAGGAGATCGTGTAGGCTTTGGGTCAGAGAGTCTACAATTTTAGGTGAGTTGAATAATGCATCGGTTTGCAATAATGATGAAGAATATGATTAAGATGGTATGCAAGCTGTAAAGTTTTTTATTTTGATTTTGTTAAGTTGATATTCGATAAAATTGATATGGAACAAAAAATGGAGGAAGTAAAGTGCATATGAAATAGAAAAGGGAGGGACTTTACCTGCATAGCTTGCCCAGTAGTAGTTTTCATGACCTATGTCACTTCAAATAGTTTGACAGTGTAAATGACCTTATGGATCACTTCCACCACCAAGAAACAAACCAAGTGTACATTTATTAAGGGCATGCTATTCTCATCCCTTTTTGTGTTTTTTGTTGCCAAAAGAAATGTTCTTTTCCATTTTTATGGTGTATGATTGAAGTTTTTAATTTCTTTTTCACAACATATTAATAAGCATAACTGGAGGAGGAAGAATTTTCAGCAGGAATGGAACATTCTCCAAGAAAAATTACCAGGTTTGTTAGATGGAAATCATAATGTTTACATAGATTGTTAGGGAATAGTTTATAGGAATTTCTTTCATATCCTGATGTGATCAATAGTTGACTCATAATAGAAAAACATTATTAGTTTTGGGACATCCAAAATTCATAATCTTAAATTCTTTTCATAAGTGTACATTATAAGGTATAACAAGTAGTATTACATGTCCTTACATACATGTGGCAATATTAACATATATGTACAACATTGATTTATGTGCAGCATGATGGTTTGTGGATGAGGGTGTGGCGGTAGAGTATACAAGAGGGTGCGCCAATACTTTTATCGGTTTTAAAATTATTGCTATTTTTTGCCTATTTATATTGTATAGAATTGGGTATGTGTGTATATTTTCCTAAGATTTTAAAGTGGTATTTTGATGTTCAACTTAAACAATTCAGAGTGGATATTTTAAAGGTTTTTTTGCAAGAGTTGAATGATCATCTCACTTACATTTTATTGAATGTCTTGTAGAAGTACAATGAAGATGGAAGACACACAACCATATTTTTTTTATCGCCTTCCTAAAGATGTTATTCAGATGATATTTGGCGTCATATGTGATTTAAATCTCTAGTACGATGCATGGCTATCTCCCAGGGCTTTTTAAGACATGCAACATGCATATCTTATTTGTATATAGTTTGTACTAATAATCTTTCTAGCTATGAAGAGAAACTAAAAAAGATATGATCAATATTGAAAGAGTTTCAAGAGCTACAAACACTAGTTGAAAGGGTGGGACGACCCAAGAATGAGCCAACTTCATGGGCTCGATGCATGATTTTATACATACAGGCAGTTCTGAGAAGATCATAGCATTGTGCCAGACACCGCTAGCACCTCAATTCAATATGAAGGACATCAAATTTATGCATTATTTCTTGAGCCTAGGCTCTAGAGAAGGCCTTCCTTAGACAGCGTAAGTATGCAATCAAGATTCATATCAGATTTCAGATGGATTATAAGCCCATGTTTACTCCTATAATATCAAATCTCAACTTATCAGCAGATTAAATTTCAAATTTGGTAGATCCACCAATTTATAGACAGTTGAGAGGTTTCTTTATTTATCTAGTGAATGCTAAAACTAATTTTTTATTTTCATTAAAAACATTGAGCCAT
Source organism: Pinus albicaulis (assembly GCA_034641835.2). Lineage (NCBI taxonomy): Eukaryota > Viridiplantae > Streptophyta > Pinopsida > Pinales > Pinaceae > Pinus > Pinus albicaulis. The sequence continues at coordinate 1,702,621,478 of CM076584.1, read as the reverse complement.
AGTCAATTCACTAGGTTACTGAAAAACATGTGCTGCAATACTTGAAGAGCATAGTACACTATGGTTTGAAATATGTTGGAGATGAAGAATTGATGCTGCATGGTTTTGTGTATTCTACCTAGGCTAGACATGCAGGTGACAAGAAGAGTTTTTCAGGGGCTTGTTTTAGTTTGGGTTCAAGTCTGATATCCTAGTTCAACAGGAAGTAAGAAACAACAACACTTAGTTTGACAGAGGAAAATTCCATCGCATCTGGTCATGCTAGTTGTGAATTGATCTGAATTTTCAAGTTAATTGAAGAATTGATCAATTGTCTGTTGGAGCCTACTATGGTATGCTGTAATAGTCAGAGTGGTATCTGAATCTCTGAGATTCCAATTTTACACTAACCATTCCAAGCACAAATATCTAACACCATTCCCTCAAGGATCGAGTTCATATGAAAAGTTAATTGCAGAGTTTCCCTATTAGATATTGGAGCCTACAGTGGTACACTGTGACAATTGGAGTTGTATCAAACTCTCTAAGAATCCATCATTTCACTAAGTTCTCCAAGAACATAGATATCTAGTAGAATTTCCTTCAGAACAGAGTTCTGAAGAGTGCAGTGATACTAGAGCATGTTCATTCAAATTCAAAGTTATGGATGTTTCAAAAAAATCCCTAGATGGGGCGAAGTTAAAGAAATTGACTAATAGACTCAAACTAGTGGAAATCTAGAAACAATTTCCTAACTAAGAGGGAGTGTAAGGTCATATCCTTGATGGTGTAGCAGTTATAGAAAAAGGAAACATAATTCTTATACAAACAACATGAGCGAGTAACAAATCAGAGGATGGCGCAACACTAATGTTCTTGAGAGCAGTGTTGGAGCTATGTACAAGAGAATGAGTGAGGGTGCAACAGATTAGAGGATGGTGCAACCCTAGTGTTATTGAGAGAAATGTTGGAGTTATGTCAGAGAGAATGAGTGAGGGTGCAAGAATGCCTTAACTTAATGCACCAAGCTCTTACATCATGAGAATAGACAATAATTAAGAGATTAGCCACATCAAATCTAAACTAATATAAACTAATGAGGAGATGAAAATATGATGACATTTGATATCAAAACTAAAATAACAATACAATAATATATATGTAATTAAATATTCATTCATCACCATCATATCCATGCAAAAAAAGGGGTGAGTTAAGATCATCTAGGAGAACATCATGGAAACATTAAATCACCATAACTTAATTATCTAGAAAAGCACCCTTATCCAGTAGATCATAATATATTGTTCATACTAGCACACATCTAACCATCCACCTATCTATTTATTTGAAAGCAATCAACAATATAGTCTTAAACTATATAAAGTCCAATATATTGTAGAAATTATATGTTCTAACCCTAGAATAAAAGTTCATTGTTCATCTTGAACAATATGTTACATTCATATGAAATGTGCTAGTGGAAAATTTTCCAGAATGGCATCATGATCTTCTATTGATAACCTCCATTAACGTCATTTTTTTATACTCTTCACTTGCTTCAATTGTAACCAAGTTGCTATGACCAAGTGACTATATTGGGCATAAATAACCTCTGGCTGGTAATCTTGAAAAATAATATGATATTTACATTTCTTTACTTATTCAAAGAAATGTCCCATTAACACCATTGAACCAATTGCATATGTATAATTGGATGGATCATTATACTCTTGCAGCAACGTGGATTTAGACATAGTGCATCATAATAAACAATGATGCACTTTTTCTTGATTATTTTCTGGTGCAATGACAACGAATACATCAACGTCTCTAACCATATAAGCAACAAAATCATAATCATTGTCAATCACTACCACTTCATTGTCCATTTCCTTGTCAGTCACGTCTCCAAATGGGGGTAATGGTGTCAATTCTTCATGTTTCCATGGTTTAATAAATTTCTTAATTTGGTTTTCACAATTATCGATGGACTCTAGCTGATCAATACATGTAGAACAAAAGAAAGAGCTCTTTCATTTCTCAATGTAGTGTATATTTGTCATGTTCTTACTCCTAATTGAGTGTAAAATTCTTTTTTGAGGGATTTAAAGGCAATGAAATGGCAACGATATATCAAAATCACCCATTTCAATATTCCAAAAGTACCTGCTTGAGAAAAACACACACATGTATGAGTCAAACTTTGAACAATATTTAATATTTTTTTGATAACAAAATACACACATATGTATACACATATATCTCTAGACATGTATAATATAATGTTATTTTAATTTTCACACTTACGTGTGCACATCAACCATCCTTGGGTTCGATACATGAATTAAATTGTCTTTGCACCAATTAACAACATCTAAAGAATTTGAAATTGGAGAAGCTAAGTGATTCAATTGATGCCTCCTAAGTGCACATTTTATGCATGCCCCAACACCATCATGCTCTCCTTGTGCATGCCATGTCTCAAAGAAATTCCATGTATGTCGAGTGTTGGTTCTCTTATGAAGACGAGACAGCCAAAAGAACAGTCTTGCAGATTTAAGCTAACCAACACTACCATCTAACCATACCCAATGTTCTTTAAAAATGACCCTTCTTTTCAACAATTCATTATAAATAACATTAAAAAAATATTGAACAAAACATGTATCATGTGTTTGATCATCATTGGTGTAGAAATGGTACTCCTTAATCACCTCACGGTTATTTTCATCGCTATTAAAACCATCGATATCAAGCTCTGCATGTCTATACAAAATATGCACAAATATAGATACTTGGTCTGAATGATAATACTCAATATGTATCTCCTTTTATGGACTAAACATGTAATTCTCAGTGAAATCAACCACTGATAATGTTGTTCCTTTTGGTAACACATCACATGATTACTTGAACTGTAAATCCTACCATCGTGCTATATGACAGTGCTTAATATATTTGTATATTTGCACCCTGAACTTCTCCATAAAAGATGTCACTGAAATTTCGTTGTCATGTAAAGTGATATTTTTTTATGTTGTGCTTAAATCTACAACAGGAGTGTAAGTAACATTTTCATATCGCTTCCAATTCAGACTAAGATTTGACAGTCTGGTATCATTAGGATCAATGGGATACTTTGCATCGTAGAGTGCCAAATGAGAAAATTCTATGCTTTTTCTTCCACCGAAAAATTCTTTTTATAAAGTAATTTATTATTCTATCATGCACATAATATATTCGATACAAATTCACTAACACTTGAAAGAGGGGGGTCATTTGACCAATATTTTATGCCAAAATTTACAAATGTATCATAAAATAATTGGAATTCTACATGGTATCGAAAACAACATGTGTCTCGAATAGTGATAGGCCTGACATACCATGGCTTAATCTTCTCAAATGTGCTAAGAGAAACCTTCACATCAATATTAATCTCCAAAAGGTTCTGGAATTATTCTACTTGACTGAACTTTGTTATATGTTTGGCATGAGTTTCGTAAACTCCCTTAGATATACGACGTCACATAACGTCCTTTTCATTTGGTGACACACAAGAATTCAAATTCGAAAACTCTTTTACCCTATCCCTCACACCATCACGAAGTATATCATGATATGGATACCTGCAGATATTAGCCCAACATGCAAGTTCATCATTCTCATATAATTGAATTCTAAATTTTGTATGCCTCCATAAAAAAATCTTGATGTTTTAAACAATTTTGAAGTTGTTTACATCAACTGACTTGATGCAGATTGTTTCTCAAGTACACCTGTTAAAAGTTCTCTATGAGCATTCTTTTCAACTTGAGGTCATTTTTGACTAGTGTGGTAAGCGTCAACTTCACAGTTTTTGATACCATTTGATTTACTAAAATCTCTTTCTCACTTTTAATGCCCAATAATTCCACAACATTTCTGAGATATTTGTGCTTTAAAAATCTATGTAAGATCTAAGCTTGTGCTATGATCGATTTACCTTTAAAAAGATGTTTTAACCCCCAATTTATTATATCTCAAATTGTCTTTTCAGGCATTGGTGGTTCCGATTCTTCAATTTTAGTTGGATCCATATTATCTAGAAAGTTGTAGTCATATACAACATTCTTGTAACTTCCAATTAATTGCAGTGAAATGCGAGGTGTGATAGTATATTCTTGTGGTTCTGATGTTGTCTCTACATAAAAAACAATATTATCTTCAAATTTGAAATTGATATATACATATTTTTAAAATCAAAACTATCTTGAACTACAATGTTAAAAAGAAAAATACAAAATTCAAATTCAAGAAACTATTGACTCACCAGTGAGATCCATATCAATATTCTCTTGGAAATTTTTGTTTTCAGTATTCTCATTGACAAGTTCCTCAACATTCTCTTTGACATTTGTGTTTTCAATATTCTCGTTTACAAATTCCTCAACATTTCTCATTTCCTCTTCATTTTCATGCACCTCTACATCTCTTTCACAATGCTCTAACTCCACATTTATTTCATGGATTAATATTTCCCTTTTCTCTCACCCATTTTTTTTTGTAATATCTCATTATTTTTCACTAAATCAGTTCTATTTCGATCGTGCCTTGATTGGAAATTCCTTTTTCTTTCCATGTTCGCAAAATTGGAAACCTAAAATCCAATTCTACTTGGATAAAATACCCAAAAAAACATAAAGACTCTGGAATAAGTACTTCATGCCTTCAATAAGAGAGAAAATTAAATAAATAATTAAATTCATAAATTCATTTTTCAAAATTACTTCATGCCTTCATAGAGACATTTTGCAAAATATCAAGTAATTAAATTCTTCTAAAATATAAAAATGTAATTTTTTCCCCATTAAATTTTCACATCCCTTTCTTGAAAATATGTGCTCTTTAAAAAAAAATTGAATGTTTAAAAAACATTACTTAAAAAAAAAAAAAATTGCACTCAAAATATCTTCGAAAAAAAATTTGCAAAAAAATTTCGCACCTTCACACAAACAAAACTTGCACCTTTGCACCCTCGCACCTTCGCACCTTCGCACCTTCACCGGTTCAGAATGGTGTGTGGAATATTGTGGAATTAATCTTTCGAACGAGATTATTTATATACAACTCTCACCCAAAACATTGCGATGATACGATGAATCTTCGCAAGATTCTGTCTGCCGACAATAAAACGTTTCGATTAAAGTTTAATAAGCTCTCGTCTGAGAGTCTACCTTGGGCAAACTCTCACACGCAAACTCTCGACTAAGAGTTTTTACAATCTTCGGGTGATAGTTTACCCACACGGTTAAATTTAACCTGTGGTGGTTTAAATTCTCGGTTGAGAGTTTACCCTTTCTCGCTTGAGATTTTATTAAATGTCTCACCTGAGAAATTATCTCACTCGAGAGTTTTTGGTCAATGAAAAACCTAGAAAATTATGCAGTTTTTACAAACCTGCTACTTGGAGGGGTTAGACACCTAAAAAAATATAATGTTATCTTTCGGACCCGGTACCATTAGATTCATCTCTAAATCTAGTTTATAATGATGTAATATTTGTGGAGTTTCATTAAAAATTTCAATTTGTTATTAATTTTATACTAAACTGTGTCATTGTGGAATTTCATTGTGCTGAAAATTGCAGTGAATGAAAATTCAATAACTTTAAAATGGAAACACCAAAAAAATAAGGAAAATCGTATTTCAATTCTTCTCCATGTCTTCCTCAAAAGGGTATTCTCATTTTTTTTATTGACGATCACATTGAAAAGAAAATCTAGGGCTCATAAAATGTACTGAAACATCACCATTTGTTTTTCTTCATCCATTTAAAAAAATAATAAAAAATAGTGATTTAATTTGAAAATTACCGAAAAATAGTAATTCAAGTAGTGTAATCTATGTAGATTATGATGATAGGGTTTATTTCCAAAAAAATAATAACTATCCCTAAAAACAGTTAGGGTTCAAAAAATGACTATTTATGCTTGCCTAAAAATTTCAAGTATATGCAGTTAGTAAACAACAAATTTACCCGTCTATATGTCAATGTATATATTTTTTTAAATATGATAATGGAGGTAAGACAATTCTCTACAAAAATTGTTTTTATGTCAATGCATAATTTTCATTGAAAATATGAGTTTAGTGGAGTTGAAGTCGAAAAAACATAGAAAATTACAATTTTCAATGTCAGAAAAGGGAAAAAAGTGTTTCCCAACTTCGTGTTTTCACCCGCCATGCATATGAGTAATAAACTCAACTTTTTATGAGATATATTGAATTAATTAATGGAATTTTGCATAGAAGTGTATGTTTAGCGGAAATGAGGATGGTTTCACTAAATTTGAACTTGTTATTTTGTAATGAGGGACAAGTTTCAAAGATCCATTTTAAATAGGGTGCAAAGAAGAGAGGTAAAAATAGGGAGAGGAAAGAAAGAAAGTTGTTATATTTTATTTAGGTACTTGGGATGTACAAAAATAAATTCACATGAGATGCGTTAATTAATCATTCAAGTGATGAGATGTTTCAAGAACTTGCATCTAAAAATGAAGGCAAGATTATATTTGGGGAAGTGGGGAAATGTTATTTTTTTTTAAATGGTGGCTTCCAATTTTAGTGTTTGTTTTAAAAAAATAAGTAAAATGAAGTTGGCTAGTCGGAAGCCATTATTTTAACCTTCAACATGGTGGGGGTATGACGGAGGTGGAAAGTAGGGAGGTTGGGTGTGGAGAATAACAAACATCGGATTTTTCAAGTGGAATTCTCTCGCATGGCATTGTAGTTGGGAGTCAAAAGTTCAGGAAGATGGGAAGTATTTTTTTTGAAATAAAAATTCTTCATGTATGACCTTGAAAAGGGGTGGAAAGTCATGTTTTTAGAGGCCAGGATGGTCTTGATATAATGTATAGCGCAAGGAAAAGGGAATACCGATAGGTCAAGAGATGGGAGGTTGAGGTAGGATAATGTTATTATGTTTTTTTTTGGTGTCCAATATCTGACCACATGACTTTCCTCTAACCTACGAACTTCGACCACTGACCTCCAAAGGTGTGTCCACTGAAAAGGTCTAACGTTTGACCTCCAACATCCGAAAGGGGTGCCGAGTTGATTGCATGGAAGTCAATACTTTCTTCATAAATTTTATATTGTAGCAGAGAATGGGAGTGCAATGTGGAGAATGGTTAGGTTAAGATGGAGTTCAAGAGGTCAGTAAAGGAGGCAAGTTAGGAGTTCGGGATGAGAGGGAAGCCGGGAGTTGGGAGGTCGGGGCCTGTGATTGCAGTCTCTTTCTGTTACGATATGTGGCCTAATGCCATTTAAGAAGAGAGTCCGAAGGTCACGAACATCAATGTTTCTATACGTAATAGAAAGGCCTGACCTCTAACCTTCGAACTACATGTAAATATAAATATTTTTTAAAATTTAAAATTAAGAATAATAATAATAATAAAATGTTTTTGTTTTCCTTGTAAATTATTGTTTATATGTTGCAATACTTTTTTCCCTATTTTTTGTGTTCCATTTTATTTTTTCAACTTCATAGCATTTACTTCTTATTTCCAAAAAAAATTATTATTTTTTTTCATATTTCTGAGTGTTTATTTATTATTTTTATCACTATTATTACTCACAAAGTTCTATATGTCTAGTTGTTGAGAATTTAGAAAATAACTCCTAATAATAAGTATATATATAATGATTTGTTTTTCAAGTGGTTTTTTATCCTCTTGGCTTGACTTATGGCTTGAAGAGCCACGATCGAGGAGCACCTAAGCCGTCAAAGTCACCTAGGGATCGAACCCGACCTAGGCCACGTACACCATCCTTTTAGTTGACTGGATTTTTTATCATGTCTCCTCCCCGAGCACAGGGCACAAACACCCCCATGAGATTTGATCCTATGTTGTTTTGTAAACGAGGCCCATCCTTAACTGGTTGTGCTAATGGGACTTGGAAAATATATTTATATAATAATAATAATAATAAAATTATAATATAATATATTTATTATGCATTTATTATATATTTATTTATATAATTATAATTATAATTCAATAATAATAATATCATTATTAAATTTAGAGACATAATTTTACGTCTCTATGTTTTTAGAAAATAATATTTTAAATATTACATTAATGTTAATATAATAACCATAAATATTATAATATTAATTATATCGTTTCTAATTCTTACATTTATTTTTTAATAATAAATTTAAAATTTGAAGTTAATAATAATAATAATTATTATTATTAAAATAACAGTATTATTAATAATAATAATAAAAATATGTCGATTGGAAAGTTTGTCCCAACATATCTAATAATGTAATATTAAAAAAATTGATATTCTACACTATTACATTTTTAATAAACTTTTAAGATCGTCATATTTAACTGTAATTAATGAATCCATGTGAATATAAATTATGAAAAAAATTAGATATACATAAAATAAACTCTCACACACATAAGACACAAGATATTCTCTTTGGGAAACCCTTTCAAGAGAAAACCAAGATGGAAGGTGAGGTTGCTTCACTCTCTTTCTCTGTCTGGTAATATGGCTACAGGTACAAAGCAGTAATTCTTGTGGCCTGTGGGCTACTACAGGGAATAGTTCCTCTCTGTGTGAACTACCTCCTATCTCTACTAACTATCTTTGATGAGCTATGAAAAAAATTCTCTCAAAGGAATGGAATGTCTCTTCCTCCTAGGGTCCTCGTTATAACACAACCCAATAGCCTACTAGTGTTTAATTTTGACTACATCACGTCTTAACTAGAGTTACAAAATAGCCTCTTCTAGATTATTTTCAATCAAAAACACCTTGTTAGACATTTTTCCATGAATAATGGGGGCTGACATGACATCCTCCCAAACTATAGGTTTGAAAATAGGAAGGTAAACTTCTGAGTGACATAAATTTTGCATACAGACTCTGATTGTTGCGCTTCTTGTGTCATTGGAAAGGTATCTATGTCTAGAATAATATGAAAATATGCAGCAATAAGAAGTAAAATTTCCCCCCCAAAAAATGTTATTTGATGCCTCAAAATTATCTCGGAAGGTTTTATACCTGGTTTTTCCAAACTGGGTCTCACAAATAAAAACACTCCCATGAGCGAATTCCTCCAGTTTTTTCACTCCAAATGAATTGAGATGGATGAAAAAATAATATAATGATCCAATATGGATTAGATCTCCCAATTTTGGGAGGATTTTGGTCCCCATAATAACTTACTGAGTGAGGTGAGGAAAATTTTCCTCCTCCTTCTCTCCGGTGTACCATTTAGATTTTCCTAGAAGTTATTCCTTCAACCCAATAAGCCAAAGGTCTTGCTTCCCTTGTCTTATATTTCCAGACCTATTCTACAAATTTATATCTTTTTTCAACTTTGCCTGAGCATCTAGTGCCAAATCCTTCGAAGAATGTAGGACATGTTCATCCTCCCGATTTAGCATGGAAGGCCTATAGAGTTTCAAATTCTCTACATTCACAACTGAGTAAATTTGAATATATGGTGGTAAACTAAGTCAATTAGCATTATCACCCACCTTTTATACCATCTAAAAGGGACCATACCTTAGAGCCTTGATTTTATTACCAGGCCCTTGCAACCTCTCCTTGTTCAACTGTAACCATACTTTGTCTCCCACCTTGAATGACTTCTCTGTTGTGTGTTGATCATGCCTGGCCTTATACTTCTCTTGTGACTTCTGCAGTGTTTCATGTACCTATAGATGGACATGCCTGATATTCTCTATAAATTTTGTATCCCTCAAAGAATCTACTGTAAGATATTCCTTCACTCCTGCTTGCTACCCATATGCAATATCCAAAGGTGAAGGTGGAAAATATCCAAAAAATGTCTCAAATGTGGACTTCCTTGTATAAGTGTGGACTACTCTATGCTAAGAATGTTGTATATATAGTATATTTTCATCCTAGGTCTTCAGATGCTTATGGCTGTATCCCCTTAGAAGTTGCAACAAACTTCTGTTGACTACTTATGTCTTCCCATTTGCTTGTGGATGGACTGTTGCAGATCTCTTCAAATTTGTGTCCATCTTCTCCCACAATGTAGTTGAGAATACACTCAGAAATCTTGTATCCCTATCTAAAATGATGATCCTTCATATGACAAAGTGCACCCAAAAAGTTCCAAAGAAAAAAAAATTGCTTCTTTCCCACTAATGGAATTTTTATAGGGCATCAAAACACATATTATGAACTTGTCAACTACCAAGAAAACGTAGTCATGTTCCTTCCTGGTTGTCAGTAAATCCTCCACAAAGTCCATGGAAATTCTTTCCCAAGGAAGAGTAGGCATAGGTAAGGGATGATATAGAACATGTTTCTTGTTATTAGGCTTGTTGGTACCACAAAGCATGCATTCTCTTATGAAACTAGCTACCCACTCTTGCATCTTGAGCCAATGCACACAACTATGCAAGTTAGCAAGAGTCTTCCCTAAACCAAATTTCCCTGCAACATTAGAGGTGTGAGCCTTTCTAATCATCTGCAATCGCTGACCTTTACGAACACATAACTTATCCAGCATGTAGATTAACCCATACTAGATATGGTAGTCAATGGTGTTTTCGCCATCATGCACATGAATTTGACTCTGAAATTGTTGATACACATCCTTAAAGTCCCGATCCTTTCAATATGACTCTTCGTATGCATCATGTATGAATGTATCCATGTGCATGAGAGTTACCAAAGTTGTGATATTTTATGTGGGTTTCTTTCAAAGTATGTCATCCAACTTGTTTGTGATTCCCTTATTATACCTGATCACCAAATATAAATGTGGAAAAAACTCCATCCACTTGTAGTGCCTCGTCTGCTGTAGCTTACTTTGTGCCTGCAAGTAATATAACAGATGGTGATTTGTGTGGATTATTGTCTCCTTTCCCGTGAGATAATTCTTCCACTTATTCAGAACTTGCACCATGACATAGAACTCCTTATCATAGGTAGGGTAGTTAATAAATTTCCCATGAATAAATTCTTAATGGTAACATACAGGCCTTCCTCCCTGCAGCAAGAAAAATCCAATAACATACCTACTCACATCTATCACCAGTTTTAAAGGTCACTTCAAGTTTCGTAATTCCAGAAATGGGACTTAATCGATCTTCTTATTTAACTCCTCGAAAGCCCTATGTTGACCTTTTCCCCACTATAAAATCTTGCCACTTATGGTTATGGTCTTGAGTGGTGCTACTACCACTGAAAACGAGGCTATGAATTTCCTCAGGTACCATGTTTCCCCAATGAAAATCCTGACCTCAGAAACATTAGTAGGTACTAACCATTTCATCATGGCCTCCATCTTGGAAGGATTTTCCTTCAACACTCCTCCACCGATCACATACCCCATATATGTCAAAGACTGCTGCAAAAAATCACACTTCTTGAGATTTTCTAGCAGTTCGTACTTCTTCAATATTTCCAACGCCTCAGTCAAATATGAAATATGCTCCACCTAGGTATCACTATATACCACTATATCATCCAAATATAAAATAACAAATTAATCTATAAAAGGGCGCAATACATCATTCATTAATGTAATAAATGTAGCTAGTGTGTTACATGGGATAAATGGCATAATTAACCACTCACACAAGGTTTCCGCGTTTTGAAGGTGGTCTTTCGTGTATCTTCTTCTTTGACTCGAACCTGGTGATATCCATACTTCAAGTCCAACTTGGTGAAGTAATTTTCTTGCTACAATTGATCTAGAATATCACCTATCTTGGACAGCGGTATTTATTATTGTGTGTGATTTTATTCAATGCCTTCTAATCTATACACATCTTCCAAATCCCATCCTTCTTTGGCACAATAATAATGGGTGACCCACATGGTGATGTACTCAGTCAAATGAAACCCTATTCCAATAGCTTCTATAACTATTTCTTCACCTCACATACTTCTATAATAGGCTTCATTTACAACCCAATATTTTTCACTGGGGATTCCAGGAATAGGTGGATCTCATGCTCCACTTCTCTCTTAGGTGGTAACTATTTAGGTTCTCATGATGCATCCTTTTATGCTTATAACATCTCCTCAAATTGTTGATTTGCCTCTTATTGACTCCTCTTCAGAGTGACGTTCTCCTAAAAACAATATATCGTACTTTTTTCTAGAACTGATAAATTTCTTGCCTTTATTGGAACTTACTGGTGAAATTTTTGACTTGCCTTTGTGTGCATTGATGATGAAATATTTTCCATCCTTGATGAGATGGTACTAATTGGCTCTCCTCATTACTATTGCATCTCACATGTACATCTATGGAATCCGAAATATGACTCCACATACATAAAGGGTAACCACATCTAGATATAATTCATCAATAAAATCAACACTTATAGAAAATATAATTCTACATTATTTTGTTCCCTTAAACTCTACCTCCTTATTTACCCATCCCAATGGATATGGGTGTGTATGATCACAAACTTCTATCGTCAAATTTTCAACCAACTCTGCTGCAATGAGATTCACCTATTATCCTCAGTCAAATAGAGCATCAATCTTTGTCTTCTTGACCTGCATCTTTATATGGAAGATTTTTGTTCATTTCTTTCTCTTCATGTTGATGAAGGCTACTCAAATTCAACTCATTTTTTAATGATGTGCGGGTGATATTTTCATCCATATCTGATATGCTTTCAAATCGGTTGCTCAAATCAATGGCCGTGATATTATTCTTCTTGTTCTTTGGGTTTAACTCTGGATGAAAATTCCAACACTTGTCCTTTGTATGACCATCAATGTTACAGTGGTTGCTAGTTTCTTTGCATTGGTGTGTTGTGGATATCCTATTCTTATCTTTTTTTCCTTTTTCCTTCTTCTCCCCCTCCTTAGAAGCATCTTGTTTCTCCTTTTTCTTTGATCCACTTGATTGCGCTATTTTCAGGCCTATGTTCTAGAGGTATTGTGTCTATACATAAGCCTCATCTACCGATTTTGTCTTGAGCAACATCAGTTGCTCACGTAGATGGCGGTGCAAACCCACCAAATAATTTAGGAGTACATTTGGGTTTTTTGGAGTGATAGCCAACATTATAACCATATTTCTGAATTGTGTGGTGTACTCTTGCACAATTTGGCCAAAATTTTAGCTAAAGTAATGTCAATAGATCCATTGTTCCTCCACATACCCAATGCGATAAAACTATGACTTAATGAGGGTTTTGAAATCCTCCCACTTATTCACAAGAGGTTATCCCCCCAACCTAAGGGTTACAATGTGGCTCTCCCACCAAATCAGTGTATGGCCCTCCAACTTTAGCCACAAAAACGAGACGTTTTTCCATTTCTCGATATAATGGACACTAAAATAAACTTCCAGTTGCTATAAATAATGGTTCAACTTCAAAGCGTCGATATTGCCATGGTATGACTTGATATTGAATTTTTCTTCCAATTTAAACAATGATTGATACACGACACTCAAAATGGGTTGATATTTTCGGGGTTCTTTCTTTGGTTGTTTCTCCATGTATTCCAAATCTCCCGATGCCCCTTATGGTTTTTCCTTTGCATTCGCACCCCCATATTCTCCAAATATCCCCATCTTAATTCTTAGGGCCACCATGAGGAGGTTTACATTACGGTTTCTATCTACGACTTATTGTTCAAGACGTGAAAAATTAACCTCTACAAGATCATGAGCTTTGTTTACATAATCATTAGCCATGGCTAGGGTTTTACTATTTCCATCCCTCCCTATCTAGATCCCCGTAATCTCCACAAGAATGCCCAAAGAGACCTTTTTTTTATAATAAATTTTCTGTAAACTGTTTTGGATATTCCACTCGAGAATTTGTCACAACAAATCTGATAATATTATATTGAAGAAGAGTTGAGATTCTACATTATTAAACTTTTAATATTTGTAGATTTAACTGTAATTAGTCCATGCATGCGAATATAAAATATGCATAAAATTAGAGAAAAATAAATTAATCTCACAGACACATAATACACAAGGTATGCTCTCTGGGAAACCATTTCAGGAGAAAACCCATTTGGAAGATGAGGTCACTTCACTCTCTTTCTCTGTCTGGAAATATGGTTGCAGGTAGAAAGAAGTAATGCCTATGGCCCATGGCATGATACACTGCACATATCCTCTCTATGTGATGTACCTCCTATTTCTCCTAGTTATCTTTGATGAGCCATGGAACAAAATGGTCTTAAAAGAATGGAATGGATCTTCCTCCTAGTGGCCCGGTTATAACACAACGTAATAGCCTGTTATTGGTTAATTTTGACAACATCAATTCTTAACTAGAGTTACAAATCGACTCTTCTAGAGTCTTTTAAATCAAAAACACATGGCTAGCCCCTTTTCCATGAATAATAGGGGTTGACGCGACATCCTCCCAAACTATAGGTGTGAAAACAAGAAGGTTAACTTAGATTAGTCACATAACTTTTGCATACGAGATCTGATTGACGTGCTTCATACGTCGTTTGAAAGGAATCTTATGTAGAATAACATGAAATGGTTTGGCACAAATAGGAAAATTTTTACTCCCAAAAAACATCATTTGATGTCTCAAAATTCTCACGGAAGGTTTAAGACCCTATTTTTCCAAATTGGGCCCCACCAGAAAATATTGTCCCATGAGATGATTCCTCCAAATTTTGTAGTCGAAATGCATATAGATGGATGAAAATAATATAATGATCCAGTCTATATCATGTACTTAAGCCTATTGGAAAATTTCAAATACATTTACCAATGTGGTTGTCGATGTGATTGATTCATATATGTGTATCGACATATACCAACCACATTTATTAAAATGAGCGTGGTTATGCTAGTGCACCAGTATGCGTATATATTTCAACTCACAATGGAAGTTCATTGATGTTTTTTTTCTCAATGGTCAAAATTGAGTCCTTGCAGAATATTATTCGTCTAAGAGAACGATGGATGGTTGGATGAGCGGGTGGTCGAAGAGGCGGCGAGACATGGAGATAGTGGATTGAAGGGTCATATGAGAGAGCAGGGTGGGCATGGTGGCAATGATGATGTGTCAATAGAAACCAACAAAAGTTAATGTTAGCTATTGAAAAATAGAGAAAATGTATTTTTGATTGACGGAGTTAAAGCATTGCAGAAGTGAATTGAGCATGGTGTTTCCATAGGGAGTCACATGTTACCAAATGGAAAATTGCAGCACCGAAGAGCATATGGGAATTTTAAAGATGGAAGAAGAACAATTGCTTTGTTTCTTTTTTTCTTGTGTATTTTTGGACATATTATTTAGCTCAGATTCATATTTCCAATTTAGGTGGGTGGATAGCATGCGAGAATTGAAAGAGGAGGGGATTGCTTGAGGACATAGGAAGAGATAAGAGGCTAGATAATTTCTTGTAATTTGTGTTTCTAGTTTTAAAAAAAATGTATTTTTATTTTCGGTTGTCTCGACTCATTATAGTGATAACGTAAAAGTGGTGTCAAAATTGGGACAGGTATGAATTGTATTTGAATATGATTCAAGTGTTTTTTTTTTTTGTAGTAAGTGGATGTGGTAATGCTGGCCCGATTTATATAATCATAAAATTTTAATCGTTGGGCAGAACCCGCAGTGGAAATGTATTGATAATAGCCTTAACGTTTCAAATTTCCATGATAATAGATATAAGTAGGACGTCCTTATTTAAATTGTATAAAGAGAATACGAATTTTTAGTTTCTATGTCATTTAAATTTCAATTTTGTTTCGACGTTATGTCTATGGTTATAGTTAGATGGCTTTTGATACATTAGGTCTACTTAAAAATTTGATGTATTATACTTGCGGAGTAAATTAAATTATAAAAGAATTTTCATATTTTAAAATAAAAAATTTGAATTCTCATATTTAAAATAAGGTATATATTTGATTAATTGTTTTGATTGGCAGGATGGCTCATGTGGGAGGAATACCATGATGACCAAAGTACTCAAAGCATCATTACTTTGAATTCTGACTCAAATAAGAAATAATATTAGTCCATAGGGAGCTAATCGTATGACCAAAGTACGTTATAAGAAATCAATCATTAGACATCAGAAGGGGAAGTCAGAGAGAAATATAAGGTAGACCAAAGTGTTAGAGAACTAGACCCATGAGGAGGCAGAGACTTACAGGTGGCGATAAGTCTCTTTTATGAGTAATTACCTATGTTATAGGCGGCGAGGGAGGCATACCTATACCTGCGGACAAAGTACAGAATAATGAGTCCATTAAAGAAGGGACTGAACTAAGATGGTTTATTAGCTTTCTATTACTTATTTTAAAGAGATAAATTATAACCTCTAAAATTCTAACTTGTTCATGCTTCATTAGCACTGTCATGATCTTCTTCTTTACCATGGCATATAATTTTTAAAGTTTTGGTTAAATTTTTTTTGTTAGAATTTGACGGACAATCTTGAGGTGAAGTTTTGATTTGTGTTATTTAAATTGGTTTTTTGAGTGCATATATGAATTTAGCATTTTAAAAAACCCCTTAGGCACTTGGATTGTGCAAAGTTTACCCATCAAAATTGTAATTTGAATAAGTTTTTTCTCGATTTTAAATAAATTAAATCCAAAAAATAAATAAGAAAACTTTTCAAAAAACTTCATTAAAAAAGACATAAGTTTACAAATGTATTTATGTAAAAAATAATAATAAATTGTATTAATATTATAAAATAAAATGAATTTAAAAATATAAATAAATTAAGAGAAAAATATATAAATAAGTATTATTGAAAATTTAATTCGAATAAAATGCAATAGAATGAAAATGATTTTATCAAAGTGAAATTAATCATGATTATTTATAATAGAAAAAAATACGGCGTATGGAAAACATTTACTTCATGAACGGATAAATAATGAGTTCTCATAACCTAAATAATGAAACGTGAACGTGAAAAAGTAATTTAAAAAATAATATCAAATTTAATTTAAAAATAATATCAAAATGGGATATATATATATGTAATGATGAAAATATAAAATAAAAGTATTTACTTTAATTTCAAAAATTTGAAGGGTATATATTTTTTTGAATAAAGTGTTAGGTAATATTTACTAAATTAGTTATATTTAGTTTTGTTGGTCTCATCTATGAGAGATTTGAACCTTGAACTACATCATTTAAGTTATGTTTCATAACATTGTTATCACCAATTAAGCTATCACATGGATTTTGGTGTCTAGTAATATTAATTTAGTATTTTCATATGTATTTAGAGTCTTTAAAAGTGTAGTGGATCTTTCATTGCAATGTGCTAGATTTGAGTGAAAGGTTCAGATGGCAAGGACTGGGATGTTTGGGATGGGTTGGTAGCAACTAAGTCAAGGATATTGACTACTTTTAAGCCATAAGATAAATAGGTCTATTGTTGGTTGGTTTTTCCCTAATTGGGGTAGTTCAAGTTAAATCGTGTGTGTTTCCCATGTGGGTAGCTCAATTGGCAATTCCCTTGTTAGGAAAAATTAAGTAAACCATGGGATTCAAATTTTAATTGAGTTGCCCCAAAGTTCAACTCTCCAGTGGATGAAATGAACATAAAAAAAGTAAATCATGGGTGCTGTTTCTCTCAATTAAATTCTTTTTAATTTTTTTCTTCTCACATCAATTTAATTATTAACAAGTGGTACAAGAGCCAAAAGAAGGGTTGAAAATGAGATGTTATTAGTTCGTGAAGAAGGAACTATAGTGTTTGGCCAAGTAGTGAAGGTGTTGAAAGAAATTCATGGACAATCCATCTAGAATTAAAACACAATAATTGGTTCTTCAAAAATATGCAATGGTAAAGACCAAAGCTGGAATGCATGGAGGATCCCTCTAGAATTAATATGTGATCATTGGTTCTTCAAAAATATGCAAATGTAATGGCCAAAGCCAATATATATGGAAACTAGGTTAGGGGGTTGGTTGTGAGGAAGTAGCATGAGGAGGACACATGTTGTCAATAGGTATGTAGAAATGAAGATATTGTAGCATAAGTGTTGTGATAGAAAAAAAAAGAAAAAAAATACATTGGAGATGGAAATTTCTAAATTACATGTAAATGGGAATATGCATCTCATGCTAGCAAAGTCTCTAAAAAAAACATTTTGGTTTCTAAATTGGATCTAAAAAATTTCCCAAACAAGTTTAAAGGGGGCTATTTTTAGGTGAACTTTACTAGGTGAAAGAGACAAGGTTGTTCAGTAAAAAGTGGTGGTTTTAGGGGTCTCACGTTAGTGACCCGTTGTATTATATAAGGTTAAATCCTATAACAAGCTTGGAGATTCTTCATTGCAGTGTGCTAGAGCTCAGTAAAAGGCTCATTGGACTAGGCCCACAATGATTTGACTAGCTTGAAATGTTTAAGTACAGAATATTGACTACTTTTAAACCATAAAATAACCCATTTCTTTTTAGTTAATATTTTTTTAATTGGAGTTTTTGAAAATAAATCATATATGTTGTTGCTATTTGTCAAATTATTTTTTATTATTTTCTTCTCACATCAATTATTATGTTTGAACTTTAACCAATTAAATATAAAATAAATATTATAAATATAATAATTATACTTATTATTATTGTAAATTTCATAAAATATTGCCTCGTTATAAACCTAATTAATTTATTACATGTTATTATTCTTACTCCAATAGTTAATAACTATACATATTCAAGAGTATTAGTTGAATAGCAAAAAGATATGCATGTGTATATATCATACATCAAAGAGATTTTTTTTAACGCTGGTTTATTATAAATTTTTTTTTTAACAATTTTGAATAATCCTCCAATACTTTAAGGAAATGTAAATTATATTGAATTTTACTGAAAATCATTAGTATCATAATATAATGTGAAACTTTTCAACTAACTAATGACAAGATATACAAATAAAAGAAAATACAAAGGCCGTTTGATTAACACACTCAACAAAACCAATTTTATTTTTAGCTTTTGGATTTTTTTCTCAACTGTTTCTCGCTTCCAGTATGAGTTTTCCATTTCTAAGTCTCCCAACATATACATTGGATGCACTCTAATAGGGTATCCGCGACACCGCAAAGCTGCACGCCGAACAACATTTAAGCGTTATTACAATGCAATCCTCTACTAGATATTTCCTGGAATGCTTCTTGCAGATTTTTTCACACAATCATTGATAGATAACTACACGTGCACACTTTTCTCCATTTGTGTCACCACATTCTTTGACAATATCTCACTATCAGGAGTTTCTGTCAGTGTAGTCACTTCCAACCAATCAGATCTCTCTACATTTCTCAGCGTTCTCCCAAGTCATTTGGATGACCTCTCTTATGCAGGCTGCCATATTCTTTAGAGCGGCACAATGTCTCTTAGCTACCTGCATTTTATTTCAAAAGAACAGTTTAACGTTGCCCTACAAAACCATGACCACCATTCTGGCACCATAATTTTGATCTTTTAATAGACATCTGTCTTTCTATATTTTGATCTTTTAATAGACGTCTGTCTGTCTATATTCTGGCACTACAGATTTGAGGCTGCCATCTCCGACATATTTTTTGACTTGCACGGAGGCTTGGTGCAAGTGTCATCTCGCTTCCCCAATATTCAACAACATGGTACGCATGAAGAGCAATAATGTATCAAGGGATCAATAGCAAGCAACTGATGGATGCCGAACAAATGACGGTGCACCCACTCACAAAACCATTGCTAACAATGCATCTCCAACCACCCCCACCATTTTTACCTCATTCACTGATTACGCATCCAGCACTTTCCTCGAATAATGTTGACTGCTCTATAGTGATTTTACCGAAAATATGTAGCGATAATTTACCATAGTCATTCCAGGTCCTCCAAATAGGGTGGCTATATAATATAACTTTTATTTTAATTCTCAGAGTTATATTTAAGCTTTGCATATTGAGTTATTACAGTTTGATTGTATGGTTATATTGACTCCAATACGGGCTAGTACTGGGTCGGATGTGTCCCAGTGCTAAGAGCTCATGGATAGCTCTCTGAATCTCATCCTTGTAGGCCTTGGGTTGCCTATAGCGGGTGGTGATCACTGCCCTAATCCCCTGCTCCAATTCGATAGTATGCTCAAACCCCTAGTCCGACGATTGCCCTCGTGGTATGTCCTCAAAAACTGTGGAGTATCTGTCCAATATCAACTGCACAACAGGGTGTACTGAGTGTCCTGTGCAAGGTTACTTGGAAGCGGGAGCGGGAGCGGGAGCGCCATTTTTAAAAGTTTCCGGGTCCGGAGCGTTTTCGGGAGCGTTTAATTGTATCACATTATTATAATTGTACTTCTTATCCTCTATATGTACATACATATTGTATCATATTCATATTATTATAACTGTATTTTTTATCTGGTATATAAAAATAGTAAGCAGACCTGGTTTTAGAATTATTAAATTTCATTTTTACATTCAATTTATTACAATAGTAGTATCTTCTTCAATCAAGGTAGACTATTCACTCTTAGTTTGCATGGCTCATAACATTTTGTATTTACGATGAAGCATATAAAGTTATGGTTTTTCTTCTTTAAACAAATCATATTAGAACTTTATGTATATTTTGTTTTTCTAGAAAGCATTAAAATGTAAAATTTTGTATATATTGAGAAGAGCTGGGTCAAAATTTTAGATGTGGTTTACTGAAATTTTTGAGACATGCCTTATCGGAGCTGTGGTTTTAAATAATATAAAATAAATTTCAAACTATTCATAAAATAAATAACTATGGTTTTAGTTTTCTTTTGGGAGAGGATTATGTATAGTTATTGGGTTAGATATTTTGGTGAGATGGAAATATTTCTTTTGAAGAAAGAATAAATATTATGTGTTTTATTCCTTAGAAAAGAAATATGTTTATTTCTCCATGCAAGATTTAGTTAGTTTCATTTGGAAAGAAATATATGTTTTACATGCAAGAAGAGCAACATTTCATGTTATTCTGTTAGATAGGACAAGGGAATATCTCTCATGTCAACAAGATGTTTTTGATAAAGAACATGCATTCACATTCATGAGTATATAATATATTGCATTCATCACTTTTCGATAGAAAACATAAGAGTAAGCACAAATGAAATTATTTTTCGGGATAGTTATGTGGAAAGCTTATTATGCATTTGCATGCACAATAATATGATCTAGTATGTTAGTATTCCTTTTGAAATAATATGAAAGTGCATGCAATATTTTCTAATTATAGTTTCTGGGAAGATGATGCTTGGTAGTGATTTATTTTTTACTAATGCATGTGAAAGGAATTCATGAGATTTTTTATGCTTTATACATGCATACAAATAATTGTTGAAGTGTCACAAATAAAGATTGATTATTGGTTAACTGATATTTTATCTAATCATGATATAAAGTATGCTCATGACGACAATGACAAGAAATGATAGTGACGTGAGAAAATAATTGTTTATGATTAACATTGTGGAAGATAAATATTTTTTATTCTTTGTAGGTTGAGGAGTTCCAACTACAGGATGACACACTGATGGAAAAAAATTGGCCATAAAGACAGAGATCGAGGATTCATGGGTAAATGATATCATGATGATTGTAATAGATTATAACTAGTTATGTTGCACTTAGGATTATTTTTCTATGTAATATTTTATGACAATGGTCAAGGGATCGAATCCCTTATAACCATTGAGTGAGGGGTGAACACCCTCAAGACAATTTAATAATAAAATTAAATTTTTTCTGGTTTTCACTCTACAGGGTCTCTAGCGTATATCAGTGTCTACTAATGTGATTGTGAATTGTGTCTTTTTCATTATGTGATGTTTACATTATGAAGTATGTGATCTATTAATTGAGTTAAAATGATCATGGAATCGATGCATAGCTATAGCGGGAAATTTAAGTTAATATGCTATAACAAGGATAATTAATGGTTAAGTATGTCATTGTTCTTTGAATAAATATTTATCTAGGTAATGATCATGGTTATTCTAATGGTTAATGAGGGAATATATAAAGTAGTCCAAAAATTTACTCATTGGTAAATGTTGAAAATTTTTCCTAACTCCATGCATTTTCCTGCGAGGTTACCAAGGGATGTGAGAAATGGTATCATATCAAAATATTGTGATACTGATGCTTTTCAGGGAATCATTAAGAAAAAAATAGTTAGAGGTATGATTCTAGTGGAAATTCTCTCAAATATGACTCTATAGAACTTGCAGAGGAGTAGAATTGACATGAGATGCATGATTCATGATTAATGACCACATTAAATATTAGGAAGTGATAATGTTTCTTTAAAATTTGTGCTCATGAAACTTGAATATAGATGTGGATCAAAGACAATCAAACCTCTATTGCACATATGAACAATATTAAGCACTCACTCGCTATAGTGTGAATTAATTACCAATATTTGCATGCATACTATTACAACAAT
This sequence comes from Pinus albicaulis, assembly GCA_034641835.2. Lineage (NCBI taxonomy): Eukaryota > Viridiplantae > Streptophyta > Pinopsida > Pinales > Pinaceae > Pinus > Pinus albicaulis. Next base: position 1,702,599,036 of record CM076584.1, on the reverse strand, counting down.
GATTATGGTGCATAAGAAGAAAAAGGAAAAAAATGAGTAAAGTTTTAATTCACTCATTATAAATAGTTAATGTATGTATGGTTTGTGTGGTAAACAAAGAATTTAGAAGTTGGGGTTGACCCTGAAGAGGAAAATGGAATGTTGTAAAAAAATAAAAAAATGAAAGAACATCTTTAGGTGTTAAAAATAAGCAATGAGTCAATTGAAACTCATACAGTGATATTAAAGTCAATGAACAACTCATAGTAGCACAATTATGGGTTGTCTTTCTTCATGTAGAGTTTTATATGAAAGTTGCATTCCATTTGTTTAACAAAAGTGGTAAATGAGATCCAATGTTTTGTTGTTTTAAATAATTTCATTGTTGGGAGTTTTGGATGTGATTCATCTTAACATCAAGGGCTATTCATACCGTAATGTCATGTAAACCCCATCTTGATTCCAAGAAAAAGTTCAATTTAGACTTGGATCTAGAATCTGGTTGACTTTTCCAATTTGACGCTCCTATAAGGATTGTTGGTTGTTTTGTTTTGCAGAAATTTTACTCTCGATTATATTAATATGATTCCTATTATTTTGTAAATTCTAGTTTTACTATATCTCTGATAGTCTAAACACATTTATTGAAATTTGTCTCATATCTACTAACTAGTTGTTAAGATTCCTCGATGGTGGTAGATTGCATGCTTGTAAATTGTTTGTTAGAATGTCTCATTGAATGTAGATTGCATGCTTGCAAACTATGTTTAAAATTTCTCAATGGATGTAGATTACATGCTTGCAAACTATTTGTTAGAATGCCTCATTGGTTTTAGATTTCATGATTGCAAACTATTCGATAACAAGCTACAGTGGTTGTAGGTTGCATGATTACAAACTATTTTCTCAAAATTCAACAATGCTTGTTGCTTACATGGCTGCAGGCTAATTGTAAAGAAAAAAAATCGCATTTTGTGTCCTCGTGTTCAATGGGACTTTTATTTCTCTATAATATTGATGGTTGTTAAGGAAAGACCTTACAGAAAGTATAATGCTATGGTATGCAAGATACGTTAAGGTTTTTTTCAAAGTTGCATGATTCTTATTATGTGGAAATTTGGAATGTTTACCACCTGTATTACATGTGATGAATTTTTGTCAATGTACTTTGAAAAATTGTGGGAATCATGTTGAGAGTCAAGAATAGATGCATGGTGTACATAAAATGATCCTTTGCTTTAATGATAATATGCAAATGGAAAATTATGTAAATTACTGATTTTATGATGTAATATTTTATGTTATTATTGAGTTACTGAATACATTTTTTGGCATATTCAGTAAATAACTCTAGAGTTTTAGAAGAGTTATTCTCAGCTTATGAAAAGCTATTGGTGGTTAAGTCCAAGATGGGCCTTCCCTAAAAGTCTCCTAAAAATCCTGAGGAGAAAATAGTAAAGAGGAAGATATTAAAATAATGGGAAAGAAAGATTATGTTAATCTCTTAGTTGGAGAGAATAATAAGTGAGTTTAAATAAAGAACAATTAAGATAAATGTGTGCTTTATAGAAAAACAAAAGAATCTTTTTCAAAGAAACTAAAAGAAAAATGCCTAGGAAAAAAGTTGGCATACCTTAAAGTAGGACACTGCTAAAAATATGATGGGAAGAAATTTATAAAATAAACCACTAGGGAATCAATGAGGTTGTTGATTCCAATCACAAATATATCTTAGCTCAATGGGCTCATACTGGAGATAGTTCACAACTGGGTGTAATATGCCCGATTCCAGAGTAATTCTCAAACATTAACTACGATTCGATGAAATTCTGTCTATATTCTGCTATTGATTTCAAAATCATCTAACAATTTTGGATGTTATAATAGACCGAAATTTGCACGTCTCTAATCTTTTTATGAATTTTAATTTTTCATGCATGATATATTAATTTATGTAAGTGGAAGTTTCGATGGAATAGGTTGTAGTTGTAGGTTTATATGAAAAAATAAACATGTCACAAATGAATTATCTATATGCATGCATAGAGGAAATAAACTGTTAATGTATGTAATTATTATTTAACTTATGATGGAGATGGAAAGAGTGCAATGAGAGGAAAAATAGCTTGAGATAAATTCCATGAGTTTGAATTTGATTTAATTTACTGTGGGAGAGAAAAATAGTAATTTGCAAACAACACTAGTGAGAAAGAAAGACAGGTGTAAGCCCTAAATAAAAGACAACGTGTACTTGATACAGGCTTTTTTTATCATTTTGATGATTAGAGGGATAGTGCTCTCTGAGTACTTGTGGAAGTATAATGATTAAATTATTATTTGACATTGCATAAATATTTGGTAATGAAAAGTAAAAGTGAATGTTCCAACAAGAGGAGAACATCAAAGACATTGTTCTCTTTAAGGGGAGGAGTATGTAATATCGCTTACATTTAAGCTACCTTAAAAAATCTCGTAAAATGAGGGTAGTTGAATAATTAAATAATATTAATTATTATATTGATATTACATGAAGAATATTCTTGTAATTCTTAATGATATGGATATTACAAGAATCAATTTTTAATTATTTTATTTAGAAGAATTTATATTCTTTTATTAAGAGGAATTTATATTCTTCTATATAAATTAATTATATTTTTATGTTAGTACCTTTTATGAGTTTTAGAAATAAAGAGTAATAGTTTTAGAAAAATTATGGATAAGTGACATTTTTCTCATAAAGAAAACACAAGTCTACCTTGAAAAAAAAAGCATGAGAAATTTATGGAGTGATTTTGTGATTTAGGAAAAATCGGATTTATGGAGTGACATATGGGTGATTTATGAAATTATTTTAATATTTAGAAAAGATATTCAATTTTCTTAATTCCATTTATTGTAAACCTATGGGAAAAATAAAGGCTGGAATGATAGAGTACATGGAGAATGGAGCCAAGGGTGACGAATAGGGGATTCAAAGAATGTATCAAAAGATAAGTAACTACGTTCCTTGAAAATTATTTTGTTTGCATATGGGGCATGATGAAATAAGAATTGAATTTATTTTCTTGGAAAAGTTCATATGATAAAGGATTAAGATATGGAATTCCATGCATAGAGGAATACGTGTTTTGTTCATTTAATTTTTAGAAGATTTCATGTGTTTTGAATTCTTAAAAGTTTTTCATGGCTAAATAATTATGTGAATTGCATGAGTTATTGGAAAATAGGGTAGATCTATGCCTTCGTATTTAGTTATTGATTATATTAGTTATTGAGACCAATTTTCAGTTAGTATATTAGTTTAATGCATGAGAAATCAGTTAAATCAATTAATTGAGTTAAAATCAGTTTAACTAGTTGTAACTCTTTGTGGCACTAGTGAGAGGTCAGTTGAATTAAATAAGATTTAATTCACATGCAGTGATCTGTCATGTAACTGATGATTTACTATTAATAGTTTCATGCATGTCAGTTCTAATGGAATCCCAGTTGAGACAAAGGTTAAAGGGATGTTAACTATCAGTTGTATTATTAGTAGGCTCCTCGCATGTTGTAAAACACCCATAGGATTCCCCATAATAATTGCGTAGTTTTGGAAGGATGAAATTCCTAAAGAATAGGGATTTCATTTCACATGAATTTCACACGAAAGGCAGACTGAGTAGAGGCTAAAAATTGGCTAAGTGTAGGTCGATTTTGTCTAGATCAGTGTCAGACAGTTGTGAGAGTGCAGGAGACTCTTGTGAGAAGAGTGAATTGTAATTGTTTCATGACTCCTTGGTGAATATACAATAGAAGATATAGGGGTTTTGAGCAGAAATATTTCCTAGGGAAAATATCTATGTGTGGTTTGATTTGCTTCTTTCCTTACTTGTTGTGATTAGTGATCGTGTTTATTTTCCGCAATTGATTTTTAGAAGGATTTAGCATCTTGCTTTAGCATATCGCATGATCGAATTGAATCCATTGGAATATATATATATATATATATATATATATATATATATATATATATATATACATATATTGTTTGTATAGTTTCTACATGGTATCAAAGCACAGGAAATCACTATAGTGGAGAAGAAATTGAGTTTTTGCTAAATAACATTCGAATTTGCAGAAATATTCTTTAGTGTGACAGGCGAATCATGATGGATTTCAATGGCTTAAGGTTGGAATATGAAATTGAGGGTAGTTATAATTATATTGCGTAGAAATACAAGATGGAGGCAGTTTTTGAGGAAAATAGGTTGAAAGAATTCATTGATAATGACATTCCCAAACCTGCAACAACAGATGCCACTCTTCTTGATGCTTGAAAAAAGAACATTGAAAAGGTGAGGAGGATCTTACTGGAGGGAGTATGAGACCACATTTTCTCAAGTATCCATGGCAAAAGGACTTCATATGCAATGTGGATGGCTTTGACTAATCCTTTTCAGAGTAGTAGTGACCATAGAAAATTGGCAATGAAGGATAATCTAAGGAAAATCAAAATGGAGAAAGGAGACACTATTTCAAAATATTTAACCAAGTTTTTCCAATGTCGAGATGAGCTTGGGAGTGTCGTAATTACTGTAGCGGATCATGACTTGGTGAGCCTAGCTCTTCTAGGCCTTCCCAAGAGTTGACATAGTTATCAGGACTCTGTCAATTGGAGCAAGAAGCTATTAGATTGGGAGCGAATTTGGTCGGATTTGGTACAAGAATAATTCAGGCAGAATACCTGGGATGGATCCTCATCTAGGACATATGATGAGGAAAATTTCACCTTGGTTGGTAAGGCAAAGAAGGGGAAGGGAAATAAATCTTATTCCAAATTTGAGACTGGAAAAGAAGACAAGAAGCGTGACATGTCTAGAGTGAAAATTTTTCACTATCACAAGCATGGAAATTATGCCACTAATTGTCCACAGAAGAAGAAGAAGAAGAAGAAGGCTTCGGGATCTGCAGCTTGTGAGGCTTTGGCCTTGCAATTTGAGTTGGAATTCTTGCTCATTGCATGCATGGTGTCTAGTAGGACGGGATCAGTGTGGTACTTGGATAGTGGTGCATATTTTCACATGATGGGAGACAAAGAAATTTTCAGTAGCTTGGAGGGGAAATGTCTCCAGATGCATATCGAAATGGGTGATGACGGGAGGTATAGCGCTATTGGGATTGGTACAGTTACTTTCCAGAGACAATTAGGTAAACCCTTCTTATTAACAGATGTAATGCATGTACCCTTCTTCAAAAATAATTTATTTTCAGTTGCATTGTTAGAGGATGGAGGTTATGATGTGGTTTTCAGTGAAGAGAAAGAATTCCTTTGTCACAAAGCCACAAGAAAATCCAAGAAGATTTGGATTCATGTGAAGAATCTCTAAAAATGTAATATAGATGGCTACACAACATTGATGGGTAAAGCAGACAAAGTGATGAGTCGGGATGAGGGTGAGTTATGACACAGGAGATTGGGCCATCTACACCACCAAGATTTTAAGGTCATGCAACAAATTTATACAGGGCTTCCAAAGGGTACTCTTGCACAGATAGACACATGCAAGGGATGTACCATGGGGAAGTATGCAAAAGCCACTTTTCATGAGAAGGAGAACTGAGTAGCAGGAATCCTTAAGAAATTTCACTAAGATGTCTGGGGACCATTCTCTACAGCTTCGATAGAAAAGTACATGTATTATGTGATATTTTTTGATGATTTTTCTAGAAAGCGTTGGATCTACTTCATGCAGAAGAAACATCATATGTTTTGAAAATTTTTGAGTTCAAAGCACTGGTGGAGAAAGATACAGGGAAGCATGTGAAGGCTCTAAGGAGCGACAATGGTGGTGAGTACATATCCAATGAATTAAATAACTTATGTAGCAAAGAAGGAATTCAGAGAGAGTTGATTGCACCTCATAACCCATAATAGAATGTGGTCACAAAAAGAAAGAACAAAAAAATTACGGGTGTGGCATGAGTGATGGTTCATAATCAGGGCGTACTGTGTCATCTGTGGACTGAGGCATGCAACACAGAGGTATTTGTGAAAAACAATAGTCATCATTGGATACTTGGCATGAGTACACCAAAGCAAGCTTTTTCTAGTAAGAAACCTGATGTTTCATATTTTTAAATTTTTGGCTCATCTATCTATTTCCATGTGACTAAATATTCCAAGAAGAATTTAGACCCAACAATTAATATTGGGATATTTTTTAGCTACAGTGATACTCCCCACAACTATTGGGTGTATTTTCCAAATAGGAGGATGACTGTTGTGAGACAGGATACAAAATTTCATAAGGAGAAAGCCATGTGATTTCCCCTTGAGAGGGAGCTTGATTTGCATGCAGATGAGGAACTCTTGGTTCCAAAGGATGAACCTCAAGATGTGGAGCATCCACATGAAAAGGATCATGGAGTGACAAAAAACACTCATTTAGAGCCATCCACCAGACATGGTATAAGGTGCACCATAGAATCTGATAGATTCAGACTTGATGTGGCAGAACATGTAGGAGCACATACATCACTGCATAGACAGAGACAATCTCCAGATATGTTTACTAGATACATGGCTCTTATGAGAAAGTGTATTGTGATAGAACCATCCACTTTTGAGGAAGTAGTGCAACAACCAACTTGCGTTGACGCGATAGTTGAGGAGTGTGATGCCATTGTCAAGAAGAGTGCATGGGAAGTTGTCCTAAGACCAGTCGGGAAATCAGTGGTTGGATCTAGTTTGTTCTATAAGGTGAAGAAAGAAAAGGACGGGAGTGTGGAGAAGTACAAGTCTAGATTTGTAGCCCGGGGATTCTCACAAGTTGAGGGGATTGAATATGAGGAGGATTTTGCACTGATTGCGAGGTACTCATCCATTAGGCTTATCCATGCACTCTTAGCGCAGATGGGGTGGAAGATACATTAGATGGATGTGAAAAATATGTTTCTCAATGGATTTATTGAGGAAGAAGTGTACATAGAGCAACCATAAGGTTTTGAGATCTTTGACAGTGAGTCACATGTGTGCAGACTCAAGAGATAATTGTATGGGATGAAGCAAGAACATCATTCTTAGTACACCAAGATTCACATCTATTTCACTAGGTTGGGCCTCAGAAAGAGTGAAGAAGATGATAACCTGTACCAGATTGCAGTTGATGGTAAGCTCTTTATTATCGTACTTTATGTTGATGATCTAATTTTGACAGCTGATGAGCAGTTCATAACTTCTTGCAAAGAGGATCTTGCAAGAGAGTTTGATATGAAGGACATGGGACTCCTTCACTATTTCCTTGGTTTGGAAATATGGCAGTGGGATGTGAGCTATTTTTTTCTCAAGGCAGGTATGCCAAAGAGATTTTGAGCAACTTTCACATGGAGAGCTGTAAACCCATGGAGACTCCTCTTCCACGAAACTCGAGGAAGGCAGATGTTGCTTTAGGTGAGGTATTGGATGCTACTGTTTATAGGAAGCTTGTGGGTTCACTGATGTACTTGGTAAATACTAGACCAGATATTTGGTTCATAGTTAAACAGTTCAGTCAAGCTATGGTTAAGCTGACCAAGCTGTTTTGGAAGGCGGGGAAGAATGTCTTGAGATATCTCAGGGGCATTACAAAGTATGGATTATGGTACAAATAGATAGAAGGAGTGAATATTTAAGGCTTCACATATGCATATTGGTCGCAGTTCATCAGACAAAAAGAGCACATAAGGGGGGATATTCAACATAGGATCGACAACAGTTTCATGGTACAACAGGAATTAGAGATCTGTGGCACTCATTTCAGTCGAGGCAGAGTGCAAGGCAGCCAGTTAGGCTGCATGTGAGGCCATCTCGATGACGAAGATTTTGGTTGCTTTGTTTGTCATTAGATGGATCTAACGGTGACAAATAGTGATAACCAGATTTGCATTAAACTCTCGGTTAATCTAGTATTCCATGATAGGTCCAACCATATAGACATTCGATACCACCATCTCAGATATTATTTTTAGAGATGCATTAAGTTACTTAAGTACATTCCCATGGAATATCATGATGCAGATATTCTGACGAAGGCACTTTCCAGGAGAAAATTTGAATGTCATAGAGGCAAAATCAGGGTAGCTAATAATCCCTTTCTTGTTGAGTGGAAGTGTTGAAAATTCAACAAGAAATGTGTGTCTACTTTAATTTTCCCTTAATTAAATTGGACAATAAAATGTAATCTTATCTCATAATCACTTGAAAAAGTTAACTGAGTGTGATAAACTCAGTTAGCTCATGAATTTCGAGTTGAGGGTGGTTGGTGAGGAATAGAGAATGATTCTATTAGTTATTGAGTCCAAGTTGTAGGTATTGAATTAGTTTAATGCATGAGAAATCAGTTAACTCAATTAATTGAGTTAAAATAAGTTTAACTAGTTGTAACTATTTTTTGAACTAGTGAGATGTCAAGTGAATTAAATCACATTTAATTCACATGCAGTGATCTATCATGTAACTGATGATTTACTATTAATAGATGCATGCATGTTATCTATAGTGGAGACCTAGTTGAGACAAAGGTTAAAGGGATGTTAACTATCAGTTGTATTATTAGTAGGCTTTACACATGTAGTAAAACACCTATAGGATTTCCCATGAGAATTGTGTAGTTTTCGAAGGTTGAAATTCCTAAATAATAGCACATTCATTCCACATGAATTTCACAAGAAAGGTAGGCTGAGCAGAGGCTGAAAATTGGCTAAGTGTTGGTCGATTTTGTCCAGACCAGTGTGATACAGTTGTGAGAGTGCAAGGGACTCTTTTGATAAGAGTGCATTGTAATTGTTTCATGATTCCTTGGTGAATATACAAAAGAATGTGGAGGTGTTTTGAGCAGCAAGCTTTCCCTGGGAAAATATCTGTGTTGTGGTTTGATTTTCTTCTTTATTTACTTGTTGGCATTGGAGATCTTGTTTATTTTCCACAATTTATTTGTAGAAGGATTAAATATCTTGCTTTAGCATATCGCATGATTGGATTGAATTCATTTATATACATATTGTTCATATAATTTCTACAGTTTCATATGTAAGAATAACAACCTTTCATGTTATTATGTTGGAGAGGAAAATTATTTGCATGCAATAAACTATAAGCATTATGTTAACTCTGTTTGGAATAGAGATTTCATTTCTATACATAATGGCCATTGGGAATAGATCTTGTGTGAAAAATATGTTTTCTGAAAAGAATATGTATTCACATGCATAATTATATAATCTATTGCATTAATCCCTTTGGAAAAAAAAACATAATAGTAGGCACAAAGGAAATTGTTTGTTTAGATAGTTATCTTGAAAGCTTGTTATGCATTTGCATGCACAATAATATTATCTGGTATGTTATTTTTCCTTTGGAAAGAATATGAAAGTGCATGAAATATTTTGTTAGATTTGTTAGAAAGAAGATGCTTGATAGTGATTTATTTGTTACTAATGCATGTGAAAGGATTTCCTGAAACTCTTTTTATGTTTTATACATGCATACAAATAGTTTTTGAAGTATCGCAAATAAATATTGATTAATGATTTTTTAATATTTTATCTAATCTTGATATCAATTTTGCTGGCGACAACAATGGGAGGAAAGCATAGTGATGTGAGAAAATAATTGTTGATGTTGAAAATCGTGTAAGATAAATATTTTTTAGTCCATGGAGCTTTAGGAGTTCCAACTACAAGATGACCCACTGATGGAAACAACATGACCACAAAGACAGAGATTGAGGATTCATGGGTAAATGATACCATGATGATTATAATAGCTTATAGATAGTTATTTTTCATTTGAGATTATTTTTCTATGAAATATTTAATGAAAATGGTAAAGGGATGGACTCCCTTTTAACCAATGAGTGAGGGGTGAACAACCTCACGATTGTTTAATAATAAAATTAAAAATTTGTTGGTTTTCACCCGACGGGGTTTTCAGGGTGCATCGGTGTCTAATGATGTGATTTTTCATTGTTTAATTTTCATGATGTTAATTTATTTTGTGATGTGATTTTTATATGTTCAAGTATGTGATTTACTAATCTAGTTAAAATGATAATGGAATGGATGCATAGTTATAGCAGGAAATTTAAGTTAGTATTCTACAACAAGGAAAATTAATGGTTGTGTAACTCACTATGATTTGATTATATATTTATCTAGGTAACGATCATCATTATTCTAATTTTTAATGAGGGAATATACAAAGTAATCTAGAAATTTATACATTTGTAAATGTTAAAAAAATTTCCAAACTGTATGCATTTTCCTGTGAGGTTATTGAAGGATGTGAAAATCCCCAACCAGGACTGAAATTTTTCCAAACACTTACAATGGATGTAAAATATAGGTCTAGAATATACGACAAAGCATAAATGACTGAAAGCACTTAAAAAAAATTACAACAAGGATCAACACCTTCTTCATTAACCATATATGACATCAATTAGGTATTACATCCATTATTTTAACAATTACAAGTAAATACATGAAATAACCATGACATGAACCATTCATGTAAACATGTCTAGAACTAACAAAAAACCATCCAAATAGTATCAAGAATACAACCATTAAATCCACAAAATAATAGGTGAAAAGAAAAGGAGAAGTTAGCTTCCATTAATCATAGGAAAATACCAACCAGGTTTGGGGCTTCCACGTTCCATGTGACCATAGGAATGGGTGAGCCAAATATCTCTTCAGTGAGTCACACCTATGCCATATTCCAAGCATTAATGTTGTATCTCATGGATAAAATCATATGAAAGAAAAAGCAAGGGAAACCAGAGGCTAAAACACCTCCACCCTCACCATACCGTGGTCATACCAAACTAGGTCTCCGATCACAAAACTGAGAAGAACATGGAAATTTCATCCAAAATAAATCACTATCCTTGAGAAATTTTCTGTCTCCCTATCTATCAAGATTTACCAGAATCCACAAGGGATAAATTAGGTCAATTATATCGCCATGTGGCGCACCGATAAATAATAAGGATGGTACTCTCAAATTTTGCATTAACTATAGGAATTTGAACAAAGTGACCATCAAGAGAAGGTATTTGTTGTCAAGGATTCATGATTTTTTTGATTAGTTGAATGGAGCATCAGTGTCGTAAAATATTGTGTTTGTATCAGGGTATCATCAAGTACGCATAAAAGAAGAGCGCATCTACAAGACATATTTGCATACGAGGTATGGGAATTATGAGTTTGTTGTGGTTCCATTCAGTTTGAATAATTCTCCAAATACCTTTATGTGTTTAACGAATAGTGTGTCACATTATTATTTGGACAAGTTTGTTATTATGTTCATTGATGACATATTGGTATACTCTAAAAATGAGGAAGAACATGTTGAGCATTTGGTAGTAGTGTTGATATTGTTGAGAGATCATCAGTTATATGTTAAGCTTAACGTCTGAAGTTTCTTCAAGAATGACGTACATTACATGGGACATGTTGCCTCCAAGGAGGGAATACAGTTGATCGAGAAAAGGTAAGATACATCATGGAGTGGGAAACTCTTATAAAAGTATGTGAGGTGAGATCCTTCATGGAATTTGTAGGTTATTACAAGAGCTTCGTCAGGAACTTATCACAAATTTCTTATTCTATTACATCATTATAGAGGAAAGGTAAGAATTTTTAATGGACATACAAATGCAAAGTCAATTTTGAGCATATTAAGAAGTTGTTGACACATTCTCTAGTGTTAGATATTATAGATCTCAACAAAGAGTTTGTAGTATGTACAGATGCTTGCAATAAATTACTTGGTTGAGTCCTTATGCAAGAACAATAGGTGGTATGTTATGAGTGACAAAAACTAAATGAACACAAGCAGAACTATCTGACACATGATCTTGAGCTAGCAGTGATCATCCATGCATTGAATATGTGGAGGCACTATCTTCTTAGTAGGAGTTCTTTACTGATGAGTGATCATAGTGGATTGAGATACTTGTTTGACTAGTCGAATTTGAATTTCATGAAATCTAGATGGTTGGCCATGATCAATGAGTTTGAGTTCGAGATCAGGTACTTTAAAGGAAAGGAGAATAGGGTCATATATGCTCTTAGCAGATGGATATAGTTAAATCACATAGAAACTATGAGCCCATATGGGACATATTTACATGATTGGATCTTGCGGGAAGATTACTAGGATAGAAGGTATATGGAGCTTGTGCACAGGTTTTACCAGAGTACAAGTACATGTACAACTACTGGTACAGGTACAGGTACAGGTTCAAGTGTACAATATGTGTACAATCTTCTCACGATAGATGGATTGTCAGGTTTAGATACAAGATATATGTGTCTGACAGTAATGAGATTAAGAAGCTGATCTTTAGGGAGTTTCATGAGAAACCATATTGAGGTCACTAAGGCTATAGGAAGAAATTTACTACAGTGAATAATTTTTATTATTAGCTGGCTTTGAAGAAGGACGTGGCAGATTTTGTGGCTAGTTGTTTGGATTTTCAAAAGGTAAATGTAGATTATAGGAATCCAGGTGGACTACTACATCTGATTATGATTCCATAATGGAAATGGGATGTCATTTCCATGAATTTCATCACAGGTTTTACTAGGACATTTAGACGTAATGATTCCATAATGGTTGTTGTGGGAAATTTGGAAAACGTTGCCCACTTCATTCCAGTGAAGACTACATACTCAGCTAGTAATGTGGCACAAGTATTCATTAGAGATGTGGCCAAACTTCATGGTGTTCCAAGGAGGATTGTGTCAGACAAGGTTGGAAAATTCACTTCCAAGTTAGGAGTTAATTTTAGGATTAGGTACAAATTTGGCCTTTAGTACAACTTATCATCCACATACAGTGGAAAAACTGAGAGGGTCAATAGGATGTTGGAGGAAATGTTGAGGATTTATGTCATGAATTGATAGGGGAAGTGGGAAGAGTATCTTCCATTGGTAGATTTCCCTTACAACATTGGGTACCAGGATTCATTGAAGATGAGTCTATTTGAGGAATTGTATGGGAGGAGTCATAATAATCCCATGAGTTGGAGTGATCTAGTGAACAAGGTATTGATTGGACTAGGAATGTTGGCAGAGATGGAGCAAGAAATATTGGGAATCAAGAGGAATAAAAAATAGCATAGGATAGGCAGAAGATATCTGCATATCCAAATGCATTTTTCGAGTTTCAAGTTGGGGAACATGTTTACTTGCACATCAAACAAAAGAAGAGCTCCTTGCAGATTGCCTCATGTGCCAAGCTCACACCTCAGTATTGTGGACCTTTCAAGATTCTTTGAAGGATTGGGCCAGTATCTTATCGAGTTGCACTACCTTTGAAATTGAAATTCCATGATGTTTTCCATGTATCATTTCTTAAGAAGTATGTTAAAGATGTTGATCATATGATTGAATGGTCTATATTGCAGGTGGAAATAGATGGAGAATTCGAATTGAAGCCTCAGTGTATATTGTAGAGAAATGTGCTCAAGCTTCAGAACTAAGCAATGGAGAAGGTTAAAGTTCAATGCAAGAACTTTGGGTCTGATGAAGCTACATTGGAGCTGGAGGATCATATGTGGGCTATGTAGCCTTCATTTTTTGCTAGTGGAGCTAAATAAATTTTGGTATGATGCTTTGTATATGTTTGGCATATGGTTTTGTGATGTCCTAGTATATGTGCATATGTATATGTATGTAAATGTTGCCATGAGAGTTGTTATAAATATCCAATAATGGTATGAGTGTCATGTCATTATATTTATCATGATGTTATGTTGTCATGTTGGTTTGATTTTGAGCAACATGATCATTGTAAATACTGCATCAAGTTATGTTAGAAAGCTCCATGGGATGGTTTTTTAACATCCCTGGTGAAAATGCATTGTAAATAGAAGTTAATAAAGGAAAAATAATAACCACGGTTGATGGGAAACTTATTCCAAGTTTAATGTTGGGAAAAACATCGTAGTGAGGGTTTTCATTGGTTTATTATGGCTAAGGAAATTGGCAAAGGAAATGGAAAAGACTATGGAAAGGAAAAATGGAATTTTTGGCACATTAATTTATGAAAATAATGGAAAATAGGAGAAAAGGAAGGTGAAAGGTCACATATTGCATGTAAGGAGGAAAATGAAGGAAAATAATGCAAAATGAATAAAATAGAGGCTTAAATGATAAAAATGTTTTTGAGGATTAGTTTCTAACCTTTTGTTAGTTCAGTTTTGGAGCTCTCAGACTATTCTCTCTCTCTCTCTCTCTCTCTCTCACTTGGATGCTAATATTTTTCTTGGAGCACTTTGGTATTGGATCTAGAAAGGAAAAGAAGGCAAGAGGAAGGAATAAACAAGGATGGACAAGCATGATCAAGAAGACACATCAGGATTCTTGGTAGGTATCAAGTTTCATGTGTGATTTCCTTTCTCAATTTGGCATGCATGGTATTGCATGTGCTTATTTGTTGTTATGGTATATTTTTTTCCAGGTGTGATATTGTTTCAATCCTAGCCTTTCCATTTCTGCATAACCATGGCGTGATGGGGGTTCTCATGTTTTTTTTGAGATGAATTTTCAGATGGATTAAAGATTGAGGGAGGTGGACCTATGAATGAAATAAAACATGGCCTAGTAACCCCTAAACCATTATGTGGGTTGTGGTCAAGCTAGATAGTTTTATTCCTTGGTTAGGGCTTAGTGATCGAGTGTGGATTGTGGTAAAGCCTAGACATGGATTCTATCGCATCATGAATAGGGAATAGGAATCCTAAGATGGGATTGAGGTAAAGCTTGTAGGTTGGTGTCTCAGTTTAGGCCCTAGAGATCTCATGTGGATTGCAGTAAAGCTTCAAAGACTACGAGACATGAAAATTTTGCACGTTGGAGGTGGATAAATCACAAGGCATCCATGCTTTTTTTTCCTAGTGATCTAGTGGAGATCAGGGTAAATCATGTTATTACATGTTTATTGTGTTGGCCTAGTGATCTAGTGTGGATTGTAATAAACCCTAATTAATATTGATAAGGGTGAGGTGGTTTAGCCTAGGGATGCCCTAGTTGGTTCTTCTTATTCGAGTCCCACATTCACCATGCTTGGAATATGGCAGGGGGTGATTGGCTGAAGAGAGATTTGGCTCAGCCAATCTATGGTTAGGTGGAACATGGTAGTCCCATCCCAGGTTGGCTCTTTTATCCATTAATAATATGTTCTTTCCTTGACATATTATGTGTAAATTTAGTATTTTATATGTGGATTCTATGGATGATTTATACTTGATGTTTTTGTTGTGATTATGTTGGTTATAAGAATATGTATTATGACAGTGATGATGTATTGTTCTCCTAATGGTTTGATTTTTAAATGACTGAAAAATGTATCTATGACCTAATAGATGATAATGCATCTAATGATGTAAGGGAACAATTCTTCTTAGCGATTCTTAGATAAGTATGAGACCTTTATGGTCAAATATGATGTTTACACCTATAGTTTTCATGTTTGTGAAATGTTTGAATAAATGCCTGGCATGGATTACACGAGTCCAATTTAGTCCTAGTTGATGTTTTTTCAAATGTATCATTTCTCTGTTGTTACAACTCATTTCTGAACATGTCATTGAGTTATGGGTAGTGACCTTAGCTATAGGCCTTGTTAGGGTCCTATAATAATAGTGTTCATAAATTTTGAATTGACTTCGATAGTCTTGTAAATATGTACATACCCTGCTTTTCGCAAGTCTTGTAAAATCCAATATCGCATAGAAAACTTGTACGATCACCCCCATTCCATTTTTGCATGAAATGGGTGGTATTAGAACTTTATCTCTCCTCCACGTGCCCATTTCTCGTTGGATCACGCGGGTTAGCCCCGAAACCACCTACCACCATAATGCCATGCGATAACCACTGATGATTTTTTATCATCCGAGTTGGAAACTACTGCTCCCGCCCTATGTTACCATTATTCAATGCAAAGTTAAATGTAAGCAAAATGTTTAATAAACATATGAAAATGCATACATTTCTTATTATTTTGCGCGTTAACCATGCATGAAGCCTCCTGACTATTTAAACAAAGTTGTTTCTACCATTTCTATGCCCAAAAGCCTGAAAAAATTACCCTATGACAATTGAAGACTGTCGAGGAGCTTTACATTGGTCCAGAAAATCTACAGAAGTTATCAACTCATTCAAAAACCTTAGAAATTGTTTCGAAGCCCAAATACCTGCATACAAAAGGTATTTCACTGAAATTTGAGCCTGAAATTAATTTTAAAGGCCTTTTAAAAGGAAAATTCCATTCATAGAACTAAAATAAAAGAAACTGTCAAAATACTCCAAAAACAGGCCAAACCGTGTCAAATTTTTTCCAAAAACTCTTGTTACTGCTATGCACAATCTTGGAGGATAATTGTGAGTTCTTACACTCTGATGAACTATTTTAAAGCTCTAAATCAAGCCAGAAAACTTCTGAAGGTATCCCAAAACTCTTTTCCTAATTTCAACAGAATTTTAACCCAATTTCACAAGAAAATACCACAAAATCGTTTATCCAAGAAGCTCATAAAAGTCTTTAAAGTCGACAAACCGTTTGAACTTGCAAAAGTAGTCCAAAAAGAAGTAGTCCAAAATGCCTAAAAAGTAGAGCTCTAGCAAACCTGAAGCTTCCAAAGTGCCTAAACCAACCCCTTCCATGACTTCTAATACTGCTATTGCTGATAATCCTATACAACCCACTTTCATAGACATTAAACATATTCCATTGGATGATGTTGATTACAAGATAACAGATCCCATTGTTGAATTTAACCTGCTAGATATTCATGACTGGTGCTATGATAAGTCCTTAGATAATGAAGAATAAGTCCATATTTGGGAATCTCACATGCCCAAATATGTTGTCCCTTTAACTCACGCATGCCAGGAAGTCATTAGGTTATGTCAACAACACTATGTGCCTAAGCAAAGAGCCATTGAAAATGCCAATAAATAAGTGCTTTTTACTATTACTGCAGAATCAATTAACTAGATGTTACAACTTCAGCCTGACCCCCTAGCAGTCGCATTATCCATAGAGGCTCTCACCAAGTTGTATATTGGCCTATATTTTCCCAAGAGATTCATGATTTTTCAGACATTTATGCCTTTGCATGTAGAAATTCCTAAGCTAAATCCCCCATATTCTACTGCTAAATTCCCTAAAGGTTCAAGACATGTGATTTCTATGCTTTCCTTCATCCAAGGATATTTTACTGATGAACACACAGATGATTCCATCTTGGGTTCTTATCTACTTTCTCCCTAGGGCAACCCCCATCAGTAATCTTTGACTATGCTGGTTTTATTGCAGAAAGTATTTATTATCAATTCACCAATTTTCCAATTGAAGGAGTGTTTAGACATACTTCCTTCCTTTTCCATATTTTTTTATACTTTTAATGAGATAATTTTCCAATTACTCTCCAAAAGCTTGACATAGAGGGAAATCCTCTATCTGTCATTTTCTAGACATCTTTTTTCGGGAAATAATGTATAGATTTCACTTATGTATAATTTTTAGAGTTATTCCTACATCCAATGTTTACAATGTTAACAAAAATAGAGCATCCAAGGATAAATGAAGAAATGAAAAATATATTGCAATTGTCAGAGCAGAATAAGTTTGGTGACTGGCATTTATATGAAAAATATATTGAGTTCAGAGTCTTTCGGTCAAATTTGTTACCTTACAAATTAGCCAAACATCCTTCAACGAGGATATTTTCCTTGGAGTATATTAGGCAGATCCTACACTCTGATTCCATAAATTTCATGGCAGCTAAGAAGAAAACTCAATTCAAATTAAAGAATTAGATAGGGCCATTCATCTGCAATCACAGGGATGCAGAGAAAGAAGCAACAAAGCAGCTATTGGAATTCAAATTGGAAGAAAGTTTTCATTGGAATTATGATCCACGAGGGATCTTGAGTAAGCTAAGGGTTAAATGCAAGTTAACACCCTTCATCCATGAAGAAAAACCAGAAATAGAAAATATTTCAAATCAGATTGAGTGGACTGAAAACACCTTAACATATGCACTAAAAAAAAGTAATACTAGTCATGCTTTAGAGACTACAAATTAGCCAGAAAAGTCCACTAAGAGAGTAAGGGATGAAGGAGCCTATGTGGCAGAAAATACAACTGAAACTAATTTCAAGCTCATATATAACAAAAGGCCCAAGCTAGATTCAACAAGTAAAGGAAAAGTAACAATTGATGTGGAAGAAATAGAGCTTATAGATACCGACACTAAATTTCCAGAAATAAATGTTTCTATTGTGATCATCAATGAGCTAGCCACAAAGAATCAGAATGAAGAAAAAGTCAACAATGAAGATAAATAGTTGATGGAAAGACAACAAATCATGGAAGCCTCTTCCTCATAGGCAACTGAGGAAAAATATTTGGATATTAAAGAAAAATATAAACAAATTAAGCTTAAGAATGAGGAGATAAAAAACAATTTTTATTCACAATATCTCAAATAGACTCCAAGTGTGCAAAACAGGCTCCTTTCCGCATTTGATTACTCAAATCAAAAGCTAATAATGTCAATGTTACAGCCCATAGTCAAATCTCCTAAGACAGTGGAAGATTATAAGAAACTTGATTTGGAAGTCCAGACAAATAAGGTCCATGCTCTTGATCAAATTTAGTTCCATAGATAGACCTCAGAAATGTTATACTCTAATGTCACAAATAAAGCCATGAGTGCTGAAAGACTCCAAAACACCATCTCCAACATGAAATATCAGATGAATATGGAAAAAGCCTCATTGTAAGCCAAGGATCTAAGGATAAAATCCTTAGAAGAACTAGTTTTGCAGGCGGGATATGATCCTACTAATATCAAAGCAGCAAAGTTATTGGTGAAGAAGAAAAAATGAAAATATAACAGCTTCGAGGAAACAACTCAAAATTACTCAAAGTGAACATCCTCAAACAAAATAAATCATGCAGGAACATAATGACAAAGATGACATGATGAACATCATCTTTCAGCTCACAAGACAGATTAAGGAGATGGAGATTCAGATGGAAAAAGTTGTCTATGAAAAGGAAACAGTGACCAAATATTCCTACAATTATTCTTGTAATCACTACAACAGGGCCTTCAACTTTAGCTAAAAATTTAGCACCCAAAGAACCACTGGCTACTGTAATACCAGTAACTTCTTCCACAACCTCAGCTACTGAATCATCTACAACAACAGTTCACAATACAGATGAAGCCAGCAAATTGGTGAAATCTATGGAGGAAATGTCTCTAGATAAATGAAATCAACAGATTGAAATAGGTAATAGCGAATCTTGAGAAGTCAAGTAAATTGGCTCAGATAAATGCAAAGACACATGAACAAAATGCCATCAGACTGAATCAGGAGTTGAAGAAATTGCAAAAGAAATTGACATTGAAGGAACAAATATCATATATCAAAAACCAGCTTTGGAACAATGTCATTAAAGCCATCCCTGATGTATGGCATTCAATTCATGTAATTTTTGAACAAAAAGAGTTATTATTAAAATCCCAAGTAGAAATTCAAAAGACTCATAGTGAACTGGCTAATAAACTGGAAAAAGATTTAAAGCTGATCACATTCCTCAATAGTAAAAATAGACAGCAGTTAGAAGAACTCAAGATTAGTGATAGGACTGAAACTATCCTAGAAATTAGGAAATTTACTACAAAGAATAATTTGATGAGGAAATTGGAAGAAAAGCGTGAGAGTATGAATAATTCCATAACCAAGTTTACAGTCAAGTTTACAAATTTGAGGAAAAAAAGACTTACTGAAATTATGGTCATTAATGATAAACTGATGCCTCATAATGACTATGATAAGAAAATTAGAGAGTTTGCAAAAGAACATGTAAATAAACCATAAGGACAAGGCATTCCAACTGGAAAAGTCTTACTCAAAAGCTTTGAAGACTTATTCTATTTGCAACATGAGATAAAAAACTTGTTTATCATCAAACCAATTTTTTCCAAATACACTGACGCTGATGAAAACTATAGGAAATTAAAAAAGATACAAATTCCTAAAGATGGGGATTGGCAATCACTCACAGATTTATTTGAAGGATAAAAGACAGACAGATGAAAGAAGGAGAAAATTGTTTTCTGATTTACAGTAAAAACAGATTTTTTACAGCAATAAAGAGTTTTTTATTTATGGCTAAAGAGTATCAGAGTTTAGAGAGTATCAGTGAATAAAGAGAATCCTATAAAGAGTATCAGACAAGGAAGATCAGATTCCAAGAATCAAATTTAAATATCTAAAGCTAGCAAGGAGGACACCAAGGCAGCCAGCTGCATCTTATCCTCAAAGCAGTTTCTATTTCTTTTGGATAAATAAGAAAACTTGTTGATTTGTTAAGCATATGTCCATATTATTGTTTTAAAGATATTTTATTTTCCCTTAGTTAATTTCTAGAACCATTCTAGGATATTTTGTAAAGAACTATGTATATATACTTCATCTTTACAAGTATTTTGTGTGGAATAAAATTGCTGGAGATTTTTATAGTAATTTTTGTTGGACTTGAAAGCTTTTGTGTGTCAAATTTTGAGTATTAGGATGGATCAAACCAATTGGCATCATACCTTAGGATTCCTATGATGAGCTATTTGGAGTGAAGTATTTCCTTACTTTTCATTGTCATGTTTCTCTGTTACATGCATCCATCTATGTTTTTTTTTTAAATATGAATGAATAACTAGGAGTATTACTACAGGATTTGTTAAGAGCACTCTATTTTTAACTAGTTATCATCTATATGTTTTCCTCTGATTGCCAGTGTAGGGAACCCTTAATTGCTCCATCTCTCATTTGACATATTCTTAGGACTTCCTTTTCCATATCAAAGGATTCTTAAGTGCCATTTATCCCGATCATATCACCTCATAAAAACAACTTTCCAAAATCTTCAAGGGTTATCTATCTTGCCCTGAAAACATTTGAACTTTTGGCCTTGATCCCAGTTATGTTTGCTTTATTTTGACTCCTTAGCCCAATGGACAAATATATTTCCCACTATCCATCCTTTCAAGTGATTTTTCCCACCAAATCTCCCAAAACCAAACCAAAGTTGCACATTCATAGCTAGCCTAATATTTACAAATCAAAACAAAGTTAAATTTTAAAGAGAGAGCCCTCTCTAAACCATAGCAAGGCTAGATCCTAGAGTTTGAAGTTGGTTTGTGGTTACCTCTAGTATTCTTTGACTAAAAAACAAAAATCTCACAACTTTAGAATTAATAGAGTGATCACATTACTGGCGACCATACTGGGGAACTAACCAACCCTCAGTTAAAAAACTAGTCTTCAAGAAAATCATTCTATTCATCCTTTTACTTTAGGATTTCTTTTATAAGTTGTGGGTATTAAAAACTGTAATTATGGCTTGTAGGAAAATTTACTATACCGGAGTCTAACTTAGGATCCTAAACACATTTGTTATAGTGAAAACCCAGACCGAATTGGCAAAAGGAAAAAAACATATAGAAGATTTAGAAGCTAAAGTGTGATTAAAAAGAGTCAATTCATTATCACAAGAATTAGTAAGTTTAAAAGATATAGATTTTGATCTGAAATTTGAGCATTATTTGTTTAGAAGTCAATCTGAAAGTGATATTTATACTATTGTTTTAGACCGTGCTTTTATTTCATTCTTGGAAACAAAACAGAAAAATATTACACTAGAATCTAAATCAAAGAAAGTTGAATATCAGACTAAAATTGAAGAACTTAATACTACAATTCTTAAAGATATTGATGAAGCTATTGAATTAGCTCAATTATTAGCCTATACCACTAAAACTTCAGTTTCAAAATTATATACAACCATCATACCAGCTGTAGATTCATCTCGATATGCTGCTACATCATATATAGCTTCCAATACCATCACATCTATAGATCCATTTATCCCAAAATTACATTTACAGCCTAGAGTACTATTTCCACCACTCACTTCATCCACTATATCCACTATCTCATCTTTTGATTGTTCAAACACATCATTCTCATTCCCTAATAGTTCCACATATATTCCAATTTCATTTCCCAACACCTTAGCTACAACTTTTAGTTCATCAGCTATCACTTCTAGTTCAGCCCCAAGAACTTCTACTCCTCCTAGCCAAGCTAAACTTCAAGCTATGGCTGCTAGGTATGCTCCCCTGGTCTTATCACAACAAATTCATGATATTCCTCAAGACTATCAGAGTAATATACCACAGTTTGATGCTACTACCCATTACACAACTCAACAACACATAAGTAAAATGACATATTTCTTTGAACTCCATGAGATTGATGATTGAGATGTTCAAATGAGGTTATTTTCACAAACATTAATAGGAGAAGTTAAGAAGTGGTTTATAGTTCTTTCTGTTGGTAGTATAATTGATTTAGCTGTGTTGCATAGATTGTTTTTAAATAAATGGGAAAATAAAGAGAATCCACTCTAGATATTGTCTTAATTTGATGCCATGAGAAGAGCTCCAAATGAGTCTGTCCAAGACTATTGCACTAGATGTAACAATGTTTACAATTCCATCCCTGCAAATATTAAACCCACTCCTAATTCTTTCCTACTCAAATTCCCTGATGGATTTTACACAAACATGGATTATCAGTTGAGGGAAAGAAATGCAAAAAGTTCCTTAGAAAGAATGAAAACAGATGCTGTTAGTGTAGAAGTAAACATTTTAGCCAGAAAAGCTAGACTAAGAAATAAGAGAAGAGTGACCATTAAGGAATAAACTTCCAAATCAGAAACAAAAATAGGCATGTTAGCTAAAACTTTAGACATGATGCTGGATACACTAGATAACATAGAAATAATACCTCAATGGGATAATCAATAGCAAATCAGAAATCTCAATTTTAGGAAAAACAAAAATTCAGGAAAAGAAAAAGAAACAACCCTACACCAGATAATAAGGCCCCCCTTCCAAGAGAACTATGCTGAAATTTCTCAGAATAATGATTTTGATGAGGATGCAATAAATCTAATGGGAATAGATGATAATAATACTATTTTTCTCACTCAGGAAGGTCAAGAAGTATTTGAACTCCAACAACTCAAATTAGATTCAAGTGGATCCTTTAACTATAAAGAAGGTTATGATTATGCTATTAAAGAGATACAGTCAATATAACCTTAGAAATAATAAAAACAATGAGTCTTCTACCAAGAAAACTTCCCAAGCTCAGAATAAGAAAACTGTAAAAGCTCCCAAAAAAAAAGTTTTGCAAATTCTCCGAAGGGAAAACAAGAAAAACTCTAGTTCTTCACAAAACATTTCTATTCCTAAAAATCCGTCAAGCTCTAAAATTGTTGATATTACTGATGAAGTTGCTCAAGCTACAAAATATTCACAGAAATCTACTATTTCAAAAGCTTATAATTCTGTTTAAAAAAAAAATTATAACCTAAAATACCCTGTGTTGATCGTAAATCAGTGGATCCAAAAACTGCTACTCCAAAAACACCTACTAATAATTCCAAGTCTGAAAGAACATCTACTGCTTCACAAACAATCCCTAAAAAGAAAATTAGGAGCAGTAAAACACGAAAAACTCAAAAAGAGAATTTCAAAACAATTAAAAATGAAAACATAACTCTAGAAAAACAAGACAAACCAACACAAACTACAGTTACCAAAGAAGAATTAATTCAAATAAGAAAATCACAACCTACATTCAATATAAAATCAGAAATTGCAAAGCTAAGAATACCAATTCCTATCACAGAATTGGTAAAACATGACTTGTATAAATCAACCATAACTGAAACATTAAACATAAATAATGGAGAGGATTCCATAAATCTGAATGATGATCATCTAGAGTTGATTTTTGGCCTAGATGTGAATGGAAAACATGTAGATGGAGCAGTTCCTCCATTTTATATCAGTCTTACCATTCATGATAAAATTTTACACAATGCCATGCTAGATTCAGGAGCTTCCCATAATCTAATGCCTAAAGCTATAATGGAAACTCTGAGTTTAGAAATCACAAGGCCCTACAGAGATTTGTGTGTAACACTAGTTCAATATCCTGGTAAGATTATATTAATGGAAATTGTAGTAGCTGATATCCCACCTAAATATGGAATGTTACTATCTCACTCATGGGGAGAAAAGTTACAGGGATCTCTACAATTGGACATGTCTTATGCTACTATATCAGTTTTTGGTCAGCCTAAAATGTTATATAGGGAAACATTGATGAAGTACATGGTCAATAGTGCAGAAGGATATATAAATTACCCAATTTACTCTACAATAATTGATCTTGATTCTTTTATCTTATGTAACTCTGAAACTAATGAAATCCAAACTGAGCTAATAGAGAAAAAGAAAACACCAAACAATGATAATATTTTTCATGAACCTTTAAGGAGTTTAGACTTTGATGGTTCAGTAAATAAGTTAGGAGCAGGAGCAGGAGTTTGGATAACCAACATGGAGACTTATTACTCAGAAGGCCATTCTTTCATGGTCAATTTCAAATGTACCAATAATATGGCTGACTATGAAGCCCTCATCCTAGGACTCCAAATTATTAGGGAATCAGGAGGCAAAATAATATTAATCATTGGAGATTCATAGTTGATCATAAAACAAATAAATGGAGTATATTATGTTTACAATCATAGATTAAGTCGATACAGAGAGACTGTGCTATATTTAACTAATGATTTATTGGAATGTAAATTTGCTGCTATACCTAGAAAACAAAGTATACATGCTCACTGTCTTGCAACCTTTGCTAGTAGATGCAATTTACTATTCCAACCTAATCACAGATATATTGCTGAAGTCAAGCATAGACCAATAATTCCAGAAAACCTCAAATATTGGAAATTTTTTTCTCAAGATGAACAAATTTACAAGTTTATCAACAATTAAAGTGAGTTTCAGAACTGTAAGATAGATACAGATTGTACTATAGATCAAGATTTAGATTGTGAAATAGATTTAAATAACATAGATGTAAATAAAGTAAAATTTGTTAAAACAACTAGATTTAGTCAATCAGATATTGATAAATTAGAGAAAGTAGAGATTAAAGAAATTATTGATGATGAATCTGATATATTGAATCTTAAGGATAATTTCTTACCCAAAGTTTTAACTCCCTTAGAAGATATTTTTGACACAAATGATGTAGCTAGAAAACCCAAAATGGAGCCAGTTAGATATGATATAGAAGAATGTAATATTGGTACAGAGTTAAAACCCAAAATAATCAAACTTTCGAAAACCTTACCTCAACAAGAAAAGGAAAAATACATTGCTCTTTTAAAGGAATATCAAGATGTTTTTGCTTGGAGTTATGAAGATCTCAAATCTTATGATACCAACATCATTCAACATAAAATTGCAATAAAATAATATCAAAAGCCCTTTAAACAAAAGTTGATAAGAATTAACCCTCTTTTATTTCCTTTGATAGAAAGGAAGTGAAAATAATGTATGATGCACAGAGAATTGCACCAATCAGATATTTTGATTGGATTTCCAACCTAGTTCCAACAAGAAATAAAATAAGAGAGATAAGATTATGGGTTGACTTTAGGAATCTAAACAAAGTGTCCTTAAAAGATATTTACCCTTTACCTAAAATGGATCACATATTACAAAGGGTAGTTGGTTCTTCTAGGATTTCACTTTTAGATGGGTTTTCAGGATACAACCAGATTTTAGTCCAAATAGAAGATCAAACCAAAACATCATTTACTACTCCTTGGGGAAATTTTATGTATGTAAAAATGCCTTTTGGTCTAATGAATGCAGGGGCAACCTTTCAAAGAGCTATGGATATAGATTTTGCAAAGGAAATACATGATTTCTTAGTGATTTACTTAGATGACATTACTGTGTTTTCCAAAACTGATAATGAACACTTGGATCATCTAAGACACGTTTTTATTAAATGCAGTAAATTTTTCATCTCTTTAAACCCTAAGAAAAGTTTATTTGGATTAGAAGAAGGCAAGTTACATGGAAACATAATTTATAAATAAGGAATCAGAATAGATCCTGCTAGGATAGAAACAATTCTTAACATCAGTCCACCAAGAAACATCAAAGAGTTACAAGCCTTTCTAGGTAAGATTAATTTTTTAAGAATATTTGTATCCAATTTAGCTGAGATAATTAGAGAACTAAACAACATGATTAAGAAGGATTCAGTTCTTAAATGTACTACTGAGTCAAACCAATAATTTGACTCCATCAAATAGGCCTTAACCAAAACTCTAGTCCTAGCAAGTCCCGACTTTAAGAAGGATTTCATATTTTTTTCATTTTCTTCAAAACACACCATTGCTGTAGTTTTACTGCAGAAAAATGATCATGGATTTGAACAACCCATAGCTTTCTTTAGCATGACCCTTAGAGATTCCATTTTGAAGTAAAACATTATGGAGAAACAAGCCTTAGCATTAATAAAGGCCATTAAAGACTTCAGAGTTTATATTCTCTACTCTCATATCATTGCCTATGTCCCAAATTCTATAATAAAAGACATTCTTACTCAGCATGGTCCAAATGGAAGAAGAGGTAAGTGGATTTCCACTATATTAGAATATGAGATAGAGATAAAACCTAAAAATATCATCAAAGGTCAAGGATTAGCTAGACTTATGGCTGAATCTAATTGTAATTCCATAGACATGAATTTTATTGTTCAGATAAATGATTAGGAAGAGATGGTGACTCCAAATATTAGTGAAGCCTTCTCAGAATCACCTTGGTATACATATATCATATTTTTATTATTAAACTTACAAGCTCCTCCTGTATTTTTAAGAACCAAAGCCAGATTCTTAAAATTAAAGGCAGTAAGATTTTGTATTTTAGACAATGTACTTTTTTGGAGAGATCATAGTGGGATTTTATTAAATTGTTTGTTAAAGGAAGAAGCTGACAAAATACTTGAAGAATTTCATGCAGGTGACTGTGGAGGACATATATACTGGAAAACTACTGCAGATATGATTATGAGAGCTGCCTTTTACTGGCCTACTTTTTTTGCTGATGTCAAAAAGTATGTAACTTCTTGTCACAAGTGCCAAATTTTTTAGGGTAAGAAAAAACTGTTACCCCTACCTCTAAATCTTATTTCAACTGAAACACCATTTCAACAATGGGGTTTAGACTTCATTGGTGAAATTCGCCTTCCATATTCAGGACAACACAAGTGGATTTTGACAGCCACTGATTATTTTACCAAGTGGATTGAAGCCATACCCTCCAGACAAGCCACAGATACTGTCATTATCTCTTTCCTAGAAAGTAACATTCTTTCAAGATTTGGATGTCCCCAAAATATAATTACTGAAAATGCAACAACATTCAAATCCAAGAAAATGATTGAATTTTTCCACAAATGCCATATTACCTTAGGTCATTCTACTGCATATTACCCCCAAGGTAATGGCTTGGCTGAATCCTCAAACAAGAGCCTTGTAAACATCATCAAAAAGTTACTTGAAGACAATAAAAAGACTTGGAATAAGAAGTTAATCAATCCCTTATGGGCAGATAGACTTACTACTAAGAAATTCATTTGTGCTTCTCCTTACCAACTTGTTTACGGAATGGATGTTGTTTTTTCATCCTCCTTAGGAGTGCCAGTGATGAAGATTATCCAAGAGTTACAAGTTGAAACAAATGACATTCAAAGAAGGATCAATCAAACTATTCACTTGCAACAAACAAGGGAAGAATTTTATATCAAATCTCAAGTCATTCAGGATAAGATCAAGAAAAGTTTTGATAAAAAGAGTAAAGAGGATGATTTCTACATTGGAGATAAAGTGTTAAAGTGGGATTATAAAAGAGAAGAGAAAGGTAAACATGGAAAATTTGCTTTTCTTTGGAAATGACCTTATGTGATTTATGGATATAGAGGTAATAATGCTTTCTTTTTGAAAGAAATGGATGGAACAGATCTGCAAGAAGGACCAGTAAATGGCAAAATGCTGAAGCATTACTACTCTCCTAAGTTAACAAATAGTTATCTTTTATTCACTTCGATTATTTTACATATACATTGCATATTTTAGATTGGATTGGATGTTTCCCTAAAAAATTTGAAGCCCAGAGAGAAGGCCCTAAGATTTGAGAGGTAAATATCGTAAACATGATTTATTACATGAATCAGAAGACACTTATAGGATCATCACAGTCAAAGGTCAAAGGCAACTAGTCTTAAAGTTCTTGACATTTCACTAGGAAATGCCATCCCCATGTGGAGGCACTGTTAGGGTCCTATAATAATAGGGTTCATAAATTTTTAATTGACTTTGATAGTCTTGTAAATATGTACATACCTTGCTTTTTTCAAGTTATTTTCCCATATTTTGAAAAAATTAAAAAATAATAAAAAAGCCAAAAAAAGGTAAAAAGTCCTAAAAGAAAAATCAAATGACTTAGAAAATATAGACCGCAAAAGAAAAAAGAGATAAAATAAGACCTAAAAGTGAGCAAGTCCAAATGCCACTACTTTTACTTTACTGCAAGAATAATGATTTTGTGCAGAGTGTCAATAAAAACCATAATCCATGATCAGTTAAACAGTTTAATCTTAACTTTTCTTGTTTTCAATTTCATGTTTTAGATAGAAAAAAGATTTATCAAATAGTTTAAACATGAAAAATCAGTAGATAGGTAGAGAATAATGAGGAACTCAATAGTTTAATCTGAGCCCTTGGATGGAATAAGGTAGACTTAGATAGTTTTATGCTTTGAAAGAAACATGTTTTAGGGTTGCAAGCCTAAATGCACCCATGAAAATGAAGTAAAAATGTTATAAATAAATATGGTTAGGTAGAAATCAGTTGAGCAATCATGTAATAAAGCATCATTGGGCAAAATTACTAATTTTCGCTCCCCTATAAATATTCAGTATTCTAAACTATCAGTTAAAAATATTCAGAGCATTTCTCTGACTTTTTTTGGGATTGGACCAAAGGCTCAATGACTGATTAGTTAAAAATATTGAATTCCCACACTAGACCTATTGAGCCCTAAAATTGACTTCTCTTTTGCAAACCTTCACTTCATTTCATCATTTCTTTATCACTTCATAAGCCTAAAAATCAATGAAGAATGATTAATATTTCTTAAAGGTTACATATAAATGATTAACATGTTGTATTTTCTTGATTTCTGCTGTTTTAATAATTTTGAAGAGTTTAGCCACAGAATATAGGCATTCTGTAGCCAGTCAAGTGTTTCGCACCTGTTTCTATTTTTAGGTATGATGCAGGTGTCAATTGTAGAAAAGGCACACATGGGTAGTTCTCAAATATTCCCTACATGATTCCTCCGTATCCACGAGGATTGAATCGACAACTAAAGGTGTCTAATCCATTGGTCAAAGCAAGAGTCAAAGGGACTGTTTTCCACAGGAACTAGGACTCCTGATTTTCTTTACAACAAATCAGGAGTCCCAAAAGAGTCTGAATTCAATTTAAACTTGAAGACTACACCTGTGCCTATTTTTGTTCAACATTAGTTATGAATTTTCATATAAATTAAGCTATGTAGAACCGAGAAAGGACAGTTGATAACTCATTCAGAATCACAGTGATACCCTATTTTTCAAGCACTATTTTATTAAAAGGATATTAGCCTTGATTTTGTTTTGACTACAATTTTAAGGAGCTAAATGATTACACCGAATTGGAGGGCCCTTGTTATTCGAGAAGGTTTTATGTGTTTTCTAGCTAATTTTATTTAGTTTCTGTTTAGCATTTATCTATACTTTATGCTCAAATTACTGCTTTTAGAATTTGCAATTATTGTATTCAACTGAGAAAAGTTTGTTGCTAAATGGATAGTGACTCATAGTGCAGTAATTGTTTAGGTTTCATTTATTCTCTTTCATATTTAATAGTTACTGTGCTCGAACAAGTAGAGACCATTTGAGTCTTAAATTAAAATGGTTAGTGACTTATAGATACAGTAATTTTCTAGCATAGGAGATCCTCATTACACTACACTTGATCCTTTTCAAAACCTCTACCAATAAATCTCAATTGAATGAATTGGATTTAGTCATAATGTTTGATTTATTTGTTGTTTCAGTATTTTATTTCATGTCATAGGAGATCCTCATTACACTACACTTGATATTTTCCAAAAGCTCTTCCAATAAATCTCAATTAAATGAATTGGATTTAGTTGTAATGTTTGAGTTATTTTTTGTTTCAGTATTTTATTTCATGTCATAGGAGATACTCATTACACTACACTTGATATTTTTCAAAAGCTCTTCCAATAAATCTCAATTAAATGAATTGGATTCAGTTGTAATGTTTGAGTTATTAGTTCTTTTCATTTCTTGAATCCTCAATATCCATGGATTAGGATTTCTAGTTTTCAAAATTTAATAGACTCCAAAAATTTGTAAATAAAACTTTTCTTTAATTCATTTGACAACATTTCCCTTTCCTTCCTTTTTAAATAGATTTAATCTCATTTTTTTTAGTTTAGAATAGAATACTAAGGATCAAAATATAAAAACTCCCAAAACATCAACAAAACCTTAAAAAAATGAAGTAGGAAAAAAGGACACTTAGGCACATATAGTGCATTACACTTCATCAGTTTACTAGCCCTAGTTGATAATTTATGTTAACAATTTAGGACACTAAATTGACTAAACATTTTGGCACTATTTCCGGGGAAGTGTAACTAGGTAGCCTTATTTATTACCTCCCAAAAAAAATGATATGCATAGAGAAAGAGACTCTAGGGGTAGATTTATAAGAGGCATAAGCTTAGTCCCCACAATACCACTCACTCCACCAAGACCAAGAAGTAGCACATCTCCATCTCAAACCCATATTCCATACTATACTGGTCATAGGCTTCCAGAAGTTTCAAGATCAGATATCCAATCAGGAAGATCTCCCACTTCATCCACTGAAGCAATTCTAGATGAATAATATCCAAGGACTCCTATAGAAGGGATAACATTTTTCACTTCCACAGGAGAATATATTCTAGCAGAAGAATTACAAATCCCTAGTGAAGAGGAAGATGATGACTTCTTCTTCAATGTACCCTTGATAGAAGAACGAGAAGAACAATTAGCTCTTCATACTGAACCTTATATTAGTTTGGAAGAATCTATCATGGTAGGAAGGAGAGAAGAAGAAGGGGAAGGAGAAATATTTAATGGGGAAAAATTGCTCTTTGGAGGAGGTAGAGGTAGAGGAGGAGACAGAGGAAGAGGAAGAGAAAATGTAGAAGGAGGTAGAGGTAGAGGAAATGCAGAAGGAGGTAGAGGTATAAGGGGAATTGAAAACTCCTTTGGATTCCCTATAATAGATGAAGAAACAAATTCTACCATGAAAAACATCTCACCCTCCATTCTTCCAAATTTTCATGGACTGAAAAGTGAAGAACCTGAGACATTCTTATTTGAATTTGAAGTTCTATGCAAAACTTATGACTATATTTAAGATGATCAAAAACTTAAATTGTTCCCTTCAACATTGAAAGGAGTAGCATTAAAATGGTTTATGAGTCTAATCATTGGATCTATAGGGACATGGAATGATATCATGAAAGAATTTCTAGATAGTTATCTGGATTATTGTATACTAGTCAACCATAAGGAATAATTATTCAAGATCATGCAAAAAGAGGATGAAAATATGGAAGATTTACTTGAAATATTTAACTATAACATTAAAAGGGAAAAAATGAAAAACTTAGATCAAGACACTTCGAAAGATCTTTTATTGAAAAAAATTAGGGATGAATGGATAGATATCCTTAACATGATGGGGAAAAGATATATATCTCAAATTTCATTACCTGATATAGCAGAACTATGTATTAATCTCTCAAGAGGAAAATCTAAAATCTTGAAAGGACCAAGAGACACTTCTCTTTCAAGGGCAAGAAAATCTGCAGCTGGAACAGTAGTAGGACAGAAATAGGAAATATGCTTGATCAATCCAAAATTGATATTCTAGGGAGTCTTAGTGAACAAATAGATACCCTTAAGTTACAAAACAAGCAGAAAGCCGAAATTGATGCCTTAGCAATATTTTGTCCCAAATGTAGAAAGAAGCATGCCTTCAGAGAGTGTCCTCTTGATGAAAAAGTAATAGAGACCTGTGCAATTTTTTCAGAGAAGAACGAGACCAAGAATTTCCCTTAAATTCCTAGCCTTAAAGCTATCTTTCAAGAAGAAACAACCACAAATTCCATAGAATCTCTTAATTTTTTCTCTAGAAGACCTTGGCAGGGACCTCAAACACAAGGGTTTAATAATCAGATGTATAATCAACCCCCAGGAAATTGGAATTCTTGGTAGCAACCTGGGCCCCAATTTCAAAACCAATCTCAATCTTGGGCTCAAGGAACACAAAATCCTTCTGGTAGGTTCTCTCAGTATTATCAATATCCACCATCTTATCCATCTTATCCATCATATCCAAATTTTCCTCCTCAACAAAATCCTCAGCAGAATCCACAACCTCAAATTCAGAATCAAAATCCACCACTTCCATTACCATTTCCTCAGAAACCAAACCAGTTACCTGCCCAGCCAATACCAAACCCCAACAACAAAAATCCTCAGAATACATATATGATAGAAGGACAACAATTTCCAACTTATTTGATTACTCCTTTAGACCTTAATTATGTTCAACTTAGGTTTGGAAGAATACTTGAAAAGAGGAAGCCTTCTATAATTATGTAAGAACAAAATAATTCTGAGGAATATTCTCTACATGTGAATAATTTTTTTAAAGAAATCACATCTCTTCAAAACCAAAATATTGAAAGAGAAAAAAAAAAGAACCAGTGACTTCAA
Organism: Pinus albicaulis; assembly: GCA_034641835.2. Classification (NCBI taxonomy): domain Eukaryota; kingdom Viridiplantae; phylum Streptophyta; class Pinopsida; order Pinales; family Pinaceae; genus Pinus; species Pinus albicaulis. Next base: position 1,702,566,141 of record CM076584.1, on the reverse strand, counting down.
CTCCTATGCTAAAGAAACCATCAACATCTACTACTACACCTCCTTTTTCTGAAAGATTACAAATTGATAAAGGTGTAGAGAAACAAATTATAATGCCTAACTATGATTTCCTAGATGAACTAAGAAATTTTTGTATTAAGATTCCATTATTACAAGCCATAAAGGAGATCCCAATCTGAACAAAAACAATAAAGGAGTTGAGTATGAAAAATCCAGGAAGAAAAATAAAAGAGATAAAAAGAATACAACTGGTAGGAAAAATAGCAGACATAATGATGGGAAAGATTGCTATTCCAAAATATCTAGATCCCGAAAGTCCAATTGTCAAAACACATATCAAAGAAATCGAAATACCAAACGCATTAATTGATCTTGGAGCAACAATAAATATCGTGAGTAAGCAAACCATGGAAAAACTAAAGCTTCCTAATCTTCTTTATACACCAACATTATTACAGTTAGTAGATAGATCTGTAATCAAACCAGATGGGGTATTAGAAGATATTTCATTGTCCTTAGATTCTTTGGAGTACCCTATGGATTTCATGATCCTAACTCCTAAAAATGATCTAGGAGGACATTCTATTATAATAGGAAGGCCTTGGTTAGCTACAACTGATGCCTTCATTAGCTGTAGATCCGGTGATATGTACATCTTTGATGGTAGTTCAAAAAAGAAATTTACTTTGTATCCTCCAGCAAGAACAATCACATAAATAGATGAAACTCAATGGATTGATGATGAAGAAGATATACAACCTCTCTTCACTATTTCAAAAATAAATGAAGATAATCAGATTCTAAATGTTCTAGAAAATCATAAATCTTCTTCAGAATACAAACATGAACAATTTCAAGAAGAATCCAATATTGTATTTTTGTCATCAAGACAAATGTATCTTTACTCCATGGAAGAATTTGGCAGCTCTAAAATTGAAATATTTCCAGGAAAAACCTTAAACATAAATAAAAACCTGGAAAAATCTCAATAAGAGAAGCTAGTCAAAATATTACAGAGACATTCCTCTGTATATGCATGGGAATACATTGATATGAAAGGGATTAACCCTAAGACTTGCACTCATCATATCTACATAGAGGAAAATTGTAAACCAATCAGACAATCTCAGAGAAGGATGAATCCAAACCTTAGGGAGATTGTTAAAGAAGAGTTGCAGAAATTATTAAATGTCAACTTTATTTATCCCATTTCAGACAGTCAGTGGGTTTCTCTTTTGGTGATTGTACCTAAGAAAAATGGTAAATGGAGAGTATGTATTGACTACCGGGAATTAAAAAAATATGCTCTTAAAGATCATTTTCCTTTACCTTTTATAGATCAAGTTTTAGATACATTAGTAAGCAAAAATTACTTTTCATTTTTGGATGGTTTCAGTGGTTATAATCAAATTCAAGTTGCACTTGAGGATCAAGATAAAACCACATTTACCTATCCTTGGGGAACTTACGCCTACCAAGTATTACCTTTTGGATTATGCAATGCACCTGCAACATTCCAAAGGGTAGTATTGGGGATCTTTTCAGATCTAATACATGATTGTGTAGAAGTATACATGGATGATTTCACATTCTATGGTAATACATTTGAAGAAGCCTTAGAAAACTTGGAAAAAGTTCTAAAAAGTTGTAAGGAAGAAAACCTTTCATTAAGTCATGAAAAATGTTTCATGATGTTTACTGAAGGGATTGTCCTAGGACATCCTATCTCAGGAGATGGGATTAGAGTTGATTAGTCAAAAGTTGAAGTCATATCTAGACTATTAGTTCCAAGTTGTCAAAAATATTTTATGAGTTATCTAGGATTTACAGGATACTATAGATGATTTATAGAAAACTTCACCAAGATAGCATCTCCCCTTTTCAAACTACTCACCAAGGAATGTGAATTCAAATGGAATTATGACTCCCAGTTAGAATTTGAAACCCTAAAAACAAAAATATCTGAAGCACCTATTTTAAGGGGAACTAACTAGAAATTCCCTTTTCATATCTCAACAGATGCCTCAGATACAGCTCTAGGAGCTGTGTTTGGACAAAAATATATGATTCCTTATGCCATCTACTATACAAGTAAAAATTTTACTCCTTGAGAGTTGAATTATACTGTAACTGAAAAATAATTCTTAGTTGTTGTTCATTCTATAAATAAATTCCGACATTATATAACAGGCTATGAAACTTTTGTTCATACAAATCACTCTGAAATTAAGTATTTAATGAATAAATCAATCACTAATGGCAGGGTCATAAGATGGTTATTTATTTTATAAGAATTTAACATCACCATTCTAGATAGGCCTAGAAAACAAAATACAGTGGTTGATTTCCTATCTAGACTCCAAAACATTAAAGACAGTACTCTAGTTGAAGATAAATTTCCTGATGAATATCTCTTTGAAATAACTACTCAAATTCACTGGTTTGCAGACATTGCCAATTATTTGGTTTCAGGAAAGTTTCCTTCAATTATGAATGAAAGAGACAAAAGAACAATCATTTATGAAAGTGAAAAATTTTCATGGATTGCTAATGAATTATACAGGACAGGTCCAGACCTTATTATCAGAAGGTGTGTTCAGGAAGATGAGATGCCTGAGATTCTTAAGGCATGTCATGATGAACCTTGTGGTGGACATTTTGCTGACGAGAGGACAACTTATAAGATCCTTCATCTAGGATATTATTGGCCATCCATCTTTGAAGATGTGAAAAAATATGTCAAAATATGTGACATCTGCCAAAGAGTAGGGAAACCTTCTCCTTCAAGTGAAATTCCATTACAACCTCATAAACATATTGAACCTTTTGAGAAATGGGCTTTGGATTTTGTAGGACCTATTAATCCTCCATCAAAACAAAATATTCATATCCTAGTTTGCACTGATTATGTTACTAAATGGGTAGAAGCCAAGGAATTACCTTCTGCTAATGAAGTATCTGTAGTTAATTTTATTTTTGAGGATATTTTTACTCGTTTTGGTGTCCCAAGAGAAATTGTCACAGATCAAGGAGCTCAATCACATCAAATTTGGTGGAGAAAATGGTAGAGAAGTACAAAATCAGACATGGGAAATCTACTCCCTACCATCCACAAGAAAATGGCCAAGTGGAATCTACTAATAAGGTGATTGAAGGGATTATTACAAAGACTGTTCATTTACATAGAAGAGATTGGGCAGAAAAGCTTCATGGAGCCTGATGGCCCTACAGAACTACATGGAGAAACACAATAGGAAATACTCCTTATGAACTTGTTTATGGAAAACAAGTCTTGTTTCCCATAGAGTTTCAAATTCAAACTTTCAAGATGGCAGTCCAAATAGGACTTGATTTGACAGAAGCATAGAAGCACAGACTAGAGCAAATTAATGAACTAGATGAAATCAGAAAAGATGCAGTCCAAAGAGCAAGCATAGTCCAACAAAAAAGGGCTAGATGGCATGATAAATATATCAAGGAAAATAAATTTAAAGAAGGTGACTGGGAACTCTTGTTTGATTCAAAATTCAAGGATTTTCAAGGTAAATTTCAAACCCATTGGCTTGGGCCATATGAAAATGACAAAACCTTTTGTTACACAAAATTTTGTCACCGTCCTTGAAATCCCTCGTCCCGTACATTGGAGGACTATTCCCGTCACTTGTGAACAGTAAAATGTCCTGAAAACACCTTCATGGCATCCTCCTGCATAAGGACAAACATTCTTCTAAAGAAAATTTCCTTTGAAAAACCCTAAAAACAGATGTTTTAGCCTCGACGCGACTAGCCAGTTCATCCCTCGGGCCAATGAGGGAAATCCACGCTAGAGGGCGTGCCAATTGGCGCTCTGTGCCTGTGTTTCACTCATGTCAAGCTTATTAAGGGATGTTTTTTAAAAATTAATGGCGGAAGTTTGATTCTAACAAACTCCAGAATGAATCAGCAAAAGAAGTTGAGTGGGTTGGCTCCGGATCTCCATGTATAGGAAGTGGTTTTCCACCTCTCATGGAACCTTCCTAAGGGATAGGACCTATCCCATGATTATAGGGATCCCAAATTCCCTTCCCCCATCTATAAAAGCTTTCCCTCTCCATTTTCTAGCTAGCTGAACTGGTAGGAAGGAAACTATAGTCGGGAAACTATTGAGAGCAGAGCCGAAGAGAACCCCGTAAGAGAGAGAGCTTTGTCCAGATTCCCAACAGGCTTTGTTGAGACACGCTCCACTGCAAGCCCCGCCGAAGGAAGATCATAACGTCAGAGCATTTGGTTGTTATCTCCATTTTGTCATTTATAATATAAGCGACTCTGATTTTGGTTCCATTCTTGTGTTTACTCTTTTATGTGATGCAAGGAATTATATCCTCTCTGACTGATATATAGTTACATGCTTTAAGTATTACGTTGTATGTCGTCATTTCTCTGCGTGTGTATAGGTGTCCGAACGTGGCGAATGGAAGGATTGTGATCTGTCAAGCTAGGGACGAGGAAGACTGCTTATTCATCGACAACATCAGCGTGGGATTCAAGTTAGGCTACTTATCGCGGTCTTTGTCTTTCTTGTAACTAGGAACCAACGTCATTGTGTGATTCGATTGTTGCTAGACCCAATACAGGGCTAGTGGGATCCCCTCTTTCCGTAGAGGGGATTTACCTCCTCAATAATTTTATGACTCCATTGGGGAATTAGTGAAATTAGTCCTTCTTCCTTTAGGTTTTTTGTTAGCTTTTGATTGATTTAATTGCTTTTCTGGTTCACCTTACTTGGTGTTAAACCCCTGTTCAGCCCCAAAAGGCTAGATCCAGTCTTTGTTTGTCCATTTTCATTATTTTTCTAGGGTAAAATAGATTGGCGAGGTTTTTCTCTTGATATTCATGCCAACTAATGCTTATTTCTAGTTAGGCCCCTGTGCCAATGAATTTTTCGCGTAGATTATATCCAAATAGGTGCGCCAACTCTGCTTAGTGTTAGGGTTTGCTTGCTTTTGGGCTCTCTGACCTTGAGTTTTGGTCCTGGTGTCATTTTTCTAATTGATTGAGTGCCTTGAAGTCATTTTTTACTGTGTTTGGCCCTTGTCCTCTAGTTTTTTTCCCTTTACTATTAGTTCTTCATTCTAGCCCTAAGGCTTCTAGGTGCTTCATTGTGCTGAGCCTCCCATGGGAGTTTTGAGTCCTTGCCTGCCCGGTGAATTTTTCTTTTGCTTCTGTGCATTCTTCTTGTTCAATCCCATTGAATCATTGTGTTAATTGAGTGATTGTCCTTTCTTTCATTTGATTTTTCTTTGTGTTACTCCAAGCCTAGATTACATGGTTTGTTTGAGTCTCTTTCGAGATTCTTCTTTGCTTTGAGGGATTTCTTCATCAATTTGAGTCTTGATTTCATGCGTTTGAATTGAGTGAACTTGTTTGCTTTAGCTCTCTCTTCATCATTTCTCAAATTGGTGCTTTCATTAGTTTTTCATTCATTTAGTGCATTTGCTCTAATATATTGAAAAAAAAAAATTAATTTTTTTTTTTTTGCATTTTGATTGGCATAGTGAAAATTGAAAACTCTTTCACATTGCTTGTGTTATATAATTCTAGAGAGAAGTTTTCTAGTTTCATTAGCTTGCATTGGAAACAATAGTGGATGTTTTTGTGTGTTCGTTTTGTTGTCATTTGAAAGCTCTCAACTCTCCTGTAGATAGCTCTTCAATGAACAAAATGACATTTTGTGGCATGTAGTTTTGCATTTAGAGGTTTTATGAGATCCAACATTCGATAGGGCCTTGAAATTGAAACATAAATTGAAGATCAACTTTAAAATTTACTGAATTAACCAAGGCAACATTGAAACATCAACAAAACATCTAGTAGTCTAAGGTAGAGACGTGTTCCGGCATCTTTAAGCCTAGCAGTTGTCGCTCACCATTTGGCTACAAACAAAGTTACTATGGACTTGTGCTCCCCGTACCGTCAAGTATATAAAGGAAGACCCCACTGGGTTGCAATCCTTTATCCGTAGGAAGCTGAGTCTGCCGCCTTTTACCCGTGATACACCAGACACATCATTCGAGGAGATTACCTACACGTACGTCAAGTCCTTGGTTGATTTCTCTTTCATTTTTTACCAAGGTGTATATGGCAGTTCACGGATATCTGGTACACCCATTTGCCTAGATTACCATAGCAGTCATTTTGATCTTTACCGACTCACTAAATTTGAAAATATCATCAAGCGCTTGTCCTTTCACGCTTGTTTTCAAACTGAAAGTGATAGAGTCACCTTTTACTTGTTTCTAGATTCTTAAAACATGAAATAGTGAAGTTTCTAGTTTCGATGTGGCAAAATTAATCACCTATGATCACATGCCCATTTAGAGATCGATTTTTCGACCTGTTGTTGTTTTCCTTGGTTTTTGCCCATGTGTCTTTGATTTCTTCCTCTTTTTGTTAGAGTCAGAGTGGTGGAACCTTTAGTTTCGTCTACTGGTAGTCCTTACACAAGCGATTCATCAAAGGTATTTCAGTCCTCTGCTAAGTACCAACAACCCATTGTATCCGAGTTTCTTGAAGGTGGACCGGTTATATCTGAACTTCCCTTTGGAGGACTAGTTGACTTCAATTGGCCCTTGTCCAATGCTTGATTTGGATTTGGAGTTCGGGAACACTTCCCTCCTCTTACATTGGGATCGCCCTTTTTGGCTGCTATCATACCTCCTAGTCCCTGTCGTCTTTTGGAAGATCTTACGGTAGGGTTAGATATGGACTCATCCAATCCTTCTCCTAGTGAGAAAATTCCTACTTCTGGTGAATATTACCAGCTTTTTCCTAAAGACATCCTCGAACCATTTGTTATGTCTTCACTTGGTCATTCGCTCCCAGCTAGATATAGGTCTTTAAGTCAGGTCATGGCTGCTATTGCCTCTATCAGAGTATCGACTTTGTCCACGAGGGCGACCATTCCCATGTTAGGGATGTTGCCATCAACGCCTCTCACACCATCTCCTTTTGTTACATCAGCACCTGTTAGACCTATTGTTTGTGTGGCTGCATCTACGCCTATTTTCACTACTCAGTCAGCTACGACCTCGTCAGTTCCTAGAGACATTTATATAGCTTCTACTATTCTGGAGAATATTTCTCCCAAGGAGTATCGGCTGTCTTTACAGCCGTCAATCTCCGAGGTTGGTCAGTCCTCTCAAGATCTTAACTGTCCTTAATTTTCCCATTATGGAGCGGATTGTGCCCTGATTTATGTATTTCCATATCAATATGATGAGCAAGGCAACCCTCTTCTTTTTCCTGCTCCTGAGGATTATCAGTATATTAACGATTTTCTATCTACCCAACTTGGGAAACCTTCAAATTAAGAAGGGAAAAACCTTGAGGGACACCCTTTGTTTCAAAAAAGATATGCTTTTGGCCCACAAGGACAACCCGTCCAGGGACAACCTTTGGCCCAACAAAGTTATGTGTACGACCCGCAAGGGCAACCCTTACAGGGACAACCTTTGGTCCAGCAGGGATTGTTTTATGGTCCACAAGGGAAGTCTTACAATCCTCAAGGTCAACCTCTGCAGCCTCACCCTATGGTCCAACCAGGGCAACCTCAAGGACTGGAAGGGAAATCTGGGTATCAACCTGGACCATCTTATGGTCCTGGGGGGAAAAACCATCCTTCTCAATCGTTGGTACAACCTTAGCAACCTCACTTTGCAATCGGTCAAAATGTTGCACAGACAGGGCCATCTTATGGTCCTGTCATAGGTCAACCTAGTTATCAGGCACAACCTGGCCCTCTCCTGCCATCAGGCCAATCGGCTCAGCCGAGGAAGCCTGGTTTCTTTCATCAACTCGGTTAACCTATTTAACCAGGATAACCTGTTCAGCCAAGTCAACCTGTTCAACTAGGGCAACCTACACAACCAGGTCAACCTATTCAAATAGGACAACCTGCACAACCTGTTAACCTTGCTCAGTAGCCGATCTATTCCGTGCCACATCCAAATCCACCTGTGCGCCTAACTTATTAGACTTAGCAAGGTCCCACTTACCAGTAGCACGTTCGACCCCAGGGCAGCTATTACCTTCAAGGTCAATCTCAACCGATTTACAACCTGCCCCAAGGTTCTGGTTATTACCTTCAACATCCAGGCTATACTTATACTCCGTAGTCAAATCCATACACTGCTCAAACGGGGCCCACATATAATCAGAACCAGTACCCTGGTTATCAACCACCATATTCTGGTTTTCAGCCGCCATATCAACCCAATTATATGGCTTATACCCCCTATGGTCAGAATCCTCTAGGATAGAACTAATGGGGGAAAACTTATGCTCAACCAGGCTGGAGTATGGGTATAGGTCCTTATCAGGGACCTGGCATGCCTTTTAATCCTCAATTTCCTTTTCTCGCCACATTGGAATTACCGAACGTCTCCAAATTGACCAATGATCTGATTCTTCATAATCCATATTGGCCTCCGGTTCCGACGAAGGTTCCTAGTGATTATCCTAAACTCGAGGGTAAATCTAGAGAATACCCCGAAGCACATGTCATGACATACCATTTTTGGTGTTCTTCGAACTCTTGGATAGATGACTCGATTCGTCTACATCTTTTTCAGCGCACTCTCACAGGTGCTGCTGCTAAGTGGTACATAGAACTACCCTGTGGTATTTTTCAAGATTTTAATACTCTAGCTATGGCCTTATTGACACATTTCCAATTACTAATTCGCTATGAGGCCGGGACGCATCTCTTGACATCTCTGAAACAGGATAAAGCCACCCATATTTCAGATCGTATTCACAAATGGAGACGTCATCGTCGTCTGATAAAGTTTGACATTCCTGATCAGCTTCTAACTCATTGGTTCACTACCTCCTTTTTCAACAAGATTTCACAAGACATTGCTATGGGGGCATGTGTAACCGAGGAATAAGCCATTTCTCATTCCCAGTACCTCGATTTAGTGTACTCTCAGTCCGGCACATTATACGATATCTTGACTGATGCCCTGCAACCAGGGACCTCTAAAGCTCCAGCTACCCCATCGGTTGAAGGTGTTATTGGTTTCATCTCTTAAGCTTCTCGCAAGTCTTCTAATGGTAAGCATAAATCGAATTCTTCCAACAATTATTCTCCTCCCGCTACTCTGGATTCTTGTAAAACCACAGAGGTCAATGCTGTCTAGGCCAATCCTACAGACAAGACTTCCAAAGGGAAGAAGAAGGGCAAAGGAAAAGCCAAATCCGATGCCCCGAAATGAGAATCCTCCAAACCACGTGCTAATGATGGTTCACAATGTAAACCGAAGTACCCTTGCTTGATCTGTGACGAAGACCACTACACCAAAGATTGTCTCAAACGATCCAAGGTTAGTCAAATTCTTAAGGGCTCTAAGGGAAATTTGGAAGTTCTTAAATAAGCAAACCCAGATGGTCGAGCAACCTTCGCCTTTTGCACCATTTGGGTCTCAGGTTTTCATGATGAATGGTGCTGCACCTGTTTCTATTGCCACTTGGTCGAAAGATGATTCTGGATCATGTCAGGAAGCTGGGAAGAAAGTTGTTGATGTCTCGCCTCCCCCACATTCCTCTGGTCCTCTTGAGATTGAGAATCCCAATGCTGAACCCGTTGTATGACCACCTTCCAAAGGTGTTCTCTACAAGTTTTCCTATAATCCAAATGCCTATGCCCCTCAGCATTACAACATTTTTGAGGATTTGGCACTGGTTCCTTCCGCAATGTCTGTGTTGGAAGTGCTTCAGAGTTTCCCATCTCAACAGAAAGCTCTGTTATCTGCAATCAACAACATTGACCCTGCCGATTCTAGCCTTATCACCTTCGATCTAGAGGATTTTGTTCCCCGAATTCCACACCAGATCGTGCTTGTTATACAAGTCAGTATCAATGGCCTCAATATTCACAGAGCCATTATGGATGAAGGTGCCTCTACCTGCGTTATGTCATCTGCTTGTTGGAAGGCCATTGGCTCTCCAGCCCTCACTTCATCTCCCAATGCCCTCGAGGAATTCGATGGAAGGGAGTCAAAACCCTTGGGCGTTCTCGTGAGTCTACCAATTACATTACAAGGAAAGACAATCAACGTCGAAGTGGAGGTCGTTGATGCCAAACTCAACTACAATCTTCTACTCGGTCACAGCAAGACCCATGCCATGTTGTGTGTTCCATCCACCCTCTTTTGGCTTTTGAAATTTCTGCATGAGGGCAAGATTGTTACTGTAGACTAGTTGTCTTTCTTTACCTCATCCTCCGAGAACAATGTACCATACGTGGATCAAATTCCTAATCCCCCCGATAGAATAGGACCAGGTCTTTTCAAGGACCCTGTTCTCATGGGTATTTTTCCCATTCCACCACCGAATACCGTTCAATTCAACATGATCTCTAGGTCGGATGACCAGTGGATCATTCCTTCTCCTAAACAGGTTGCCTCTTTTGGAGAATCGATGCCTCTGACACTAGTTGAAATCTATTATTGTGAGATCGTTACTGCATCAGAGACTCCTCCTGCTGATAATTCTCCTTTGAGCATGGCTCTTTATGTTTATTCTCAATCCCCTTGGCTCGGCGATGCAGCTTTGCCTGATCCTTTAAGAGAAGTTTTTCTGTCTCACAAAGCTCTCATCGAGACTATGTCTCTTGAAGATCTGCCATGAAGTGATGGACATCATCATTCCTCGTTCATGCTTGGCCTGGGGGAAATGTCTAATTGTCTCGAGAATTTTTCATCTTAGGTTCCCTCTCTGCATCTCCAAACACCAATATTAACTCATGAAGTATTTTTGGAAGCAAATTTGAGTAATATCACCCAAAATATGCCTATCGACATCTTTGTTAAACTGAGGGTCGTCGAGAACATCCATGTGGGAGTCACTTGTTCTCCCGATGAGATTCAAGTGTACATTAGCCTTTTTCATGAATTCCGTGATGTTTTTGCATGGTCTGATGAAGAGATTCCTGGGATAAATCCCAGTATCATCATGCATGAAATTCCCACCTATCCTGGTGCGAAGCCTATGTGCCAGCGTCTGTGGCCAGTGCATGCTCAAAAAGCTGCTACTATAAAACAGAAGTTGAGAAACTTCTTAAAGCAAGCTTCATATATCTGATCCCTCTGACATAGTGGGTTTCCAATATTGTCCCTGTGGATAAGAAGCATGGCACAATTCGAGTCTGTGTTCACTATCGAGATATCAATCAGGCTTGCCCTAAGGAAAACTATCCCACCCCCTTTATAGATCAGATCATTGATGACTGTGCGGGGAGTGAGATCTTTTCCCTTATGGATGGATTTTCAATTTATAATAAAATCAATATCTTACCATTTGATCAACATAATACTGCTTTCATCTGTCCGTGGGGAACATTCACCTACAAGAAGCTCCCTTTTGGCTTAAAAAACGCTGGGGCTACCTTCTAGCGTGCCATGTCCTACGCCTTTCATGACATATGTAATGTTGTTCAACCATATCTGGATGACCTGCCAGCTCATTCAGCTCTATGCGAAGACCATCCCAAACATCTCCGCCAAATTTTTCTCTGTTGCATACGTTACAACATCAGGATTAATCCTCACAAGTGCATCTTCTGCGTTGACTCTGGCAAGATTTTAGGATTAATTGTATATAAGGATGGAATTTGCCTTGACCCTCTCAAGTTCGAGGCTATTTTTAATCTCCCCTCCCCATCCTTGTTTCATCAACTTCAGATTCTTCAGGGGAAATAAAATTTCTTACGTCACTTTATCCCGAACTATGCAGAGGTAGCCAAAGGGTTTACGCATCTTCTCAAACAAGATGTCCCTTTCTTTTGGGACGAGATTTCTCAGCAATATTTCGATAACCTTAAGATGTTGCTCGTCAACGCTCCATTAATAAGTCCTCCCAACTATCATCGTGACTTTACCCTCTATTTGGCTGCCACATTCAGCACAATCGCCATGGTTCTGGTACAGGATGACGATGACGGTAATGAACATGTGGTTTATTATTTATCTCATAATCTCCTCAACATTGAAACGCATTATGCCCACGTCGAGAAGTTGGCACTGGACGTGGTCCAGGCCATTCAGCGGTTTCTCCATTACATCCTGTTGCATACGGTAACTGTGATTTCCAACTGCAATCCCATGACTTGCATTTTTTCTCGACAATTGCTGGGCGGAAAGTACTCAAAATGGATTGTGATCCTTCAAGAGTTCGATTTGGAGTTCACTACTACCAAATCGAAGAAGTCACTAGTTTTTTCTGATCTCATTTTCTCTCTCCCTAGCAACTATGTTCCGTCTGAATCCGAGGATCATATCCCGGATGAAACTCTCTTCTTAATCAACACTCTTGATCCATGGTATGACTATATCATCATGTACCTCCAGACATCTACCTTCCAGTCCAAGTTAACGAAGGATGCTCAATGTCGTGTTCGACACCAGTCACAACCATATCGCATTGTCGAAGATACCCTATATCGAGTTGGAGTCGGTTCAATAATCCACCGATGTTTGACCTTAGCAGAGGCTAAGAATGTTCTGAATGACTTTCACAGTGATGCCTGTGGTGGTCACATGTCCAGTTATGCCATTGCCCAGAAAATTCTACATGTGAGCTATTTCTGGCCGTCTATATTTAAAGACTATATTGTTGCAATAAAAAAGTGTCATGCATGTCAGATTGTCCAATGCAAGATGTATGCACTGCCCCTCCCATTACATCTTGCCATTACCGTGGGCAACTTTTCCAAATGGGGCATTGATTTTATGACATGTAACCCTCACTCAGCTGGGGGCATGCTTATATCATCGTTTCTATAGATTACTTCACCAAGTGGGCCAAAGTGATGCCTACATTGGCCGCAGACAGTAAGACAGCTGCTCAGATCATTTTCAACCATGTGATTATGCGTTTCGGCGTTCCTGAAGACATCGTCACTGATCATGGCTCTCGTTTTTGAGACTACATGATGGCAGAGCTGACATCGAATTTTGGCTTGCATCACGATAGATCGACGCCATATTACCCCCAATAAAATGGCCAGGTTGAACCCGTGAAAAAATTTCTTGTCACGATGCTTCAACAAAAAATTGTTATACACAACTCGAATTGTCATCTCCAGTTGTTTTTAGCTCTTTGGGCCTACCAGACGTCAGTAAAGAGTGCGACCAAATTCACACCATTTCAGTTGGTGTATGGTCTGGAAGCTACTCTTACGGTTGAATGTGAGATCCCTTCATTAAATTTGGCTATGGAATTACTACGCAATACTTCCTCGGAGGAAGAATGTCTCCTATATCTCGGAAGACTAGATGAAACTCGCTACTTGGCTACTTTGGTTATCGAGGCATAGAAAAAGTGGGTTAAATCTCATTTCAATCAAACAGTTTCTCCATGCTATTTTATCGAAGGGGACCTCGTCCTCTTGTATGATCAAGCTCACGACAAGCTTGGGGCTGGAAAATTCCAACCTATGTGGCATGGGCCCTATATCGTTAAATGCGTATTGAAAAAAGGGGCCTATGAGCTTATCGATTATGAAGGTCTTCCTTTGGCACAGCCCAGAAATGGGTTTTACCTAAAGAAGTATTATGCTTGAATCATTCTTGCATAAGTATATGTACATAGGTGATTTTTTCATTTTTTTGCATGTGTGGTGTCGTGTGCTTTGTAAGTATTTTTCTGCTCATTGGGTCTTCCTGATTGTGCAGATGTCTATTACTCCTTATATCAGTTTCGCGGATGGTGCCTCCTGCAATACCAGAAACCTGTCTTCGGCAGCCTAGGTAGTCTACAATCCTACTGGTGAGTTAGTTAATTTACAAGGTGTTTGTCTAGGGCCTACTACAAATAATGTTGCAGAATATAGTGCCATTTTGGAATTATTAAACAAGGCTATTAACCTCGGTTTCCATGCATTACTTGTATATCTAGACTCACAGCTTGTAGTGTTACAACTCAATGGTCATTATTTAGTTAGAAACCCATGTATTTTAAGACTGTATCTATGTATTCGTTTACTGGAAAGAAATTTCGATTACATTACATATCAGCATATACCAACACGAATTAATACATTAACAGATGCAGTAGCCAACATGGTATTAGATAGAAATTTATGCAATCTATAAAAAACATCATCATATGTAAGAAAGATCCATGTAAAAATAGATGTGTATATATATGTCGAATGTTTGAAACGTGTGACATATAAAATCCAAAAATATACATTTTTTGTTTTAATTACATTTGGAGACGACATGGCTCTCAAAAATATGAAAATAAAAGCCTAGGAGACTAATCGACATGGTGCTCATGGTAGCACGTCACTTCCCACACCCACCGCCTCAGTAAGCGATGGAGGCGACTCGGAACCCCTACGGTGTGCCTCTTGTAAGCCATAGGGACATCATCTAGGCAAGCATAGTCTAGAAACCCATGAGAAATCCCCTTGAGGTTCTATACTAGTGCGTCCCCCTCGCCCCCCTCACATTGAGGGTCATAAGCGAGTGGAGTCCTCCTCCCTATCGGTGAGATCCCAGCAGGCCTCTTTGTTGGAAATGTTGTAATTGATGGCAAAGGTAAAGATAGGAGCAACACCTAAAATATCCATAAGGCAAAAGAGACAGAGAGGTAGTAGAGGAAGTAGATGAAACAGAGGAATTGAAGCAGAAGAAACAGAGGAATTAGAGACAGAGAAGTGGATTTGAAAGGGCCTAAAGGAGTGTAATACAGAGGTTTATTTATGAATTAGGAGTTTAATACAGTTTGCAGATGAATTATTGAGTAATTATTCATTAATTGAGTTTGTATGGCATAAACTTTGATTGAAGAGACAAAGAAGTAGCAGAGGCAGCAAAGAAGATGGTAAAGGAGACAGGCAAAGATAGAGGAAGAAAATATAGAGCAGATCAGGCATTATGCGGTAAGAAATTCAAAGGAGCATAAAGGAACAGAGGCATCGGAGATAGAAAAAGAGAGACAGAAAGAAGTAGCACTAGACAAGAAACAGAGGCAGCAAAGGCAGCAAGGTAGATACGAAACAAAGGCAGCAGATAAATCAGAAGAAGCAGATGAAGCAGAGGCAGCGGAGTCAAATGCGATGCGATGTGATGTAATGAAAATGCGATGCGATGCGATGTAAATAAGATGCGATGTGATGCGATGCGATGCGGTGTGATAGCATATCACAATCGGTGAAACACAAAAGGAATAGGTAGAGTAGATGCGATGCGATGCGATGCAAGTGCTTTATTATAATTTTCCACTTCCAAAGGTGTAATTCAGTACTTTATAGTGTAATTCGATGTGTTGCCAAAACTTTTACAAAGGTATTAACGCTATGGACCAGTTAAACAATCAAAGGAGATTAGAGTGGGACCCAATATTAAAGGTGGATGATGCAATGGTTTATGTTGTATACCAAGGTTGGAGTTTCGTATAAAATTCAATGGAAAATGATCATAACCCAATGTGTTAATAAAAGGTGGAACCATAAATAGAATTGGAACCGTACAATGAACAGTAGAAGGGGAAGTGTTGAAGATCAACAGTGGAGATCTTATCAAAGATAGAAAATCAACGGTGGAGATCTAATCGCATCGGCGATCTCACATCGCATCGGCAGAAGGGAAGAACAAAGGAACGACAGTGAGATTTGCGATTGCGATTGAGAGATTTAATCGCAACCATACGATCCTGATTAACTGCAACCGTTGGATCTACAGGGAGTTATCACTTCAGAGATTTCTAATCGCATCGGCGCAGCGGAAGTGCAAGAGAACAAGTTGTTGAAAGTTGTGATTGCGATGGTGCGATCCAATCACAACCGTTAGATCATAGTCGATAGCAACCCTTGGATCATAAAGTAAGTTGGAGTGGGGTCTAGAGGATTTCAAACTCAAAAATACAAGGATTTCCTTTGTTAAAGTGCACTGATGGGTCAAGAAAGAAATATAACAAATAACATTGAAAAGTCGAGGTACTGCCTGGTGGGACCCTCACTTATCGTATCGGTAGAAATCAGATGACCAAAGGCACAACAGACCTATGAATGTTGCGATTGCGATTGCGACAGTGAAAATTAATCGCAGTAGTCCAATTGCGATTCATCACATCAGCATGAAGGAAGAACAATGGAACAAGCTATTGAAGTTTTTGATTGTGATTTATCGCATCGGAAAGCATGGCAAGTGGGCCTGAAAGGGCATTGGTTAAGTATTAATATGACTCTTCATTGAAGTGGTGGTTTGTTTGTTAAAACTTTATATAAGGATGCCGATTGTATTAAAATGTGCCGTGTGGACTATGGACCCACGGGCCTTGGCTTAAGGTGGAGGGCGATTATTAATAATTGCGATATATGTATGTTTTTCTTGTGGAAATTTCCACATAAACAAGACACTTACTGTATGAAAAGTGTTGGAATATGCCCAGATTTAAAGTCAGCAATTACACATATATACAAAATGCACTGATATACAAAGCATAGTTACATGTGTGTAGTAGTTACACCACAATAGAGGATAGATAAGCAAACAAAGCTGAAAAGAGATAAAGCATAGTCACAGAAAAGACAAATGCGCAGTGAGCCAAAATACTGAATGAGTGAGCTGGAGTTCTCATTGTAATTTGAAAGTAAATATTTTCAATTTATATTATTGTGATGCATTGGAATGTCTTCGGAAGAGAACAAATATCCCACTGTAATGATAAATTGGTACCTACAGTTATGTTTTCTGAATGAGCGGATAAAAGAGATGAGAAGGCAGAAGGTAAAGAGACATGGCTGTCCATTTCGAATTCCCAGTAGAATATAAACAGCCATGAAGCTAGTTTGTATAAAATAGGATAATATCCAAAGGGAAAATGTTGACAAAAACAGAGTGAGAGAAGAAGAGGGTGTGCAGCAGAATTGAAGCGAGTTGAAGAAAATAAGAAAGTTGCAATAGGTTAGAGAGCTAGAGAGCGTAAGAAAAGAGAATGCAGAGTATTGAAGATCGAGGCAGAAAAGATAAGATGAAGGAGGAGCATAACGAGATGCAGTGAAAAGTTAGAGAATGCAGAAATGAAGCAGTGAGACAAGAAGGAGGAGGAGATGAGCATAGATGATGCAGGGCTGATATGAGGACTAATGGACAACAGAAGAGATGCTACAGAATAGAGCTGATATCCAAGGTAAATCAGCAAGTGTTTTCTTTTGAAAGAGTAAGGAAGTTGGAGCTTCCCTATAAATTTGTAGCTTGATAGATGTCGATAGTAGCTGATTGAGGTTGGAGCCTCCTGTAGGTTGGTGCTTGCAGAAAATAGATGGTAGTTGGTGCTTCCACGTCAAGTTGTAGCTTGATAGCTGTCAGTTGTAGCTAACTGAGGTTGGAGCCTCTTGTAGGTTGGTGCCTATAGAAAGTTAATGGGAGTTGTAGCTTCCTTGCAAGTTGTAACTTGCAGAATTGAGGTAGGAGCCTTGTGTAGGTTGGTGCCTGCAGAAAAACATTGGTGAGAGGGAGTTGGAGATTGGCTTTGCATCACAACAATAATAAGATGTGGTTTTCTCCCTTTATGGGTTTCCACTTATATCTGGTGTCTCTGTGCATGATGTCTATGTGTTGATGTGGTTTATCTAATCTGCTTAATACATGTTGCTTACATATTAAGACTGTTGTTACATAAACAAATCTTCTTAATACTTGCTGCTCACAAATTAAGATTGCTCACATATTAAGTTGATCATGAAATGAAGGTGTAAATAAGTTTTAAGGGAAAAGTTTTAAAAGTCCATGTATGTGTTAAACTGATTCACCCGCCCCCCCCCTCTCATTTTAACTAAGGGTCCAACACTCTCTGGGCCAACATCTACATACATATAGGGTCAATTGTTAGAACATGCATGTATACCAAAAAATCATAAAACTCATAGAATGAAAAAGAGTCTTACCCAACTCCTCATCCCAGTCCTCTCCTTCCGGGAGCGAAAGGTCTTAGTCTCCTGTGAAATCAGTGCCCACATAGGGCCAGTCCTCTATGATGATTAGCTGTCATCGAAGCCCTCCGAAGAACTCGGGCCGCCCCCTGCCCTGGGCATCAATGCTGCCCATCGAGCCATCCATGGCTCTCTCAATGGTATATCGGGGACTATCACCCCCTGGCCCTGGAAGATAGGTAGTCGTCCTAGGAAGAACGATAGGAAGATTGACCCTTACCCAAACTGCTTCAGTTTAGTCTTTTTTCATTTTGTCAATTTCCGTTTGATGTTCATAGTTACGGCTGTGGCCCAATCAAATATTGTTGGGTTCATGCACTCTTATGCCAGGACGAGCTTTGTTTTGGTAGCCTCATGTGGTGCCTATGACCCCACAGCACGCGTAATGGTATGTAGCACCACTCCGAGTGCTAGATTAGTAATAGTATGAATGTCAAATTTTCCACTACCTGATCTCGTTTGTGCCCTTGGGCATGCCGTCTCCATGACCATCGAACTTTTTTCACCAGAAGGCTTGGTGCCTGTCATAATAGGAACTGGACCTCTACGGGACAATCCAGTGATAAATTACACGTTTGATACTTCAAGCTCAAGTACTTGATCTCGGAGTTTAAACTTTTCCTCATCTTCATCCAAGATAGTAATCAAGTATTGCAATAGTTCGGGCTGAGCCCGGAGACATGGTGCTGGGAAGAATTTTTTCAAACCACAGTTGCGGAGAGCATTCATACACTGCTCATTCCCCATTTCCATTTCGTCTTCCTCACTATGTTCTCTTTCCTTCCATTTGATGACCATTTTGCTTTATACCTGCATCAAATTGGTCATAAACACATTGTAAGATCCCTTGGGCATTTAAAATATCAATTGATTTGGCTCAATTTTTGTTAAATTTGAGCGGAATATTGGGTTGCATGATTGGCGCTAGTTTTGGAAATCCTCCCCTCAGGGATGCCAAATGACAATGGAAATCTATGAAATATGGCTTAAAAAATGGCTAATGGAAGTGGCTCTTACCTAGAAAAGACAGGATCCAGAATAGTGCACTGGATCGTCCACAATCGTCACTGCAAGATCGCAAGAAAATAGCTCACTATCGCTCTGCACAGAGGTAAAAAGGTGAAAGGTAAATATTTTTTTACTATTGATCATATTTATAAATTTTCGAAATCAAATTTAGGTTTTGAGACTTTTTATTACAATATTTCACTATGTTTTGTCGAAAAATGGGTTTTACACTTGCTTTTAGTGCAACGACAGGTTTTCACGCGACTAGGAAGACAACACGAGTTGTATTTTATACTTTTTCGGACTCGGTAAAAAAATGAAAAATTCACTACTGGAGTCATCTTTCAGCTCTTTTCTGACTCTCTAAAACTAAAAATATTTCCGAGTCACTTGTCTTTTTGAGCTCGTTAAACTGGCTGCGAAACGACATCTACCCAGTATACGTTTACCCCTTTTTCGGGATGGGACAGATTATTTATGAAAAAGGAATACCCTAGCCTATCGTGACTAGGAGGCTCTCTTAGACATAGTTTCCTACCTTTTTAGATCTGAGGGACTATCCACGAAAAGGGACTATTGGAGTTTTCTTTTCTGCTATCTTTTCAAACTCTCTAAATATGAAAAGACGCCGAGTTATTCCTTTGTTAGACTCGTTAAAAACTGATGACATCAGACTCCTTCGTAATGAAGTTACTTGAGTTCCTCCTTCTTAGGGCTCATTAAATGTACTAGGTCGGATTTTTCCGAAGGAAAAAATTATATCACAAGCATATGTTATCCCCTTCGAGCTTGTTTTCAAAAAAATAATTGGGTACTCGCCAGAAATGGTGGGGGAAAATGGAACTAGTATCATTGTCGTGTCAGCAGTATGTCACTCTTGAACATGGCACTTGTCTGCATTCGTGTCGGGTTGGAGACATCTCATCTCGTTATCTGCTTGACTCCATGGGTTTGGGTAATCTCTTCTGACCACTCATCTGCTCTTTGCCACGTCATCATGACCTCAGAACCTTTGATGTTAAATACTTCCAAATCTAGTGTCGTGCCACCGATATTTTCAAGAGAGGTTGGCGTCTACAGTTTTCAAACTCCCTCTAATTCTCTATTGATATTAATTCACAAACATCATGTTCCTCTGTCTTGTGTCGATGATGTGGGAAACACTATGGCCCACCCTCGATCAAGGTCACTTCTTGTCGACTTCAGCTCATTATCCAGGAAGTTGATCCATAGATTCCCTTCAGGTACCTTGGAGCCTACATGCCTCAATGAAAGGTTCTTCACATTTCGATGCAAGGTTTTCATTATTGACCTTCGATCGAATGATTCTACGGGTGTTTGACGCCAGCTCACTATTCACATTCCGTGGATTGTACCTTTTGTACCTTGAGGGCCATCTTCATTATTGGTGGTTCCTCTCATCTTTCATTGTCGGCTAGTAATCAGACGATGTTCTTGCATGTTTAACTTCAGCTTACATATTTTCATGCTTGAACTTGTACATTTTTCGGGTCGAGATGGAGTGCAAGACCCTAGATCTTGTCTGATAAAATCCAGGCTGCGGATTCTTTGTGGATTATCATGATTTATTACATGACTCATTTGATTGGATGGCAATGAACATACCTAAGTCTACTTGTTGATCCTTTTTTGTTGGATGGCTGCATCCATACCTTGGATCCCAGTTATTATACACTCTATTATGGATGGCTACGCCCATACCACATATCATGTATCATAGATATAAGTTGTAATTGTATTTATAGGTCTTCCGACGACAGCATTTTCAGTTGGGCGCGTTCTCCTAAATAATTTCACCCCTCCCTCTCTCTGGGACCTCATGCTTTAGGGGGCATCTGTTACACAACATTTTGTCACTGTCCCTGCAACCCCTTGTCCCGTACATTAGAGGACTATTCCCATGACCTGTGAATAGTAAAATGTCCTGAAAACACCTTCATGGCATCCTCCTGCATAAGGACAAACATTCTCCTAGAGAACATTTCCTTTGAAAAACCCTAAAAAAAGATGTTTTAGCCTCGGCGCAACTAGCTAGTTCATCCCTCGCGCAAATGAGGGAAATCCACACTAGAGGGCATGCCAACTGGCGCTCTGTCCCTGTGTTTCACTCGCGCCAAGCTTATTAAGGGATGTTTTTTAAAAATCAATGGCGGAAGTTTGATTCTAAAAAACTCTAGAATGAATCAGCAAAATAAGTGTAGTGGTTTTGCTCCAGATCTCCATGTATAGGAAGTGGTTTTCCACCTCTCATGAAACCTTCCTAAGAGATAGGACCTATCTGTTGGAAATTTTGTCATTGATGGCAAAGGAGCACAAAGGAGAAGCACTTGAACCAATAATAAGGCAAAGTAGAAGACAGGGAACAGAGGCAACAGAGAGGTAGCAGAGGCAGCAAAAAGCTAAGTAAGGAGCGTCATCGGTCAAGGAGCAAAGGAAGCAAATGCCGAACAAGATTGAATATGATGTGCGTTAATTGTAATGTCGAACATTTAGGGGTAAGCGGATTCATATAAAGAAATAGTGGAAGTGGTGTTTTTTAATCAAACTATGTTGAGGAATTGCACAGTGAAGGCAGAGGTCGAGTAGTAGAGGCAGAGACAGGAAAAGGTTGAGCAGTAGAGGCTGAGGCACAGTGAAGGCAGAGGCAGAGATGAAATGGTCGAGCAACAGAGGTAGAGGCAGAAATCGTTTGTATATAATGAGGGCGGAACCAGAAATCAGTGGAACAGAGATAAAGCCACAATATTAACAAAGGTTATTTTACTACATATATTAGTGCTGGGCTTAAGTATGATCCAAAGACTTAATATAATATTGATGGAGAGCATTATATGTAGTGTGAACCCCTACATAAAATTCTGAGAATCGTAACCCAAGCTGGAGGATACATAAACGCAACTCCGAGAATCGTAACCCAAGCTCGAGGATACATAGATGCAATTCTGAGAATCTTAACCCAAGCAGAAAACCTATATATACACGCAGTGCATTACATATACAAGGGTCCAAAGCATACCTATATATATATATATATATATATATATACATATACGTTATATGTTACGCTTCATATTCAAAGGAACGAATCATAATATATACATATATGAAAGGTGCCCTATTGTTCGGACTTAATACAAACAAAGACATATACAGTGGGACCCTCATCAATCGCATCGGAAAAAGGTTGGTAGCGGATAATATGAATAGAAAGTTGCGATTGCGATTGAAGCCCGGACCCAATGGGCATATACACTATGATCAATATGGGTTTGAGTTCCAGTCTAATTGCATCGAGACATTTTAATGAACAGTGACCAATCGCATCGGAGTAAAGTGGAGCATCGAAACATCTCAATGGAAGTTGCGATTGCGATTGAAGCCTAGACCCGATGGGTCTATAAATTATGATTTTATAGGTTTAATTTCCGGTCCAATCGCATTGGCACATTTAAATGAACAATGGTCAATCGCATCGAAGTGAAAGCAGGGTAGCCGAACTTGCAACTAAAAGTTGCGATTGCAATTAATCGCAATCGGAATAATCGCATCGCATCAGAGTAATCGCAATCAGAGCAAGATTAGAGTAATCGCAATCAGAGCAGGATCAGAGTAATCGCCATCGAAACAAGTTGACATAGCAGAACAAGTTAATAAATCTTTCGATTGCGATCAATCGCAATGGGAATTCATTGGAGGAGGCTCATTGCATCGGGAAATAGAAAGAGTTCGGCAAGTGGGGTCCAACTTCTTATATATATATTGAAGTCTGCGTTTTAACCAAAGTCGGGATTTATAAAGCATTGGTTAAATCAAAGTCGAAATTGATAAATAAAATTAAAGTGTCGTGGGTCAGATATGATATTTGGCGCAATATAAAGTCTCGACATAGGTTAACATATGTGGAAAAACGAATTATACTTAAAGTTCTAAATGCAAGCCGAACCTTGTATAAATGAAACTATTTACTGAGCATATTATTGTTATATGCAAAGGATAAGCTTTGGGCTTATGATATATTGAGTTGCAATCGAAAGTTGAAATATTCATTTGATGGCTTATGAAGTGGGTTGGACTATGGTTTAACCATAGATTTGAAATAGGTAAACTTTCTGTATATGAAGAATGTTAACTGGGGATTGATTGTAAATCAAAGATGTCAAAAGATAAGCTACCGCATACACTTATTCAAATTTCCATTGAAGGGAAAGCAAATGGAGAGTCATTTTTATATGCTCCAGACTCTGATTTTATTTGGGGTATTTAATTATATTTCCAGATCAGTAGTTATATATATACAACAGACACACAATCACAGTTACATATGTATGGCATATGGCCGTTACCCTGCGACATTGAACAAGGAAACAAACAAAGTCGAAAGGGACAAAGACACGGTAAAAGAAAAGACAAATGCGTAGCGAGCCAAGAGGCTGAATGAGTAAGATGGAGTTTTCATTATAATTGAATGTAAATGATTTTTATTTTTATTGTTTGGGATGCATTAGCAAGTCTCCGAAAGAGAACAAATATCCCACCGTAATGATAAATTGGTACCTACAGTTATGTTTTCTGAAGGAGCGGATAAAAGAGATGAGAAGGTAGAAGGCAAAGATACATGGTTGTCCATTTCGAATTCCCAGTAGAATACAAACAACCATGAAGCTATTTTGTATAAAATAGGGTAATATCCAAGGGGAGAAAGTTGATGAAAACAAAGTGAGAGAAGAAGAGAGTGTGTAGCAGAATTGAAGAGAGTTGAAGAAAATAATAAAGCTACAAGAGGTGAGAGAGAGTGAGCATAGAGAATGCTGAGTATGGAATTGAGGCAGAGAAGAGAAGAAGAAGGAGGAGCAGAACAAGATGTTGTGAAAAGTTCAAGAATGCAGAAATGAAGTAGTAAGGCAGAGAAGAAGGAGGAGCTGAGAAGAGAAGGAGGAGCTGATAGTGAATATGAGAAGATGCAGAAATGACATAAGGAAGATATGAAGAATGATGCACATCAGTGAAGATGATACAGAACAGAGCTGATATCCAAGGTAAATCAGCAAGTGTTTTCCTTTTGAAAGAGTAAGGAATCTGGAGCTTCCCTATCGAGTTGTAGCTTGATAGAGGTCAGTTGTAGCTGACGGAGGTTGGAGCATCCTATAGGTTGGTGCCTGCAGAAAATAGATAGGATTTGATGCTTCCACATCAATTTGTAGCTTGATAAAATGTCAGTTGTAGCTGACTGAGGTTGGAGCCTCTTGTAGGTTGGTGCCTGCAGAAAATTGATGGGAGTTGGAGCTTCCTTGCAAGTTGTAGCTTACAGAATTGAGGTAGGAGCCTCCTGTAGGTTGGTGCCTACAGAAAATCAGTGGTGAGAGGGAGTTGGAGCTTGACTTTGCATCACAAAAATAATAAGATGTGGTTTTCTCCCTTTATGGGTTTCCATTTATATCTGGTTTCTCTGTGCATGATGTTTATGTGTTGATCTGGTTTATATCATCTGCTTAATACTTGCTGCTCTCATATTAAGTCTACTGTTACTTTATATTAATTCTTGCTGCTCACATTCTAAGATTACTCACATGTTAAGTTGAACATGAAATGAAGGTGTAAACAAGTGTTAATGAAAAAGTTTTAAAAGTCCATGAATGTGTTAAATTGATTCACCCCCCCCCCCTCTCAGTTTAACTAAGGGTTTAACAATTGGTATCAGAGCCGGTTCCTTTGGTATAAGCTTAATAGCTTGAAGGAGATTTGTTTGAGTCATGGAATATCAAAATGTACCTGTGCTAAATACAACAAAATTTCCTGAATGGAGAGATAAGGTTAAAACGAGTTTAATGGCTGATGAACCTGAGGTATGGAGGCTTGTGTGTCATGGTTACTGCACAGAATCTACATATTTTCAATAACAACAGCGGAATGCCAAGGCAAAGTGTGTGATATATGACAATCTTCATAATAAGGATTTTGAGTTGACAATGGATTTAACTTTAGAAAAATAAATCTGGGACAGACTGCATTTCATGCATGGAGTAGACACAGAGGATTGCATTGTCAAGAAGGAGAAGAGAATTAAGAAAAAGAAAAATTCAGGTCAAAAGGAAAATATTCAATAAAATGAGGTACCTGCTAGTGTGAATGGTAGTGAGAACCATGAAGAAATTGCAGCTGAAGAAAAAGCCAAACTTGACACAACCTTGACTGAAATAGGAAGATTGAAGCATGAAAACGAAGACCTGAAGACATTGGTGAAAATTTGTGATGAGAAAGAGTATGAAGATAAGAAAGAGATTACAGCTTGAAGACTCAACTTGAAGAAGCACATAAATTAGAAGATACTCTGCTGCAACAAATGAGAGAGAAAAACCTGGAATGTGAAAAATTGGAAGAAGAAGTAGTGAGCTTGGGAAAGAAATTAGAAAAGGCCCAAAGAGACTTATTAATGAATACGGCTCAAATGAAAAGCTCTGAACAACTAGACCAAATTCTAAATGCTCAAAGGTCTCCTCTCATAAAGGCTGGGATAGGATATGAATGAGAAACCAGTACGTCCAAGGCAGAAGATAACAAGAAAATAATTTGTGTAAAAGCTACAAATAACAGTGAAACAACTCAACAAATTCCTACAAAGGCAGAAGCCAACAAGAACATGAGTTGCAGAGAAACAAATAGAATCAAGTGGCAACATGAAGGAACAGAGAATGAGAATATGAAACAATCAACTGCTAAAGGCTCATATGCTCCTAAGGATGAATTGAACAAATTCGGAAGATGTCAAAGGAGGTTCCTCCCTCCTATGAAAAATAGCACATGTTCTCTTGTCATAAACCAAGACATAATGCAGCATATTGTAAGACAAAGCCAATCCAGTCCAACCAGCAAAGGATGCAGCAAAAGAGAGGAACCCCTCAAGCAAGAAAATGGACAAGACAATATTTCACCAGGTACACAAATAATTTCCATGGCTATTGTTATGCATGTAATAATTTTGGACATAAAATTGTTGATTGTAAAATGTATTCAAGAAGAGGAACAAAATATTATACATCAGCTCAAATGTACCTTGGTCAAATAAGATGTTATGTATGCCTTAAGCGTGGTCACAAAGAAAAATACTGTAAACTGCCATATATATTAAAGAACTCCAGAAAGATGATGAAGTCCAATCCAATCAAACAAAAATATGAATCGGAAAGGAGTGCAGACATTATGATGAACCCTTATAGAGTATGGAAGGAAAAGAGAAAGGGGGACCCTATTATCTCCATAACATAATGAATACATCTTAGTCTCAGGGGGAGCTGCTCTAGGAAACAAAGAAAATATCCAACCAGTGATAAATATGAAGCAACATCCCAGGGGGAGAGTAGTTCATATGTAGTCCCCACAAAAAGTAGTCTAAGAAGAGCTCTATGAAATGAGAATAGCTATGAGATCAGGAAGTGAAAGGAAATTCCTCTAACAGAGAAATATAGAGGAAGAATATTATCTGATGTTTTAATTAACTGATAGATTGATGGAACAAGAGAAGGCAACAAGAAGCCATGGTAATAGAAAGAAAACATCAGCACCTTAAATGATGATCACATTGTGCATCATATTGCTATAATTGACAATGAATCACATTAAGAAAAATGAGTAAGAAAAGTGCCTGTTATCATTAATATCATTACATCACTCATCTATGAAAAGTCCCCTTGGAGAAGTACAGTCAAGTAAGTGATAAATTTATGAGTGATCTACCCATGAAGAGTCCTAGGAAAGAAATTGAAGATGTCTTCCCTAAGATCACTATGTTAGAACAGTTGAATTGTATGTAAAGCAACAATGGTTCTGGAGCAGTCTTAGAAAAGAAAATGCTGTGACTTCCTCTAAAAAAAATGATAGAAAAAGAGAAACATTAATGAGGCCAATATCAGATTCAGTATATTGATGATTGTTGTTGAAAACAGTGGAGAGCTCAATAATAGAATTTATGAAGGATTTCTTAATTATGGGTAAATGTGCAAGCTGAAGTGAAACCTCTGCATGGTTTATCAAATTAATATCAATTGGTGTTTAGGTATAAGCAGCGTGCTTATCAACAGATTACCAATCATTATCAGTGGAGCAGCAGTATGATACATGTCCACAGGATCAAAGAACTATGGCAAAAGAACCTCAAGGTAATATTCCCAATATTATCTGCATTCAGCATGAAAAGGTTAGTACCAGAGCAAAAATAACATTATCTTGCTTACACTTGAAGTAGTATATTGAGCACTGAAGCAATATCTTATTCTATATATATAATTGCATGCCTTCCTGAATTTGGTACATGTATATCTTCAAGGCCTCTTTCTTAAGATCAGTTACAAAATAGTGTGAAGCCTGTTTGCTAAGTTTTCAATTAAACATTTTGAATATGCTCATATGGAAGTTCATTCTGATAGAAAAATCAAAGTATCTGAATAATAAAGGACTAGCTATGATTACCATCTGAAGCTAAAATTTTTTTTTCATCTAAATACTACTTCAGCACAAAGGATTTGCTGGTAATCAACCTTTAAAGAGAGATTGATTACTGACATACATACCTACTTATGTCATAAATGAATTGCATGGTTGATAAATGAGATTGACAGATACATTGAATGTATCCTACCTCAAGGTTTTGTTTCAAAAGTACATTATGCAAGCAGTAAAAGCATTTGATCTCTTAGATAAAATTCTGGTTGATTCATTGATCATATCAGTAACAAGGACCTGCAGCTATTAAGTGTAATATTATTATCAACATCCTAGCTCAAATCATCACCAACAGGCAAGAAAAGTGAACCACAACTACAAAAGACATATTGGCTTCATCACAATTAAACAAATGTTATACTACAGATGAGTATTGCAGAAGAAGACATATTCAATCCACAATCTTCCTCACCAGAAATGTATTGGCGCACTACATTAGATAGAGACTGAAGTATATTTGAAGCATTCTCAGTATTTTAGGTTTAATCCAATGATGCATCTCTGATTAGATAAAGCTGGTACAATGTGTTCTATGAAGTGTCATTATCCTCACTTTCAGCTTTATACAAGTGAAAGGAGTCAGTGCCTTGGGATTGTATCAACTTGTAGTGTACATTCAAGATCAATAATCCTCAAAAGTGTTCTCTTAACAACTCTTTTACACCAGTTTGGAGCAGTAGGGTACAAATTCAGAAGAAGAAGGCCTAAACACGTCCCATAGAGAGGAAATGCAGAGATAGAATTTACATTGAGAAGATGTGCAACCCTTTTCCATTGATGTCAAAGGGGGAGGAAAAGCAGATAGACAGAGGAAGCATTAGATTATTGGTGGATGTGTTGCCATCAATGCCAAAGGGGGAGACTGTTGGAAATGTTGTCATTGATGGAAAAGGAGCACAAAGGAGCAACACTTGAACAGCAATAAGGCAAAGTAGAAGACAGGGAACAAAGGCAGCAGAGAGGTAGCAGAGGTAGCAAAAAGCTATGTAAGGAGTAGCATCAGTCAAGGAGGAAAGGAAGAAAATGTCGAACAAGATTGAATATGTTGTGCATTAATTGTAATGTCGAACAGTCAGGGGTAAGCGGAATCATATAAAGAAACAGTGGAAGTGGTGTTTGTTAATTAAACTATGTTGAGGAATTGCATAGCGAAGGAAAAGATCGAGCAGTAGAGGTAGAGACAGGTAGAGGTTGAACAGTAGAGGCAGAGGCAGAGATGAAATGGTCGAGCAGCAAAGGTAGAGGCAGAAATCGTTTGTATATAAGGAGGGAGGAACCGGAAATCAGTGGAACAGAGATAAAGCAACAATATTAACAAAGGTTATTTTACTACATATATTAGTGTTGGGCTTAAGTCTGATCCAAAGAATTAATATAATATTGAAAGAGAGCATTATATGTAGTGTGAACCCCTACATAAAATTCCAAGAATCGTAACCCAAGCTGGAGGATACATAAATGCAACTCCGAGAATCGTAACCCAAGCTGGAGGATACATAGACACAATTCTGAGAATCTTAACCCAAGCGGAAAACCTATATATACGCGTAGTGCATTACATACACAAGGGTCCAAAGCATATATATATATATATATATACATATACATTATATGTTGCGCTTCATATTCAAAGGAAAGAATCATACTATATACATATATGAAAGGTGCCCTATTGTTCGGCCTTAATACAAACAAATTCGTATATGGTGGGACCTTCATCAATCACATCGGAAAAAATTTGGCAGCGAATCATATGAACAAAAAGTTGTGATTGCGATTGAAGCCTGGACGCGATGGGCGTATAAAATATGATCAATATGGGTTTGAGTTCCAGTCTAATCGCATCGGCACATTTTAATGAACAGTGACCAATCGCATCCGAGTTAAAGTGGAGCATCAAAACATCTCAATGGAAGTTGCAATTGTGATTGAAGCCTGGACCCAATGGGTCTGTAAATTATGATTTTATAGGTTTAAGTTCCGGTCCAATCGCATCGACACATTTAAATGAACAGTGGTCAATTGCATCAGAGTGGAAGCAGGGCAGCGGAGCTTGCAACTGAAAGTTGCGATTGCGATTAATCGCAATCAGAGTAATCGCATCGCATCAGCGTAATCGCAATCAGAGCAGGATCAGAGTAATCGCAATCAGAACAGGATCGGAGTAATCACAATCGAAACAAGCCGATATAGAAAAACAAGTTAATAAAGCTTGTGATTGCGATCAATTGTAATTGGAATTCATTGGAGGAGGCTCATTGCATCAGGGAATAGAAAGAGTTCAGAAAGTGGGGTCATACTTCTTATATATATATTGAAGTCCGCATTTTAACCAAAGTCAGGATTGATAAAGCATTGGTTAAATCAAAGTTGAAATTGATAAATAAAATTAAAGTGTCGTGGGTCAGATATGATATTTGGCGCAAGATAAAGTCTTGACATAGGTTAACATATGCGGAAAAATGAGTTATACTTCAAGTTCTAAACGCAAGCCGAACCTTGTATAAGTGAAACTATTTGCTGAGCATATTATTGTTATATGTAAAGGATAATCTTCGGGCTTATTATATATTGAGTTGTAATCCAAAGTTGAAATATTCATTTGATGGCTTATGAAGTGGGTTGGACTATGGTTTAACCATAGATTTGAAACAGGTAAAGTTTTCGTATATGAAGAATGTGAATTGGGGATTGATTGTAAATAAAAGATATCAAAAGATAAGCTACTGCATACAATTATTCAAATTTCCAGCCTAGGGAAAGCAAATGGAGAGATATTTTTATATGCGCCAGACTCTGATTTTATTTGTGGTATTTAATTAGATTGCCAGATTAGCAATTATATATATACAATAGACACAAAATCACAGTTACATATGTATGGCATATGGTCGTTACCCTGCAATAGTGAACAAGGAAACAAATAGAGCCGAAAGGGACAAAGACACAGTCAAAGAAAAGACAAATGCACGCGAGCCAAGAGGCTGAATGAGAAAGCTGGAGTTTTCATTGTAATTGAATGTAAATGATTTCGATTTTTATTGTTTTTTATGCATTCGCAAGTCTCAGGAAGAGAACAAATATCCCACTATAATGATAAATTGGTACCTACAGTTATGTTTTTTGAATGAGCGGATAAAAGAGATGAGAAGGCAGAAGGAAAAGAGACATGGATGTCCATTTCGAATTCCCAGTAGAATACAAACAACCATGAAGCTATTTTCTATAAAACAGGGTAGTATCCATGGGGAGAAAGCTGACGAAAACAGAGTGAGAGAAGAAGAGAGTGTGTAGCAGAATTGAAGAGAGTTGAAGAAAATAAAAATGCTGCAAGAGGTGAGAGAGAGTGAGCATAGATAATCCTGAGTATGGAATTGAGGCAGAGAAGAGAAGAAGAAGGAGGAGCAAAACAAGATGTTGTGAAAAGTTAGAGAATGTAGAAATGAAGCAGTGAGGCAGAGAAGAAGGAGGAGCTGATAGTGAATCTGAGAAGATGCGGAAATGATATAAGGAAGATATGAAGACTAATGCAAAACAATGAAGATGATATAGAACAGAGATGATATCCAAGGTAAATCAGCAAGTGTTTTCCTTTTGAACGAGTAAGGAAGTTGGAGCTTCCCTATAAAATTGTAGCTTGATAGATTTCAGTTGTAGCTGACGAAGGTTGGAGCCTCCTGTAGGTTGGTGCCTATATAAAATAGATGGGAGTTGGTGCTTCCACATCAAGTTGTAGCTTGATAAAATGTCAATTGTAGCTGACTGAGGTTGGAGCCTCTTGTAGGTTGGTGCCTGCAGAAAATTGATGGGAGTTAGAGCTTACTTGCAAGTTGTAGCTTGTAGAATTGAGGTAGGATCCTCCTGTAGGTTGGTGCCTACAGAAAATCAGTGTTGAGAGGGAGTTGGAGCTTGCCTTTGCATCACAACAATAATAAGATGTGGTTTTCTCCCTTTATGGGTTTCCACTTATATCTGGTGTCTCTGTGCATGATGTTTATGTGTTGATCTGGTTTATATCATCTGCTTAATACTTGCTACTCTCATATTAAGTCTATTGTTACTTTATGTTAATGCTTGCTGCTCACATTCTAAGATTACTCACATGTTAAGTTGAACATGAAATGAAGGTGTAAACAAGTGTTAATGAAATTTTTTTAAAAGTCCATGAATGTGTTAAACTGATTCACCCCCCCCCACCTCTAAGTTTAACTAAGGGTTTAACACTATTCGGTCCTATCCCATGATTATAGGGATCCCAACTTCCCTTCCCCCATCTATAAAATCTTGCCCTCTCCATTTGCTAGCTAGCTAAATTGGTAGGAAGGAAACTATAGCTCGGAAACTATTGAGAGTAGAGCTGAAGAGAACCCCATAACAGAGAGAGATTTGTCTAGATTCTCTATAGGTTTTGTTGAGACACACTCCACTGCAAGCCCCACCGAAGGAAGATCATAGCGTCATAGCATTTGGTTGTAATCTCCCTTTTGTCATTTATAATATAAGTGACTCTGATTTTGGTTCCATTCTTGTGTTTAATCTTTTATGTGATGCAACGAATTATATCCTCTCTGACTGATATATAGTTACATGTTTTAAGTATTACATTGTATGTCGTCATTTCTCTGCGTGTGTACAGGTGTACACACGTGGCAAACGGAAGGATTGTGATCTGTCAAGCTAGGGACGAGGAACACCTCTTCTTCATCAACAACATCAACGTGGGATTCGAGGTAGGCTACTTATCGCGGTCTTTGTCTTTATTGTAACTAGGAACCAACGTCATTGCATGATTCGATTATTGCTAGACCCAATCTAGGGCTAGTGGGATATCCTCTGTCCATAGAGGGGATTTACCTCCTCAACAACTTTGAAAATGGAGCAATAAAGATCAGAAAAATAAATGAAGGGAAGGTATCATTTCTTGTAAATGGGCACAAATTGAAATTGTATCATAAGCCACTTTCAAGAGAATAATTTGTCAGAAAATTCCAAGATAACAATGATATGAAGTTAGTGAAGAAAAATCTTTTTTCGTCACTAACTTTGTTTGTATTTTTCTTTAATGATTAAAAAAATAATAATAATAAAATTTAAAAATTTAAAATAAAAATTTAAAAATTAAAAAAATAATAATAAAGTATAAATATGAAAACCAATCAGTGATTGGCATATTTATGCAGAAAGTGCAGGGTGAAAATCAGAATTTTTCTGACACCCTATACTTTCAATTTTTCTTTTTCTGCAACTAAATATCATAAAATTACAAGTTGCGGGTCTATTTTTCACTCCATACTTCACTTCATTCATATTTCATTCCATTCCATACTCATATTTCATTCCATCTCATGCTTCCATTTTATTCCATTCCATACTCATGTTTCATTTCGTTCCATTCCATATCCATATTTCATAATATTTTGACAGGTACATTCTGCAACTGTCTGTTCTATAAAAAATCTTGTTCTGCAACTAATCCGACTCTACAGCCTACTTCAATAAACAAAGGATGATAGTCAAAGGAGACTATGGAGCCTAAAATATCAACATTCCACAAATAAAGGACAAACATGACAAGAAGCAAACTCAAGAAGGTCTAAGGTAAATTATGAAAGTTATTTTGATAGCAAACATATAAAAACATGAAAAAGATACAATATGCTTAATCATATGTCTCCTAAGTAAATATATCATTCGAATTGATCTTACTTTGTCATAAAACACCTCGACCATATCCCTTACCCTATGTTCCATAACGATTCATCATTAATTAAGTGACTAATGGTCAGAATATTAGATGTGACCTATTAGGCCACGTATTTAAAGATCGTATCAATTAGTTATGATTCAAAAGATCATCATAAATATCTTCGCACTTATTTCATTTGATATCAAACCCTCAACTTAATTGCATAATTTTCCCATCACCTTGTTTGTTCACCACCTCATTCACTCACTACCATTATATTCTATAGCTAGTTCAATTGCAGGAACAGAGAAGTCATTTTAAGGGCAAGACATGCTTCAAAAAATACTCTTTCTTTAGACACAGGGTTAGAAACAGAGCATCAAGGGAGAAATTTGTATAGAGAAGGAATGGTGTTAATTGTGAGAACAAAACCAATTAGAGTCAAGCACTTAGAATGATACCCACAAGTTAAAGGGCTATTACAGCAAGTTGGGTGGTTGAATTTTGTAGAAAAATTCAATGGGTTCCATAAAGAAGTTACAAAATCATTTGCTAGATCATTTGATGGATCAAAAGTTGAAATTGGAGATATTAAGTTCACCATCACAGAGTCATTTGTAGATGAAGCCACGGAAGTTCCAAGACAAGGAGAATGTTGGTCCAAAAATAAGGAGTTTCATGATGAATCTTGGAAACAAATACTGAAGAATCAAGGTATGGACATTACAATATTTAGAAAAGGAATTCTGAGCACAACTTTAAAAAGTAAATGGAGAAACATGTTATTAATTTTGCAAAAATTTATAACATGTGAAGGTAGATTTGGTACAATGTATGTTTACCATATCAAGCTGTTAGTGAAATTCTTAAATGATGGAGAAATAAAGCTACGTTTCTTCTTGCTTAATAGCTTGAGAATAATGGCTTCCAATGTTCAGAAAAGAGTCCAATTTCTAGAAACTACTCTACATCACCATGGCTTATTTAAAATTCTTATTGTTCCATTTGAAGAAAATATGAGATAAATGGGAAGAGTTTCTTTTAAGAAATAATTTTCAAGATTTAGAGGAAACATCATCTAAATAAGAGACTATTAGAAGAAACAAGAGAAGGAAAACTGATAAAGTTGTTGAAAATAAACATGATACATCATTAGAAGAAGAGAGTGAAGAATTGATTTCTGAAAAGTTGAAAAATATTAGGAAACAAATTAGGGTCAAGAGAAAAGAAAATACAACAAGTGAATATACTGATGAAAATCCACCAAAGTTAAGGAGAAGTTCCAGAATCAAAGGAATAATGAAAAAGAAATTGGTTAAGAACACAAGAATTATAAATGTTGAAGATGAAGAAACTTTGGTTCAAACACCAGTTGACAGATCTCCTTTACATCAATTTGAAGAAGACCTTGATAGAGGAACTCCTGATATAAACTGAGCTCAACAGAAAATTTATGATTATGTGGAATCTCTGGAAAGAAAGGCCTCAGAAAACCAAGAAATATCCCTCAGTCCAGAGGAACCTCCAATAGAAACTCTGAGAAAAGATAATCGTGAATTGGAGATACCGAAAAAACATATCAAGAATGAGAATGAAATCTTTAGAGAACAAGTTAAATTGAAGAATGATATGAATGATACTCTCACTCTGCAATTGGGTACATTGCATAAAGAAAACAAGAAACTAAAGAAGAGAAATAAGAAGCTAAATAGGGCTCTCATAAATCTTAGGTTCAAATTATTCATGAGAAAACCTAGAATGACACTGTCCACCAAATGAAGAAGAAAGATAAGGCCGGATGTTCTAGTAGAGGTTTCAGAGCACATGGAATAAAGTTTTAATGGAATTGCATGACGACATGAAAGAGTTTTGCAGTGGGGGTATGCTGAGCCCTAGAATTGACTTCTCTTTTGCAAACCTTCACTTCATTTCATCATTTCTTTATCACTTCATAAGCATAAAAATCAATGAAGAATGATTAATATTTCTTAAAGGTTACATACAAATGATTAACATGTTGTATTTTCATGATTTTTGCTATTTTAATAATTTTGAATAGTTTAGCCACAGAATACAGGCATTCTATAGCCAGTTAAGCATTCCGCAGCTATTTTTGTGTTCAGGTATGATGCAGGTGTCAATTAGAGAAAAGGCACACATGGGTAGTTCTCAAATATTCCCTACATGATTCCTTCCTATCCATGAGGATTGAATCGACAACTAGAGGTGTCTAATCCATTGGTCAAAGCAGGAGTCAAAGAGACTGTTTTCTACAGGAACTAGTACTCCTAATTTGCTTTACAGCAAATCACGAGTCTCAAAAGACTCTCAATTCAATTTTAAATTTAAGACTACACCTGTACCTATTTTTTTTTAACATTAGTTATGAATTTTCATATAAATTAAGCTCTGTAGAACTGAGAAAGGACAGTTGATAACTCATTCAGAATCACAATAATACTCTTTTTTTAAAGCACTATTTTAATAAAAGGAGATTAGCCTTGATGCTATTTTGATTACAATTTTAAGGAGCTAAAGGATTACATCGAATTGGTAGCAGAGGGCCCCTGCTATTCGAGGAGGTTTTACACGTTTTCTAGCTAAGTTTATTGAGTTTATGTTTAGAATTTCTCTATACTTTCTACTCAAATTACTGCTTTCATAATTTGCAATTATTGTATTCAACTGAGAAAATTTTGTTGATGAATGGATAGTGACTCATAGGTGCAGTAATTGTTTAGGTTTTCATTTCTTGTCTTTCATAGTTAACAATTACTATGCTTAAACAATTAAAGACCATTTGAGACTTTAATTAAAATGGTTAGTGACTTATAGATACAGTAATTTTATAGCATAGGAGATCCTCATTACACTACAGTTGATCTTTTTCAAAAGCTCTTCCAATAAATCTCAATTGAATGAATTGGATTTAGTTGTAATGTTTGATTTATTTTTTGTTTCAGTATTTTATTTCATGTCATAGGAGATCCTCATTACACTACACTTGATATTTTTCAAAATCTCTTCCAATAAATCTCAATTAAATGAATTGGATTCAGTTGTAATGTTTGAGTTATTTGTTGTTTCAGTATTTTATTTCATGTCATAGGAGATCCTCATTACACTACACTTGATCTTTTTCAAAAGCTCTTCCAATAAATCTCAATTAAATGAATTGGATTCAGTTGTAATGTTTGAGTTATTAGTTGTTTTCCTTTCTTGAATCTTCAATATCCATGGATTAGGATTTCTAGTTTTCATCATTTAATAGACTCCAAAAACCTGTAAATAAAACATTGCTTAATTCATTTGACAACATTTCCCTTTCCTTCCTTTTTAAATAATTTTAATCTCATTTCTTTTAGTTTAGAATAGAATACTAAGGATCAAAATATAAAAACTCCCAAAACATCAACAAGACCTTAAAACAATGAAGTAGGAAAAAATGACACTTAGGCAGATATAGTGCATTACACTTCATCAGTTTACTAGTCCTGGTTGATAATTTATGTTAACAATTTAGGACACTAAATTGACTAAACAAGACCCACATTCATCAACATTTACCCTTCATTCATAAATCATAATCCCTTTTCCTAACTAAAAACCCATTTTTACTTAGTAAAATCTAAACCCTAAATACATAATCTCATTCCCTTTCAAAAAATCATTTATAAACCCTCAAAATGCATTTATCCTAAGTTAATGTAAATTAATATAACAAAAATAAGAAATGCTTCATTTTTGGCACTTTACTTAGAGTTAACATGTATTTTGTTTCCATGTCACTATCCACTTATTTATATTAACTACTAATTTATTTTATTAAATCCATAAACTACACCTACCTGTATGTTACTAATTTTGTTATATTTAAAATAAACCACCAAACCATTTATTTTAAGTTTAGACCAATGTTTTATATCCCATGTGCACAAATATAAAACCCCGCCCAATTATCCCATTGGTCTAAACATATCTATTTGAAAATATCTTGCCCCATGTAGTTTAAACAAGTGTTAATTACATTTGATAAAACTATATAATAAAATGCTCACTCCGATGCATTGATGGATACATTGTAAATGTTTTAATTAGAAAAGCCTAACCCCTTCACCATTTCATAAAACCATAGTTTGAAATTTATTAAAATCTGATTTATAAAGTTCAAACTATACCACTGTCTTATGAAACGTCAGTCCCACCACTCTCATTCTGACACAACTCTCCAACCAATCTAGGCCGTTCGCAAATGAACCCCAAATCCGACGACAAAAATCCAATATCGCATAGAAAACTTGCGCAATCACCCCCATTCCATTTTTGCGCGAAATGGGTGGAATTAGAAATTTATCTCTCCTCCACGTGCCCATTTCTCGTTGGATCACATGGTCTAGCCCCGAAACCACTTACCACCACCATGTCGCATGATAACCACTGATGATCTTTGATCCTCTGAGTCCAAAACCACTGCTCCCACCCGATGTGACCATCATTCAATGCAGAGTTAAATGTAGCCAAAATGTTTAATAAAAATATGAAAATGCATACATTTCTTATTCTTCTGCGCGTTAACCCTGCACGAAGACTCTCGAATAGTTAAACAAAGTTGTTTCTGCCATTTCTATGCCCAAAAGCCTGCAAAATTTACTGTGTGACCATTAAATACTGCCGAGGAGCTTTACATTGCTCCAGAAAATCTACAGAAGTTATCAACTCATTCAGAAACCTCAAAAAAAAATTTGAAGCCCAAATACGTGCAAAAAAGGGTATTTATCTGAAATTTGAGCCTAAAATTAATTTTAAAGGCCTTTTAAAAGGCAAATTCCATTCATAGATCTTAAATTAATAAAATAAACTGTCGAAATACTCCAAAAACGGGCCAAACCCTGTCAAATGTTTTCCAGAAACCTTGTTTTACTGCACTGCACATAATCTTGGAGGATAATTGTGAGTTTTTACACTTTGATGAACTATTTTAAAGCTCTAAATCAAGCCACAAACCCTGTGAAGGAATCCCAACAGGATTCCTCTTTGCCTAATTTCAACAAGATTTTAACCCAATTTCATAGGAAAAGACTCAGGAAACACTTGTTTCTTGTTTTAAGCCAGTTCAAAATCCTGTAGACCTCTTTAACAGACCAAATTGGAAAGAAATACCAAAGAAGAGACCATACTTAGCCTGTTTATCGAAGAAGCCTCTGTCAAAAGTAAAATACTTCGGCAAACTGTCTAAACTTGCAGAAGTAGTCCAAAATGCCTAAAAAGCAGAGCTCTAGCAAAACTTAAGCTTCCAAACTACCTACGCCAACCCTAGCCGTGACTTCTAATACTGCTATTGTTGTCAACCCTTTACAACCCCCAGTCACAGACATTGAACATATTCCATTGCCTGAGGTTGATTACAATATATCAGATCCCATTGTTGAATTTAACCTGCTAGATATTCATAAATGGAGCTATGAGAAGTCCTTAGATAATGAAGAAGAATTCCATATTTTGGAGTCTCACTTGCCCAAATATTTTGTCCCTTTAACTCACCCATGCTAGGAAGTCATTAGGTTATGTCAACAACACTATGTGCGTGAGAAAAGAGCCATTGTAAATGCCAATAAAGAAGTGCTTTTTAATATTACTGTAGAATCAATTAACCAGATGCTATAGCTTTAGCCAGACCCCCAAGCAGTCCCTTTATTTATAGAGGCTATAACCAAGTTAGATATTGGCCTAGATTTTCTCAAGAGATTCATGCTTTTTTAGACATTTATGCCTTTGCATGTAGAAATTTCTAAGCTAAATCCCCCATATTCTACTGCTAAATTCCCTGAAGGTTCAAGACATGTGATTTCTATTCTTCCCTTCATCCTAGGATATTTTACTGATGAACACACAAATGATTCCATCTTGGGGTTCTTATCTACTTTCTCCCCAAGGCAACCCCCATCAATAATATTTGACTATGGTAGTTTTATTGTAGAAATTATTCATTATCAATTGACCAATTTTCCAATTGAAGGAGTGTTCATATATACTTCCTTCCTTTTCCGTATGTTTTTATACTTTCAATCAGATAATTTTCCAGTTACTCTCCAAAATCTTGACATAGGGGGAAATCCTCTATCTGTCATTTTCTGGACATCTTTGCTCGGGAAAGAATGTACAGATTTCACTTATTTAGAATTTTCAGATTTATTCCTACATCCAGTGAAA
The DNA here is from genome assembly GCA_034641835.2 of Pinus albicaulis. Taxonomy (NCBI): domain Eukaryota; kingdom Viridiplantae; phylum Streptophyta; class Pinopsida; order Pinales; family Pinaceae; genus Pinus; species Pinus albicaulis. The sequence goes on along the minus strand of CM076584.1, from coordinate 1,702,526,740 downwards.
ATAGAGTAGCCAAGAATAAATGAAGAAATGAAAATGATATTCCAGTTGTTAGAGCAGAATAAGGTTGGTGACTGGTATTTATATGAAAAATATAATGATATCAGAGTCTTTGGGTCAAATTTGTTACCTTACAAATTAACCAAACATCCTTCAATGAGGATCTTTGCCTTGGAGTATATCAGGCAGATCCTAAACTCTGATTCCATAAATTTCATGGCAGCTAAGAAGAAAACTCAATTCAAATTAAAGAATCAGATAGGGCCATTCATTTGCAATCACAGGGATGTAGAGAAAGAAGCAACAAAGCAGTTATTAGAATTCAAATTAGAAGAAAGTTTTCCTTGGAATTATGATCCACAAGGGATCCTAGGTAAGATAAGGGTTAAATTCAAGTTAACACCCTTCATCCATGAAGAAAAACTAGAAATAGAAAAATATGCAAATCAGATTGGGCGGACTGAAAACACCTTAACAGATGTAGTAAAGAAAAGTAATACTAGTCATACTTTAGAGACTACAAATCAGCCAGAAAGGTCCACTAAAAGAGTAAGGGAAGAAGGAGCCTATGTGGAAGAAACTACAACTGAAACTAAGTTCATGATCATATATAACAAAAGGCCCATGCTAGATTCAACATGTAAAGGAAAAGTAACAATTGACGTGGAAGAAACAGAGCTTATAGATACAAACTCTAAATTTCCAGAAACAGGTGTTGCTACTGTGATCATCAATGAGCCAGCCACAAGGAATTAGAATGAATAACTAGTCAACAATGAAGATACACAGTTGATGGAAAGACAACAAAGCATGGAATCCTCTTCCTCACAGGAATCTAACTAAAAATATTTGGATATCAAAGAAAAATATAAACAAATCAAGCTGAATAATGAGGAGATAAAAAACAATATTTATTCACAATATCTCAAACAGACTCCAAGTGTGAAAAACAGGCTGCTTTCTGCATTTGATTATTCAAATCAAAAGAAAATAATGTCAGTGTTACAACCCACAATCAAATCTCCTAAGACAGTGGCAGATTACAAGAAAGTTAATTTGGAAGTCCAAACAGATAAGATCCATGCTCTTGATCAAAATGAGTTCCATAGACAAACCTCAGAAATGCTATACTCTAGTGTCACAAATAAAGCCACGAGTGCTCAAAGACTCCAAAAAACCATCTCCAACATGCAAGGTCAGATGAATATGGAAAAAGCCTCATTGTATGCCAAGGATCTAAGGTTAAAAGCCTTAGAAGAACTAGTTTTGCAGGTGGGATATGATCCTACTAATATCAAAGTAGCAGAGTTATCGGTGAAGAAGAAAGATGAAGATATAACAGCTTTGAGGAAACAACTCAAACTTCCTCAAAGTGAACATCCTCAAAAAAAAGAAATCATACAGGAACAGAATGACAAAGATGACATGATGAACATTATCTTTCAGCTCACAAGATAGATTAAGAAGATGGAGATTCATATTGACAAACTTTTCCATGAAAAGGAAACAGTGGAGGAACTAGATATTCCTACAGTTATTCCTGTAATCACTACAGCAGTGCCTTCAACTTTACTTGAAAAGTTGGAACCCAAAGAACCACTGGCTATTGCAGTGCCAGTAACTTCTTCCACAACCTCAGCTACTCAATCATCTACAATAGCATTTCACCATACAGATGAAGCCAGCAAATTGGTGAAAGCTATGGAGAAAATGTCTCTAAAGACAAATGAAATCAGCAGATTGAAACAGGTAATATGGAATCTTGAGAAGTCAAATAATTTGTCTTAGTTAAATGGAAAGACACATGAACAAAATTTCATCAGACTAAATGAAGAGTTGAATAAATTGCAGAAGGAATTGACATTGAAGGAACAAATATAATATATCAAAAATCATCTTTGGAACAATGTCATTGAAGTCGTCCATGATGTATGGCCTTAAATTCAGGTAATTTTTTAATAGAGAGAGTTATTATTAAAATCCGAAGCAGAAATTCAAAATACTCAAAGTGAACTGGCTGATAAACCAGAACAAGCTTTAAAGCTAATCACATTCGTCAACAGTAAAAATATACAAGAGTTAGAAGAACTCAAGATTACTGATAGGACTGAAAATATCCTAGAAATTAGGAAAGTTACTACAAAGAAGAATTTGATGAGGCAACTGGAAGAAAAGTGTGAGAGTATGAATACTGCCATAACCAGATTTATGGTCAAGTTTAAAAATTTGGGGCAAAAAGGACTGCTTGAAATTATGGTCATTAATGATAAACTGATGCCTCAGAATTACTATGATAATAAAATTAGAGAGTTTGCAAAAGAACAGGTAAATAAAGAAGAAGGACAAGGCATTCCAACTGGAAAAGTGTTACTCAAAATCTTTGAAGACTTATTATTTTTCTAAAATGAGATAAAACACTTGTTTATCATCAAACCAACTTTTGCCAGATACACTGAAGCTGATGAAAAATTCAGGAAATTAAAAAAGATACAAATTCCTAAAGATGAGGATTGGAAATCACTCACAGATTTATTATGAAGGATAAAAGACAGATAGATGAAAGGAGAAAATTGTTTTCTGATTTACAGTCAAAACATATTTTTTACAGTAATAAATAGTTTTTGATTATGGTTAAAGAGTATCAAAGTTTAGAGAGTATCAGTGAATAAATATAATCCAAGAAAGAGCATCAGACAAGGCAGATCAGATTCCAAAAAACAAATTTAAATATCTAAAGCCAACAAGGAGGATACCAAGGCAGCCAGCTGCATCTTATCCTCAAAGTAGTTTCTATTTCTTTTGGATAAATAGGACAACTTGTTGATTTGTTAAGGAGCTGTCCCTATTATTGTTGTAAAGAAATTTTCTTTTCCCTTAGATAATTCCTAGAACCATTCTAGGATATTTTGTAAATAACTATGTATATATACTTCATCTTTAGAAGTATTTTCTGTGGAATAAAATTGCTGGAGATTTTATAGTCATTTTTGTTGTACTTGAAATCTTTTGTGTGTCAAATTTTGAGTAGCAAGCTGGATCAAACCAATTGGCATCATAATTCCAGATTCCCATGATGAGCTATTTGGAGTGAAGTATTTACTTACTTTTCATTGTGATATTTCTCTATTACATGCATCCATCTATACTTTTTCTAAAATCTGAATGAATAAATAGGAGTATTACTACAGGATTTGTTAAGAGCACCCTGTTTTTAACTAGTTATAATTTATATGTTTTCCTCTGATTTCCAGTGTATGGAACCCTTAATTGCCCCCTCTCTTGTTTGATCTCTTCTTACTACTTCATTTTCCGGATCAAAGGATTCTTAAGTTCCCTTTATCCTGATCATATCACCTCATAAAAACAAATTTTGAAGATCTTGAAGGGTTATCTATCTTTCCCTGAAAACATTTGACCTTTTGGCCTTGATCCTAGTTCCTTTTTCTTGATTTTTACTCCTTATCCCAATGGAAAAATCTATTTCCCACTATCCATCCTTTCAAGTGATTTTTCCCACCAAATCTACCAAAACCAAACCAAAGCTGCACATTCATAACTATCCTAATATTTACAAATCAAAAAAATGTTAAATTTTAACGAGAGAGCCCCCTCTGAACCTTAGGAAGGCCAGATCCTAGAGTTTGAAGTTTGTTTGTGGTTACCTCTAGTATTCTTTGAATAAAAACCAAAAATCTTAGAACTTTAGAATTACTAGAGTAATAACAGGCCTGAAAAAGTGGCTCAAATCCAGAGGAAGATGGCATAGGTCTGTAGGAAATAGGGCCTAAACGCACACATACTTACGTCGTGGGAGCGTCAAGAGCCTCCCGAATGCACCATGCCCATATTGTGGGAGCATCCATAGGTTTAAGGCCTTAAAAAATTAGTGGGACCCAAAGGCAGGATTCCTAAGTGGTTGGGATGGCTCCTGGGAACATTGTTGCTAATCTGAATGGTATGCATGATGTGTTTCCATCGATTACACTTCCTTAAGGTCGCCTAAGAGGTTGAATCATATCATAGTAACTCTTCGTGACATGTTTACCCCGATTGTCTGGTTACTTGGGTAGATGTGGGAGGAGGGTGTTACAAATAAATATTGATTATTGTTTTTTATCACTATCATATATAATCATGAGATCAAGTCTGCTGACAGTACTACTTTTAGAAAAAGGTTGGGACAAATGTGAATGATAGGTCAAATGTTTAACATTGTTGAAGGTAAAATATTAATGTTCCATGCACATTGAGGAGTGTCAGCTATAGGATGAGCCATTGATGGAAACATCCAGACCACAAAGACAAAGATTAAGGATTTGTGGGTAAATCATATGAGGATGATTGTAATAGCTTCTACATAGATATGTTGTATTTCAGAAGATATTAATCTATAATATTTATGATAATGGTCAAGGGACACACTCCCTTATAGGAAATTGCGTGAGGGGTGAACACCCTCATGATCATTTAATAATAAAATTAAACGTTATTTCGTTTTCACCCTACAGGGTTTCAAGAGTATATTGGTGTCCAATGAGTGTCATTATCTATGGTGCCAATTTTATGATGTTAATTCCTTGCATAACGTGTCAGTTACATTACCAAGTATGCGATTAACTAACTTGGTTACAAGAATCATGGAAATGATACAAAGCTACATTAAGATATTTATGATAATATATTATAACAATAAAAGTTATCTGATGTATGTTCTTATTTCTTTACTAAAATTTTCTAATTCTATGTATTTTCATGCTCGATTTATTAAAACATATTATATTAATTAATTTTTTATATAATTTTGATTTATTATATTAAAAATAATTATTTTAATATTTTATATTAATTTTATAAATAAATTATTATGATATTTAATTACATTATCATTAAAAAAAAATCTACTTTTCTAAAATTAAAATTAATTATTTAAAATAAAATTAAAACAGTGGACTTCAACCATCATCATATCTATATCGTTTAAAGGCAAACTCCCTTACCCCCAAAAATTATAAATGAAAAAAATAATGAATTAAAAATATCAAAACTCTGATCGAATAAACATGGGTAAATTTTAAAACGATGCGTACAAAATTTAAAAATTAATAAACGTTAGAATTTTAAAAAGATAAAATTCAAAATATTACCCCTTATTTTGATTACTATAAATAAATATAAATGTAGTAATATAGAATATATACCAAAATATATTGTATTAATAACTTTTTATTAAAAACCAATTAATTAAAAAAAAAAATGAAATATTATTACTTATTTGAGTAGTAAAAATAAATATGAATATAGTAATATAAAATATATACCAAAATACAAATAAATTTTTATCAAAAAAACTAATTAATTTTTGAAATTTTATATATCATTATATTTGAAAATTTTCTTGATCATGTATGTAAAATTGTTATATTAATCATTTATGTTTTAAATAATTATTTAATTTAAAAAAATTTACTGTAATTTTTTTAATTTATTTGAAGTATAATTGATTGTAAATTATATAATTTAAACGGTTATAGTATTTTTAAATTACTGAATTCATATATATTTAAAAATACATTTTAAATAATTCATAATTTCAATCTCACTTACAATTACAATTATATCAAGCAATTCCTATAAATAATTGTTAATGTTTTACATAGAATCTCCTCCACAATGATTGTTAATGTTTTACATAGAGTCTCATCCAAAATGATTGTGGATTATAAAGAATATATTAATCGAATATTTTGACAAAAGAAATCAATCAGTAAACAAAATTTCTTCTGCCATAGCGCTTCAAAGAGGAAAACACTTTTGCCTATTGCAAAAAGTGTTTGATGTTCACTCTTCACATCAATTAGTCAATAATCTGGCATTTTTGTGCCGAGAGGCGCATCTACAGCCCAGTATGACCCCGATGTCAGGTGGGTCACGTCCTCAATGTCGGCTGGAATTTTAAATTAAAATAAAAATAAAAAATAAGTGTCGGCTTAAGTTTTAAATTTTAAAAAAATAAAAAATAAAAATCGCATTGTGCTAGAACATATATCAATTTCTAATACAATTATGTATTATTTATATAATTTGAATGGACAGTAAATTATATACGTGAATTTGAATGGATCATAAATTTACCTTTAACAAAAAAAATTAACACATTGAATTTCCAAATTAAGTAAAATTTTAAACATCTTTACTCTTTACTAAAGTCAATACCATTTTCTAAATCAAAAGAAAAGAGTTAATTCAACACAAACAATCAAAATCCAAAATCTTTTAATATTTCTTTTAATTAAATATTTGTAAAATGAATTTATACTTACTCTAGAGCTATGGTAAATAAATAAAAAAATATATAAACTAGATGTATGGTAAATAAATAAAAATTCTTTCTATATTTATTCCATAAACCTTTTTATATTTAAAAAAACTTTAAAAAGAGGTTTTATTTAGATGAAGCCTATGGGACGAATACCATGGGACAAATTAATATTGATACCATGGGCCAAATACCATGGGTAAATAAATAAATATAAAAGATACATAAAGAGGTAACGTAAATAAATAACAATATATCAAATAGGATTATAAATAAAAATCTAATTATATAACAAGCCTATGGGCCAAATACCATAGTAAAGAAAAGGGGTATGGTAAACAGTAAAAATATAAATAAACTAGGGGTATGGTAAGTAAATAAAACCTCTTTTCATATTTACTCCATAATTTGCTTTATATTTACGAATATTTATGTTCATCAGTTTAAATAACTAAGAAGAAATAGAGAGAGAGAGTGATAATGGAGAGATGGAGAGTGTGTATGTTTAGGGGTGAGATAAAGAGACAAAGTAAGATGTATGGAAAGAAGCGGGGAGAGAAGAAGTGAGAAGGAGAGGGGGAGGGATATAGTAATATAGTTGGAGAGAGAGAGGGGTGGAAAGAGAGAGAGAAAGAAAGGGATGGGGGGAGAGAGAGGATTAGAGATAGAGAGAGATATGGGAGAAGAGAGAGGATTGGAGGGAAAAGAGAGAGAGAGAGAGGTGGGAGAGAAAGGGAGAGAGAGGAGGAGGAGAGTGATGGGGGAAGAGAGAGTATTGGAGAGAGAGAGAGAGAGAGAGAGAGAGAGAGAGAGGGATTTAGGGGAGAGAGAGAGAGAGGAAGGACGAGAGGGATCGATAAGAGAGATGGAGTTGGAGGGGGAGAGATGTAGGAAATAAGAAATATAAAGAGTGAGAAGTGGAGAGAGAGAAGGAGTGACAAGGGAGAGACAGAGAGAGAGCGTGTATGTTTGGGGCTGAGATAAAGAGACAAATAAGGAGAGATGGAGATAAGGGGGAGAAGGAGATATAAGGAGAGAGGGAGGGATATAGTAACATAGTTGGTGGGTGAAGAGAGAGAGAGAGGGAAAGAGAGATGGGAGAGAAAGGGAAAGAGAGGAAGGAAGAGAGAGGATGTGAGAGACTGGAGAGAGGGAGGGAAAGAGAGATGGACTTGGAGGGGGAGGGGGAGAGAGGTAAGAAGAAATAAATAGAGAGAGAAAGGTGAAGAGAGAGAGAGTGAGTGAGTGATAAGGAAGATGGAGAGAGAGGGAGAGAGGGGGAAGATAGAGATATAGATGGAAGGTGAAGAAAGGGAAGAAGAGAGAGATGGGAGAGGAGGGGATTGACAAAGAGATTGATATATATGGATTGCGAGAGTGTGTGTGTTTAGGGGGGTGAGATAGAGAGAGATGGAGAGAGAGTGTGTATGTTTAGGGGTGAGATAAAGAGACAAAGTAAGATGTATGGAAAGAAGGGGGGAGAGAAGAAGTGAGAAGGAGAGGGTGGAAAGAGAGAGAGAAAGAAAGGGATGGGGGAAGAGATAGGATTAGAGAGAGAGAGAGATATGGGAGAAGAGAGAGGATTGGAGGGAAAAGAGAGAGAGAGAGAGGTGGGAGAGAAAGGGAGAGAGAGGAAGGATGAGAGAGAGGAGGAGAGTGATGGGGGAAGAGAGAGTATTGGAGAGAGAGAGAGAGAGAGAGAGAGAGAGAGAGATCAGGGAAGAGAGAGGGATTTAGGGGAGAGAGAGAGAGAGTAAGAACGAGGGAGAGGACTTGAGAGAGAGGAGGAGAGAGGGATCGATAAGAGAGATGGAGTTGGAGGGGGAGAGATGTAGGAAATAAGAAATATAAAGAGTGAGAAGTGGAGAGAGAGAAGGAGTGACAAGGGAGAGACAGAGAGAGAGTGTGTATGTTTGGGGCTGAGATAAAGAGACAAATAAGGAGAGATGGAGATAAAGGGGGAGAAGGAGATATAAGGAGAGAGGGAGGGATATAGTAACATAGTTGGTGGGTGAAGAGAGAGAGAGAGGGAGAGAGAGATGGGAGAGAAAGGGAAAGAGAGGAAGGAAGAGAGAGGATGTGAGAGAGTGGAGAGAGGAAGGGAAAGAGAGATGGACTTGGAGGGGGAGGGGGAGAGAGGTAAGAAGAAAGAAATATAGAGAGAAAGGTGAAGAGGGAGAGAGTGAGTGAGTGATAAGGATTATGGAGAGAGAGGGAGAGAGGGGGAAGATAAAGATATAGATGGAAGGTGAAGAAAGGGAAGAAGAGAGAGATGGGGAGAGGAGGGGATTGACAAAGAGATTGATATATATGGATTGCGAGAGTGTGTGTGTTTAGGGGGGTGAGATAGAGAGGAAGAAAAGAAGAGATGGAGGGGGATATAGATATGGATGGAGGGTGGAGAGAGGGAAGAATATTTCTCACAATAGATGGATTGATATTACTGGAGATGGTGTTTTATAATCCTATTTGATTATTTGCACTATATGCATCGATTTTAGTGTAGAAAATTATTTCTAATGATATTTGATTACTTGCACTAGATGCATTGATTTCAGTGTAGGTGGTGATTTCTAATACAATTTTGATTGCTTGCACTGAATTTGTTGATTTCAATTTAGATGTCGATTTATAATTATATTTGATTACTTGCACTAGATGAATTGGTTTCAATGTAGATGATTTCTAATCCTATTTGATTGTTTGCACTAAATGAATTGATTTCAGTGTAGATGGCGATTTCTAATCCTATTTGATTTATTTGAGTAAATGCATTGATTTTAGTGTAGATGTTGGTTTCTAGAGAGAGAGAGAGAGAGTGATAAGGAAGATGGAGAGAGAGGGAGAGAGGACAAAAGGAGGAAAGAGAGATATTAATGAGGGAGAGTGAGAGAAGGGGAAGATAGAGATATAGATGGAAGGTGAAGAGAGGGAAGAAGAGAGAGATGGGGAGAGGGGGTGATTGAAAAAGAGATTGAAATATATGGAGTACGAGAGCGCGTGTGTTTAGGGGGGGTGAGATAGAGAGACAAAAGAGAATAGATGGAGGGGGATATAGATATGGATGGAGGGTGGAGAGAGGGAGGAATATTTCTCGCACTAGATGGATTGATATAAGTGGAGATGGTGATTTCTAATCCTATTTGATTATTTTCACTAGATGCATCGATTTTAGTGTAGATATTTATTTCTAATGATATTTTATTACTTGCACTAGATGCATTGATTTCAATGTAGGTGGTGATTTCTAATACAATTTGATTGCTTGCACTGAATGTGTTGATTTCAATTTAGATGTCGATTTATAATTATATTTGATTACTTGCACTAGATGAGTTAATTTCAATGTAGATGATTTCTAATCCTATTTGATTGTTTGCACTAAATGCATTGATTTCAGTGTAGATGGAGATTTCTAATCCTATTTGATTTCTTTGAGTAAATGCATTGATTTCAGTGTAGATGTTGGTTCCTAGAGAGAGAGAGAGAGAGAGAGAGAGAGAGTGATAAGGAAGATGGAGAGAGAGAGAGAGGACAAAAGGAGGAAAGAGAGATATTAGCGGAGGAGAGGGAGAGAAGGGGAAGAGAGGGAAGAAAAGAGAGATGGGGAGAGAGGGTGATCGACAAAGAGAATGATATATATGGAGTGCGAGAGCGTGTGTGTTTAGGGGGGTGAGATAGAGACAAAAAAAAAAGAGATGGATGGGGATATAGATATGGATGGAGGGTGGAGAGAGGAAAGAATATTTTTTGCACCAGATGGATTGATTTAAGTGGAGATGGTGATTTATAATCCTATTTGATTATTTGCACTAGATGCAGCGATTTTAGTGTAGCTATTTATTTCTAATGATATATGATTACTTGCACTAGATGCATTGATTTAAGTGTAGGTGTTGATTCCTAATACTATTTGATTGCTTGCACTGGATGTGTTGATTTCAATTTAGACGTCGATTTATAATTATATTTGATTGCTTGCACTAGATGCATTGATTTCAATGTAGATTATACCTAATACTATTTCATTGTTTGCGCTAAATGCATTGATTTCAGTGTAGATGGCGATTTCTAATCCTATTTGATTGCTTTGAGTAAATGCATTGATTTCAGTGTAGATGTTGGTTTCTAATCTTATTTGATTGATTGTATTAGGTGCATTGATTTCAATGTAGAAGTTATTTTCTAATCTTATTTGATTGCTTGCATTAAACGCATTGATTTCAATGTATATGTTGATTTATGATTTGATGTAATTGGATATATGACGGTATATTAATATTAAAGTGATTGGATTAACAATATGCATTGATTTTAGTGTAAGCACAAAAAGTTATTAACAATGTAGATTGATTTTTGTGTTATAGTAATTTAAGCTATTAATATTGGAGAGCAAGAGAGGCAAGGTATCATGTTTACTACAATAGATCGAGCTAAAGATTTAAATGGTTTACGATTTAAATTTTCTTTTTCATATAATCAATATGAAAAGATAAAAAATCTAACAAGGGAGGAAATAAGAATAGTAGAAGAAAATAGTTTGAGATTGATTGTAACATACGTACGTTCTTATTATTCACATTTTCTATCTTTCAACACTATTATTGTCACTTTTCATTTAAAAAAAATATTTCATCATTTTTCATCATTATAGTTATTAACAATAATTATCATCTCAACGAACTGAGGTAACTAAGAAAATTTAAAATTAAAATGACCAAGTCAATCTCATAAATATTTAGCATATTTAAAATGATTATATTAATATTTGATATATTTACATATTACTGATAAAATTAATCATATCTTTGATAGATTTTCCTTGGCAGCACACGACTGAAACCAGCCTAGATCTATCTTACATCTCAAAAATATACAAATTTTTTAATAATCTGAAAAATGTGACGTTGATGCCTCTGACTGGAACCAGCCTACATCCATCTAACTATGGATCTATCATGCGCCGAGAGGGATCAAATCTCTCGAGGTGCAAACCTTTCCTCAAGTTTTGCACTCAAAAAATAGGTTTGCACCTCAAGAGATTTGATCCCTCTCGGCGCATGATAGATCCAGAGTTAGATAGATCTAGGCTGGTATATATGGCAAAACTTCTTCTTTCAAGGCCAGAGCTCAAATCAATTAACCGATAATGTATAGTTTGTTATTTCGTTTAGGAAACACTTCATCAAAATATTCACCAACTTCATATTCACTAAATAAAACAATTATTTTTAAAATTAAAACAATATTATCTTCAAACAAACAACAGTAGATATTGGGGGTCAATTTTACATTGCATTTTCCCTGACCGTATGACTTGCTGGGACGGAGCCATCTTGTTGGCCTGACGCTGCTTAAGACACGAAACCTCGTGGAATTGAACTCTTGAGGCTTTACCCATAAGCTCGTAGATAAGATATAACAGCAATATGTGTAAGCTCGTAGATAAGATATACAAGAAATAAAAGCAAGTCCTATTACCAATTCTTGCATTTGGAATTTGGGTGTTTGGAATTGAGTTTTGATGTTTGAAATCCATTTGCAAGTAAAAAATATGTGAACCCTATATAAAAGCCCTGCTTCCTGGAAGAGTTCTAAAAAAACTAGAATTGAAAGTTCAGAACCTCCCGATGCGAGCAAAGAACCTCCCGCTGGCAGCTTTAAAGCATCAGAAAATTTCTAAACCTAATAACCAGATGGTAATTCTGTTCAATGATAATAACCTAGACAAAGAAAACCTCAAAACCACGATCTACAATGTTCAAATCTTTACCATATGAAATAAGTAACTCCAAATTCAGATCCTTGTTTTCTTTGCTCGACTATCATCCCCTCAAACCGTATTGTTTCACAAGTTTTCTCCTTTGCTTAAATGCTGTCCCCATCTAGTTGTGCTCTCCTCTTCCTGCTATGTGCAGCAAACAGCTCATCATATATACAAAATGCTTTCTTGAGGTGCCACTAAAAATGCTCCCTGATATTCCAGAGAGAATCAAAGTCCGCTGGAGGAGCTGCACCAGAATCCAGTTGATCAAGTGCTGGATCCAATCGATTACAGCCAACAGAAGTTATTACATCATGTATGTATGAACTCAAACACGTAGCACCATCCACCTCCTGAATAGGCTGAGTTAATACCTTTTGAGAGAGACCGTCGTTAGCCCACAGAAAGCTGGTCGCACAGTTATTAGTTCCCATAGTATTGTTATTGTTTGATGTTTTTTGATGAACAAAAGAGCTAGAAAAGGGTTCCATTGGGCTTCCTGCCGACTGCCCAACCAGGTCCTTCGAAACAAAGTTTGAAGAGTGCAAATCAGAAAAATATGCACCTGTGGACGATCCAATGTTTGAGAACTTAGATGGTAGAGGAAAATGTGGATTGCATGGTATAAGTGGTTGTACACCTGGCAGCTGCTGGTCGTGCATTGCACTGATCTGATCACGTCTCATATTGGATACTGAGAAAAGTGAAGCTGACGACATCATATTCATATAAATCCCTGGATCATCGAGCATGAGTTTGTCCATATATGATGACTGCATTTCTGATAGTTCATCAGAAGAATCAAGATAATTGGAACTGCTGCCACATTGAGCCTGGTGAGGATGATATCCCTCCACCGGTATTGAGAAGCCGGCCATATCGTGACCCTTTGCAGAAACTTTCGGTTCACTTTCGGAGGATCCTGTTTCCTGATCATCTGCTGCAGATGTGTTGCGAGGGCATTCCAAAAGCGAGGGCACGGATGGAGAACCCGGCAGATAAACAAATGCGTTTCTGTTTGTCAGCACTATGGAATTCTTCTTGCCCGCTGCACTCTTCTCAAAAATTCTGAACACAGCCCATTCATCCTGCTCCAAGTCCAAGCCTGTAAAGATTAGTTACTATAGTTTTTCGGTTCATCTTTCTTATGTTGCACCAAGGTAGGTTTTTTACAGCGCCGGTGAGAGAAAATCTTGTATTTATGGAATGCCAATAAAACTAGTAAACAACGTAACCCTAGCTAAACCTAGTATCATTTATCTGTATGAAAACATTCATCCAAAGTTGCACTGTTTTATAAATCCCGACTGGGATGAATGTATATATATACTTTTTCTGTATGGATTCAATAGATGAATGTACATATTATGAGTTGCATTCCATTCACGCACCTTGTAGTTTTGGGGCATGGGATGATTGGAGAAGTTTCCTTCGAGACGGTACTCGTGCATTACCCAGTTGGTTTTTTCTCCTTTCGGAGCTCTGCCCTTGTAGAAAACCAGTGTTTTCTTCATTCCAACCCGTGCAGATGATCGTGAACTGAATACCTCTTGATCTTTCCCGGTGGTTTTCCAGTATCCAGCCTCTGTGGCTCTATTCGTGCGAAGGCCTCTTGGATACTTGCGGTCCAGAAGGCCGAAAAAGTACCATTCCTTCTCTCCAGTTTTAGCTTTTGCTGCACACATGCTATCATAAGTTCTAACAGCATAATACCTCCATTACAAACCCTCCTAACAATAGAAAATTAAAGAAAGCGCTATCAAAATTATGTAATAACTAATAATAAAATATTTTATAATGTCGATAATCATGGTACTTACCTGGTAGATCCCAAGGTTCAGACCTGTTGAAGTCGGCCTCTGCAATTGCACGGCAGGAGAAGTTGTCGTCCAATATCTTTTTGGTGAGATAGTAAGAAACGAGTTCCTCATCAGTGGGATGAAACCGAAACCCCGGAGGGAGCTGGTTGTGTTTCTCTCCCTCGTTCACATTAATCAAGGGATTCAAGGTCGACTCCATTCCCAGCTCAATATCTCCTTCGAACCTTCCAGAGCGAAAGTTTTAAATTCTATCTGCTTCTATCCACATACAACCAGAACCAAATGCTGAAGCTGGTTGGTTATTAATGATTTCTGTATTTCTAGAGCTTTGGTTTCTATTTAAGTGTGTTTAATGGTTAAAAGCATATATTTCTTTCTAAGAAATCATAAGTTCAAAATTAGATTAGGTATGTTTTTGTAAATTTAACAATCAAATAATTATGTTCCTAATCCCACAAACAAAAAGTCTCATATAACTATTTGATGTCTAACTTAATAATTATATATCTTTATAATCCTTAAACTGACACATTACATGTGTCAGCAAACCTCTCTGATAAATAAAAATATTGAGAATATAAAAAAAAAACCTAATATAAAAACCCATCAAATAATATTATATCTCTATAACTTAAAATTAGATAATAATAATTATTATTATATATCTCTGCTTAAGTGACACATTACAAAATATGTGCCAGCAAACCTCTCTCACAGATGGAGATATTGAGAATATGAAGGCAAACCTAGAAACACATCAAATAATACTGTCTCTATCCATGTTATCGCCCAAAAACTGCGGCCATGAGTCTAACAGAAGTAGCAATCACTGTTCCTACCTCTAAATCACCTCTGCATAAGTTTCCATCCAGGGACGACAAGATATTAATGTTATCCAGTCCCGAGGAAAATAAGAATTTTATTTATAATATCTCGACCCACCTTGTCTACTCCGTCTTCGATCTTCCCTGATCTGATTTGATTTTCCCTCTCTTCTTCTGAATTTTTGGTACATGGTTCATTTTTCCCGTCTACCTTCGTCTATTTTGGGGTCTGTGTTTGTGCTATTTTAACGTCGAGGTGACCTTTGGCAACTAATTAATGAGAAAATTGTTGACTCTATTTTTGGTACATGGTTCATGGTTCATTTTTCCCGTCTACCTTCCTCTATTTTGGGGTCTGTGTTTGTGCTATTTTAACGTCGAGGTGACCTTTGGCAACTAATTAATGAGAAAATTGTTGACTCTTCGCAATGTTGGGTATACCAAGGCCACGAAAAGTGCAGGAATTAACCAATCGGTATACGTCAACCAAAGGAAAAACATGAAGCAATCAACCTTTGCGATGCGTCATTTAATGCAGTATCGGCCATATCTTCTGTCTAAATTTTTGGTATTTTTGTTTGTCCATCCTTCCTCTGTACGCGGAAAACAAACTCCTTAGACTTTCACACAGGTTATTTAATACACTGACTGGATGGTGACCAATATCAAATTTAAACAATTGCTTTTCAATTGTATAGAGTACATTTTTATTGGAGTGTTTTTATGAAATGAAAAGTCGTAAAGCAGCTATATTTTATAGAATCAGATTAAAATAGACATATACTTTTCAACATATTTAAACAAAACTATATATATATATATATATATATATATATATATATATATATATATATTTTGTTTAAATATGTTATTTAAACAAAACAATCTATATATATATATAAATGCTATACTAAGTTATAGGTCGAGGACAATTATTTTAAATTTATATTAAGTTATAGGTCAAGAAAGTTGTATTTATGTTAGAATTTTTGAAAAAAGTCTGTTTATTTTTTTATGTAGTTAAATGTCTTAAGAGTTGTTGTTAGTGTCTAATCAATGTATGGAATTAAAAAAACAAGTTTAACAACACAAATCAAAACATAAATACAATTTATTTTTTATCAAAATTCTAGCTAAAAATCAACTAAAAGCTTTTAAAAAATCTCACTAATCTCACTTAAAAACTAAACTATGTTAAAAAATCACCAAATTAAAAAATTATGATTTAAATAAAATAAAAAATAATAATACAATTACTTAAAATTCATAACAAAACTTTAAAATTCATAACATAAAACCTTAAAAGCAATGTCAAAATTAAGAATATTTATAATCTCTATTTATATGACATATGAGTATTGTAATTTACAGTATATTTTTGATTTGTATGGGAGATTCAAGAATATCTCTATTTTATTATGTATTATCAAATATGTTTTAAATTTTTTTAGTTGAACTACTTTTCATGAATCTTTTGCATTAATAAAACTTTATTTTATTAAAATTACTTTTATATATTTTACATTTCCCCACTAATATCTATAATTTATTAACTCAATTTTTTACTATTTTAAAGTACTTTTTGTCAATAAAAATCATAAAATATTGGTCAATAAGATGGAGCCGATTTAATTAAGAATGAAAAAGAGTCCTAAATATAACTCTATTTTATCAAAATTACTTATATATATTTTACATTTCACCACCAATATCGACAATTTATTATCTCAATTTTTTACAATTTTAAAGAAATTTTTGTCAATAAAAACCACAAAATATTGGTCAATAAGATAGAGCCGATTTCATTAAGAATGAAGAAAATGTCCTAAATCTACGGCATTTGTTTTGAGCTTCCTAAAACCTATAAACCAAAAAAAAAGAGATTACTCATCCAAATCACGTATTGTATTATTCTTATGAGAATTTATAGTTCTGTTGTATTATTTTTATGAAAATTTATGGTACTATTGTATTATTCTTATCAGAATTTATAGTTTTATGATCTATATCTTGATTGCAAGAAATTTTTAGGAGAAGATCACATCAAATTTTGTTTATCAAAGCGTTTTAAAGGTGGTTCTTCATCATAAAAAGATGGAGAATCAGATTAAATAGAGTCAACAATGAAAAGTCTAACAATTACTTTTGATTTAAAATTATTATTTATTAATAAAAATATTTTCATATAATAAAAGTACCGGTTAGAATCTCCTTTCCAAATAATTTTTTTTGAAAATCACATCATAGATAATGCAGAGAAGGCAATTGTCCACACCATAATTAATAATAAAACAATAAAAATAGTTCTTGTTATATTTTTTACCCATCATCATAGAAACTAAATAAAGATTAATAAATTATATTATAAATAATAAAATAAATAAATAATAACAAACAAAATAACAATAACCAATAATATTTACCCATTTTATAAATCTATTTATATAAGTCAAATGTGAATAAATTAAAAGTCAACTTGTTATTAAAAATAGACAATAAGAATTAAATATTAAGTATTAATAATATAATTTTCACCATTATAAATATCTAATATAATAATATTAATAGTAAATTAAAAGGCACGATAAAAACAAAATCAATAAATTTATTAAAATATATCATAAAAATATAAAAATAATAAACTAAAAAACTCAAATGGAACAAGTCAAACAATATTAAATATATATATATATATATATATATATATATATATATATATATAATCAAACAAACATATGAAATATAAAACATCAAAATAAGAGTCATAAGGAGGAAAGGGAAAACCATAGGAATACAGATGGATCCAACAACTACTAATCTTGCACCAGTCATTCTTATTGATTGTACAAAACATTTTCTCAATTTCAATAGCTTCCTTGAATTTTTGTGATGGAAATGCTCAACCCTAGCAAGAAATTTCGATTCTTCCAAACAAACATGGTGCAAAGCCTTTACGACATGTTCACCAAATTCGAGTACTTAGTTCTACAATGGCTAATATCAGTTGCATGCTCTTCAATTTTTTTATTAATAGAACGACCAATTTCTCCAATATAGGGGATCCCACATGAACAAGGGATCATATAAACTCCTTTCAAGCCTTTGGGGTCAAAAGGGACTTGACCAGAACGAAGGGAACTTTGAATAGTGCTCAAAGGTCTAGACGAGGAAGAGATCTTATGTTTCCTCAAAATCCTAGTGATTATGTTAGTAGTACCTTGGATAAAAGGCAGACGCATGGTACAAACCAAATCACCTCGATCCTTCTTTTGTTTCGCACCTCAACTAGAATTTAGGAAAGCCTTCAAACCTTGAATTTGACTATAGCCATTCTTCTCAAAGACCTTATGGCGATGGGATCTCTCTTCTTCCAAGTATTGATCATCGGATACTCTAAGAGCTCTAGTGGCCAGAGTGTTGAGAACACAAACTTTATGAGATTGATAATGATGGGAGATAGCATGAAGATACTGATCTGTGTGAGTTTTCTTACAGAAGACTCTACGAGAGAGGGAGCCCTTATTGTTTCTAGAGATTAGCATATCCAGAAACATAAGGCTACCATCAATCTCAGTTCCATAGTAAACTTAATGGAGCTAGATTGATCATTCAAGTGTTGGTGAAAAGAATCCAACTTTTCATGACCATGAGGCCAGTTTATAAAGTTGTCATCTACAAATCATTTCCAAATTTTAGGCTTGAAAGGAGGAGAAGCTAAGGCTCTCGATTCAAAATCTTCCATAAAACGGTTGGAAAGTAGAATATCCTTGTTAATCTATTTTTTTAAATTAAATTATAATTCCATAAATAAAATTATCAAAATTTAACAGATTAATATTTTGGGCATATATAATACATTGAGGTCAAAATTGGATAAAATAAGTAAAAACAAAAGGGGTAAATATTTAATTTTGAATAAAAATATCAATATTTTATGTATTAACTATGTAAATATTGAGTTAAATATTTTATTTATTAACTAAATAAAAATTGATTTTCCAATAAAATAGAATAAATAAATATATATTTTATCTATTTATTTTATTTATTAGAGATTTAAATAAAATAAAAATAAATATGTTTAGACTAAATAAATCTATAATTAAATATTAAGATTTGAAAATATATATATATATATATATATATATATATATATATATATATATATATATATATTATTCGACTAAAAAGAAAATAAATACATGATTAAAGGAATAATAAAATTAAATATATCAAGAGAAAAAGAAAAATAAAAGGAAGGAAAAATGTTTAAATAGAAAGTGAAAGATAAGGTCAAACAATAGAGGATAAAAATGGAAAGGAGGTTAGAAGAATAAGAAGTTAAGAGAGGGGAATATTATGAATAACTAAAGGTGACTAGAAGAAGATAAAAGAACATTCAAACATAAAAAGACATATTAAAAAAATAAAAAATAAAAGAGACGATATAGAATATAAAATAATAAAATAGAAATAGAATTCGATAAACAAAAATCAAAATCAAGAGGAAAGGGAAGGGACCCAACAATTACCAATTTTCTAGCTATCCTTTAAATATTAATGGCCTCCCTAAACTTATGGTGATGAAAATGATCAATCTTAGTAATGACCCGAGCTTCTTCAATGCATATGTGATGTTTCATCTTTTCTGCATGCTCTTCTAAAGCTAGGGAGCGGTTTCTCACATGTTTGATGTCAGTTGCGTGCTATTGAATTTTTTGATTAATTTAGCAACTTGTTTCACCAATGTAGGGGTTCCCGCATGAACATGGGATTGTGTAAACACCTTTCATATTCTTTCGATAAACTGGGTAATTTAGAGTTGTTTGAATATTCACTTTATCTACTAAACCAACTGATAATGTGTGATAGAGTGGACATTATAGCATAATCCATTATGCATTACTATGAGAATTATAATTCTTTTTTTACCTTTTACATGGTTTCCTTAAGATTATATCCTAGGCATAAAAACTATTATTCTAAGCATTAACTATGTAATAGATAAATTTCATTGATCTTTGGCTTGGGATGTGGTAGATGGAGTCAAAACTATGAAGCACTACAAAAACATTTAAAATTTAAAATAATCAAAATGAAGTCAATGTTAATAAAAATAACAAAATTAAAGTGGACAAGTTAATATAAACCACAAGAAGGAAGTCAAGAAATGTGAGAAATGAAGCCACATAGCTACAAAAATGGGAGTGCTCATATGAATAAATATTTGATGATGTGAAAAAGTGAATGACCTAAGATTAATTTAGTTTAGGTGATGCTATAAAGATGCATTTCATGTAGGTTCATATCTAGAAATAGTAAACAGCATACAAGTAAAATAATTGTAAGGCCTACAATTTTACAGATCAACAATATCATCAAAAATATTTTTATATTTTCCAATTTAAATGGAGATACATATCTAGATATATCATTTAATGTCAATCCTTGGGCTAATTTTGCTCTAAGTCTACACTCGTTACCAAATTGACTGAATCCTCCCTCCCTATCTATGATCAACCTATCTAGTTCCAATGTTTAGAAGACTTCATAATTGAATTGTTTTGGCCCCAATTCCGAAAATTCCAATAGAAATTACTCAAATTGTATCTTGCCCTTCATTTTGGCCCTATCTGTGTTTTTCTCTTCTCCTTCGCTTTCTTCCCTTCCCCAAAAATAGAAAAAAAGCACACCATCTTCGCCTTATTCATTCTCCTTATATCCCCACCCACACTACCTCAACATCAAGGATTTTGATTATAATATGATTTTCTTGGTCCTTGTCACCTACCATTATGAATGGATTATAATGAATTTTAGAGGCAGTCAGACCTTTAGCATTTATGAACAAATCAATTTTTCGAAGTAGGTTCACCAATTTTAAAAGAAATGGTTTTGCTCACATTCAAATAATAATATGTGGTCTGAATCAAAATTGGTTGAGTCAGTTCACCAATTTTAATAAAATGGTTTTGTTAAAAGGGGGTTTATTTAATAGGGTTATTTAATTATTTTATTAAATGGTTTTATTTAACAGGTTTATTTATAGGGTATTTAATTATTGAATTATATGGGTTATTACATAAACCCCTCCTTCAGAAAACTTTGTCAAGAAGTTAGGGTTTATGTATT
Source organism: Pinus albicaulis (assembly GCA_034641835.2). Classification (NCBI taxonomy): domain Eukaryota; kingdom Viridiplantae; phylum Streptophyta; class Pinopsida; order Pinales; family Pinaceae; genus Pinus; species Pinus albicaulis. Next base: position 1,702,505,887 of record CM076584.1, on the reverse strand, counting down.
ATATAAGTTATTATTTTTTTGTTTCGTATAATTATGTAAGAATTTTGATCGAACTGAATTATTGTCTACAATATGAGAATTTCTAAAATTTGTTTTGAAAACACTGCCTCGATAGAATTCCCAATATATTCTAAAATCATCTTATCCCTCCTAATCTTTTCTGATACCATCCTATCTATCCTCTAGGGAAATATGCCATCATGTTAGCTATACTGACATAACCATCCATAAAACCCATGGGTGGTAACATCGACTACATCAACCTAGATTTCCTCATAGAGATCTCATAGTCATCATCACACGTCTAGGGGAGTGTGAATCACACATTACTCACATGACTCTAGGTTTTTGAGGATAAACGGTAGGAAACACATCTTCCCATCCTAGTAGGACCAAGGTCAACACCCTATCCTTGAATCTCACTGACTCTCAATTGTCCTTGGAGTTTTCTCATCACGTAGTCGATTTGGTAACAATATTGTCTGTAATATAAACACTTGTACACACATTATAACATGTGCGCCAATATATTCAAAACCAATTGTGTTAAGATAACAATTCCCTTCAATTCCTATTATGGTGCCATCTATGATATTGATATTCAAGTTCATGTGACATATTGGCTATGTCTAGCCAATATTATCTTTTAAGTATTCAATTATAGTTATCCATTTTATTTCCATCTCATCAATGATAAGAAATATATAATAACACATGTTGATACATAGAAAATAAGATGTAGATATTTCATTCATAACATAATTGACATTGGTATCCATGTACCAAAAATGTGTACATATTTAATTAATTATACATGGTGAAACATAATCATTTGAAATAAAGTTTTCATGTTTAACTCTTCAAATTTATAGATAAGTTCACAATGATAGACATATGTATTTGTCTAAACAAAATAATTATATGCAAAATAAAGTTCTAATTGCGTCCAAAAACTTGGGATAATTCTGGTGCATGGTCCTTGTGTCTTCTTAGCTAGGAAACCTGCGGCTATACTTTTCCCATTACACCTTAACCTGGTCCACTAGGTGGTTCCTCAGTTTTTGAACCCTACATTCCAGTATACATTATGGTTTGATCAGAACGGTTCCCCCTTATAATACCTACAGTTAATTCCATTGAATGTTATGATATTTGTTAGCTATGTACTGCCTGAGTAAAAATACATGAAAAACATTATGAATTTTATGCAAGTGAGGTGGAAGTGCAAGATGGTAGGTGACAAGTCCAATGCTTTCTAAAATTTTAAATGGCCCAATAAAACAGGGTGAAACTTTGTTCACTTTCCAAGCCATATGTTTCTTTTGTTTGGTTCGATGCTGATAAAACCTTCATCCCTTACTTCATCATTTCTATCTATCCTGTGAGCATAAAGATATATTTTTTTCTATCTTACACTTCCTTTAATCATTGAATTTTTTTACCTGTTCTTCCATCTCTTGAATTAATTATAGTCCCAATAACACCCGTTTCTCTATCCTCTACCAACTCAGTGGAGTTTTGTAAGGTCATCCATATAATGCTTCAAATGGAGGCATTCTAATTAAACTTTGGTAACTCTTATTGTATGAAAATTCATCCAAGGGAATGTAATTTTCCCAATGTGTTTGTTGGTCCATAACAAACATCCTCAACATATCTTCTATTACTTGGTGTACCATTTCATTTTTCCACCAGTCTAACGGTGATAGGCAATACTTAAGCTTAGTTGAGCTCCTAAAGTTGACTGCATACAAGTCATGAACCTTGAGTTTAATCATGAATCCCTATCTAATAGATATTCTTAGGAATTCCATAAAAACTTGATAATTTCATTTATAAATACCCTAGCCACGCCAAAAACTTGATAAGTATATTTTATGTGAGTAATCTGAGCATTTTTCATTAGTTTATCCAGCACAAACAAAATGGAATTATGTATTTATGGGGTGAGAGGTAGCCCCACGATAAAATCCATAGGAATAACCTCCCTTTTGGTCATAGGAATGTGGTTGTCACAAATATTATCATACATAACAAGGCACAAAAAAACTATATACATATTTATAGGGACCATACTGTTATCGCCATGTATCATAAAATCTTTGAACTATTCAAAAATTATATATATATATATATATATATATATATCCTTCCTTGTTTATTTCATAACCTTATCATCAAGTATACTTATCCATCTTATCTTCTCTATGCACTTAAAAGGTTCTTCGTATTGTTAGGTTTACTATATGCACTATCATGTTTAGTTGGCATACATCCTAGCCAAATAAATACTATATGTCCCCTCAATTCCTTATATAAATCAAAATAATGATATTAATACTAGGTCGTTGTGTATTTTTAAATAAAATTTTCCTCTCCCAAGTTATAAGACATTTTTTTTTAGGCCAAGAACTAGGGAAAAAGGCTTGAGGTAAATCATTTTCTGTACGGGTACAAAATTAACACAAACCCCATTTTTAATTTCAAGGCTACCTGTCCTACCTCGCCTTGGGAATTTAGAACTACAATCAACGAAGATCATGCCACCTCCTTCACATGGAGTGCATGTGCCCACCCTATAATCACTTATACAACCAAGATGAAGAGATTCCAATCAAGGGATAATATTAATGTTTGTAACCATAATCCCTATTTATCCCTATTTTTTCAATCAATGTCGCCATTTCACTACCGCCTTCTGCGTTTGGTGGCATCGCAACATCACTAACATTTCAACCCTAGTATTTTTCCTTTAGTGGACACACAAATCTCATGAGTCCAAGAATGTTCTATAGGCCTCCACCATGTGTTCCTCCGAATGCCTTACATGTAAATCATTTTTTCCTTTTTTTTCTTTGTCTTTCGTTCCTTCATGTTATGGTATTTCTATGTATTAATACTATAACTCTTTATGCCCTCGAATTTATGTCTTATTCAAAGTCGATAATGGTATGCTTGTAACTTCGATATTCATGGGTGACACCCATATTGAGGGACATTCCTTTTACCATTTGTTCATAGTGGTATCGAGGTAATCTTGGGTTGGAATTTTTACTTCATCAGTTTCATTATTATTTGTTTTTCCACAGCTTTGCGCTAATATCAAAAGGGAGCTGACTACATGTTTATTCCCCTCTTTCCTACACAGGATAAATGGGAATACAAACCCCTTGATCCAATAGTCCCAATTTCTGAAGGTAATGCAAGGTGTGTATCCAATATTTTGGGGTTCTTTTTTCTAAATGTGCCTCTCAACCCACCCACCCTCCCCCCTCCACACACACAAATTTTAGAAAATAGTTCTTATTTTTGGGATTCTTGTGGTTCCAATTATATTACTTGCACAGGGCTACGTCCATCTATCATTTGCTGGTGAGGATTTAGTTTTTTTATTTCCTGTTGGTTAATTTGTTTTATGACATACCTCAAACAAACGACCCATCCTCTCAATTTGGTTACCGATTTGCGTGACATGTTGTCACTTTTTGTTTTTCCTACTTGCTTATTAATCTCTGTTACTGTGAGCACACCATGAGTTATCATAGTTCTGATTTATTTTCTTTTGCTATTAATTTTCTGGTAGATATAGCAGTAGAGGCCAACCCAACCAGCTAGTCAAATCTACTGGTTGGACGAGGAAATAAACCAAGACTGGTAAGCTATAATATTATCGGTAATTTTCGACAGAGAAAAACATAACTTCTATGAAGGGTTGATTTTTATTCCTGTGGATATTATTCTTTCTTGAGGTAGAGTGAGGTCCTTTTAGTCCTCTTGGTATATCGCCTCTATCCCCTTGCAAGTTCTGTTTTTTTTCTTTTAGTGCTTGCAATAGATTTTATGGGCCATTTCTCCCTACTAAATATATCATTTTATAATTGGTCACAGATTGAAGTACATCAATGTTTATTTAATAACAAGTATGGAAACCACTCCTTTTTCACTACCATTTCTCTACTCGCTTAACTCCATAAGGTAAAATATTTTCACTTTTCTCCCTTATCTTGCAAGTACAAAGATACCTTTTAGAGATATTATTTCCTTATGAAGCAGTGAAATACAGTCCTCAATTACCTTCGCCCTTTATGTAACCTAGATCGAGTACCTCGAACCTTTGGAACTTAGTCCAAATCAATGGTCATTTTCAAAATTCGTTTTGCACCATTGGTATTGGGGATCTTCTTGGGATATGCTCAGGGTCAATATGAGCATTATTACGCTAAAATATGGGACTAAATACTTTTATTTTCTTGATCTATAGTTATTAATTGTAGTTTGGCCTCCTAGCACTTTACGTTTTATTTTCTTTTGTGAATTTTAGTTCTTTGAGTCCCCTGGCTACTATATTCATAGTTTTTAGTGGCTGGAGAAAATAGCTCTGATGTAAGATGTTATATTTTTCTATTCTTCGGCACAATGAAGGAGAGACCATTTGTAATTTTTCCAATTTTATTCTCTTATGATTTATTTTCTCAACATGATATATTTTTTGTGGAAATCAGATTCACTATACTGACCATTATCAAGGATGCTTTGTTATTATTTTTTTAATATAAATTAATTTATATTCCAGCACCAGTTTGTTTATCTCAAAAAGAAATTATTCTTTATTATCTAGTATTACTAAGTTGTTATACTAATATGCCAAGAAAATTGTATTTCTTTCATGGTTTACCAATATAATTATTTTTTTCAGTAATTTGGTATTTCCATGAGATTTGTTTATGCAAATGAAAGTAATAAATCCAGTAGTGTGTTGGTTGATTGTTTCCTCTTCCAATAATTTTCTCTTATATTAATACTAAAATATATCATTTGACTCATTCTCAGATGTAATAGTTAGCTAAGAGTCAGGTTATATTGTTTTCATATTGCATGGGTATCTCCTAGCATTTTTATTTCCTTTTATTGGTTTTTCTAAAGACTATAGCTTGGGTTTCCCTCATTCACCAAGACACTAAAATTCTGAAGGTGCCATAAGGGTTTGTTCCCAAAGATAAATATCGCCCAACGTTCCGTCTTACTTTATCTATAGTTTTCCCATGGATCTAGTCCCCAGAATTACTCCTCATTTTAGCTTTTATTTTTCCTTTTCGGTGTCACACCAAACATTTAAATGTTGAAATTCTATGTGCACAAAAATCATTGTACACAGTACGTGTTTCTAATATGGTATTGTGCATAATATTATAAATGTGAATTTAAGACCCTATAAATTAAATCAATCATACAAAAAATACTTCTTCTTTTTTAACATGCATGTGGCATTATCTTCGTCAATTTTTAAAATTGTATCCAAGAGTAATTTAATTCTAAGATAACCTTAAAAAAATGAGTTCAACTATAGTTTAATATTTTAATTTAACTAATTCCATGTCAACAGTATTCCTAGTGTTATCACTCTTGTGTATTCATGAGCACCCAAAATAATATAACATCCATTCTGCCTAGCTTTATCATCTTCACGTATTATTTTTCACCGTACAATAATATAACATACAATAATTCTACCTTTATCATCTATACATATTCATTTGAACTGTAAATTAAAATATCATATATTATTTATATATCTATCATTTTCACATATTCATTTCTACCATGAAATCACATAAAAAAAATTCTAACCGTGAAGTTGCCTAAAAGACACTTGGCAATCCTACAACTTTTTCCATGGACTTTTGAACTGAAATCGCTCAGTTAATCCACAAGTTGACATGTACTTGCTAGGGATTCAATAAACTCTATTGACACCATCTATAGGTCTTTTATGCCTTTGATCCATGATCGATTTTTCCTTTAGCAGTGTCCCGCTTTTGTGGTATTCAACATCCATTTGCCTAGTATTTTCCTTGAAATCCTGGTTTTCTCTCTTGTGGCACTTTATTCTTATCCAGGCTTAGAATATCTCCCTATCTGAGTGATTTAATGTATTTTCTCTTTGATGCATTAAATATTATCTAAAATTTTTATCATGGAAGAGGTATCTCAATCTCATTTACTAATGATATTTTTTTTTCCTTCTTTCGAAGGAATATCATTTTCAAGTGTCTCATTCCAAAGAACTTTCAATCCAATTATTTATTTATTAATAAAATAATTTATTTGCATAAGAATTCAAATGTACCTCATGGATTTTTTTCCATTCACAGTAACATAACTCATTTTGAGAAAAGAAGACATTACAACCAGAAAGGGGCATTACATTCTGCCCCCCTTTTAATTCGTATCGACCCTAAGGTTTATTTTCTAATTAATTCCCTATGGAACAATGTTGGATAATTATTCTGCATCTCATATTCTCGCTCCCATGTCGGCATCTTCGGGAGTAAAATTATTCCATTTCACTTTAACCAGAACGACGAATTGATTCTAGAGCGAGATCTATTTCCAATCTAGGATAGAGAGAGATTCTTCCAGAAAATATCCTTTGGATTCCACCTATATCATTTTCCAATCAATTATGTGAGAGCTATTATGTACATATTTCTTAAGTAAAGATACATGAAAAAATTTATGAACTTTAATCTGACTGTGTAATGCTAATTGATAAGATACGGGTTCAATTCTATCCAGAATTTCGAACGACCCAAAAAATCAAGGTGCTAATTTTGAATAGGTTCATATTCTTTATGTCATTTTCCTTAGTTTCACCCTAAAATAAAATTATCCCCAATTTTGAACTCCATGTGTTTTACATTTTTGTCCACGTTGTTTTTTTGTCTCTCTTATGTAGTTTTAATGTTTTTTTGAATCATCTCACTGTCTATTCCATTTCAAGTAAATCAACTGACCCTAATATTAGTTTATCATTCGAGCAACTCCAACTCAGAGGTCTATGGAATTTTCTGTATTACATGGCTTCAAAAGCACTCATTTTTATGGATTTTTGATAACTTTTATTGTAATCATAATCTGCCAAATGTAGGAAATCCTCACATTCGGTGTGTTTGTCCATGACATACATTCTTAGCATGTCCTCCAAAATCTGGTTGGTTCTCTCAATTTTTCCATCCTTTTAAGGATGATATTCCGTATTTAAATTTAGTTGAGTTCCAATTCCCTAAAACAATTCCTTCCATAATTTTGAGTTGAATTTCACATCCTTGTCTGACACTATCATCTTAGATATTCCATGTAAGAAAAAATATCTTTCATGAAATTATTAGCAATTTTTGTTGTACCATAAGTGGATTTTATCGGGATGAAATGGTTTTCCTTTCTTAAGGTGTATACCACTACCATGATGAAGTTGTGTTGCTTCTTGGTCCTTGGTAGTCTTGTGATAAAATATGAAGAAATTATTTCCCATTTCCATTCAGGGAGAGGTAGTGGATTCAGTAACCCGGCAAGTTGTTGATGTTCAAATTTTACATGTCGACACCCTAGACAGTTGGATAAATATTCAACCACTTGTTTCTTCATACTTGGCCAAAAGGTTTTTTTCCTTAATGCAGTTATCATCTTCTGTTATGTACGATATAGTGCATATGGTTTCTTATTATATTCATATAGTACCATTTATTTCAGGGTATTTACATTGGGAACATACAAATGTTTTTTATAAACCAACAATTTTTCAGAATTTTTTGCATAACCAGGAATGTTATTCTATTGTAGTTTTTGTTGAATTTCGAACTATTTAAGGTCACTGGTTATTGGATTTTTAATTTTATTTATTAATTTTGTATTAATATTTCTAAAAGATACTTCAATTAGAGTGTAAGAATGTATACTAAAAGCATCTCCTATCTTGTTCTCTTTCCCTTTATGTGTTTAATGTCGAATTCAAACTCACTACGAAACACCATCCACCTAGCTTTCCTAGAATTGAGATTTCGTTGGTTGAAAAGATATTTTAGGTTGATATGATCGGTTAGCGAAGTGAATTTTTTTCCAAAGAAATAATGCCTCCACATATTTAACGTATGTATGATACCAACTATCTCTAAATCATAGACACCATAATTCTTTTCATGTGTTTTCAACATTCTGGATTTGTAAGCTATCAATGAATTGTCTTGCATTAAAACTACACCTAGCCCCTCCGTACAACCATGAGTGAAAACTGTAAATTATTTATGTGGATCTATAAGTTTTAATATTAGAGCCACTATGAGTAGATGTTTCAGCTTATCAAAACTCTTGTGAAATTCAGTAGTCCATTCAAATTTTACTCCTTTTTTTGTAAATATGTGATAGGATATGATACTTTCGAGAAACCCTGTATAATATTGTGGTAATATCACATGATTCCCATAAATGATCAGAAAAAAGACACATCCTTTGGTATGGGCCAATTAACCATGGCCCTAACCGTATTTGTGCCCACTTCTAGTCTATCGTTTGAGATGATGTGGCCAAAATATTGTATTATGTTTCTGAAAAACTCACATTTACTAAATTTGACATACAACTGATGTTCCCTTACAGTTTTTATAACTAATTTCAAGTGTTCCTTATTTTATTCATCATTATTTGAATATACCAGAATGTAATCTATAAATACCAACACAAATTTGTCTAAATATTTAATGAATATATTGTTCATTAGGAATAGAAAGGTTGTTGGGCCATTAGTATGTCCAAAGGGTAACACTAAGAACTGATAGTGACCATATGTAGTTCTGAATACGATCTTATAAATATCCTTTTTTTTTATTCTCCATTGATGATACCCAGTCTTTAAGTGAGATTCTGAAAAATTGGTTCCCCTCCTTACTTGATCAAACATATCATTAATACGGGGAAATTGATATTTTTTTTTTATATAATTAACTTGTTTATTTGTCAATAGCCATTGAAAATTATAAATGTTCCATTCTTATTCTTGAAAAATAGCACGAGAGCCCCCCATGGTGACACACTAGGTATAATATAGCCTTTGTCTTCTACTTCTTCTAGCTTGATTTTCAGCTCTCCTTTGGTAAGGGGTTCTAGATACTAGGGCTACACCAGGTACCAAATCAATGGAAAATTCTATATCATTGGAAGGGGGAAACCTTGGAATTTACTCTTGAAAGACATCATGAAACTCCTTAATAACCAACAGGGTATCTAATTTTGATTCTTCTCCTTTATGTTAACTTACTTATACATGAATGATAAATAATAGACACCCCTTTCGTGCGTACTTTTTTATTTGTAAAGCTAAGATTTGTGTGAGTGATATGAGTTTTGGTTTGCCTTGGATTATTTGAGTTTTTCGTTGCTGATTCACACAACTCATTTTTTTTCTAAATAGTTTATAATGGCCCCCTGCTTTTCTAGCCAATCCATGCCTATTAGTACATCATATGATCGTAGGGGAAGTACATTTAATTTTACTACAGTGAAATAGCCATTTAACTTAAGATGACATTTTTTTACTCCACCAGTTACTCTTATCTTGGTGCCGATTGCAAATTGTACCAGCCTAGCAGTTTTATATTTTTCATCTTTAAGTGTACATTTTTCTATCACTCATATAATGTAACTTAAACTAGCCCCTGGATCAATTAAAACATAAACATGTTGGTTGGAAATAATATCTTCAATATCAGTCATTGTTGATTGATGTTCTACTTGTTTATCCTCCAAAGTTGTGTTTATCATGGGAATATTTATAGCAATCTCATTCACTGCAGTGGCTTCATGGACAACTTGTATATTTTGGATATATCTGGGATTACGTGAACAATCCCTCAACATATGAGGCTAACCACACCCCCAACACATTATGGGTTCTTTTTATTTCTCCCACTGATTGTTTTACTATTTAGATCCATAGGTTTTGACCCAACCTGAGAGCATGTCAGCGGATTCACGTTGCCCTTTCTGAAATTTTCTGTTGACGGTCCTTTCCAAAAAAATTAGGATAACCAAGTTTCTTCCATTTTTCCCCAATTAAAGGTTTGGCTCTAACCTTATTCCACCAAAACTTGGGATTTTCACCCTTATTCCTAAACTCTTGATAAGACAACCACACCTTTCTTACTACTTCACCCATTTTCGTAGGATTGTTGAACTCAATCCATTCCTTATAGACAGTGGGAAAAAATTTAACCAAGAACTAAACTTTGGCCTTTTATTCTTTGAAATTTGGAACATATCATAATAAATTAGTAAAATGTTCCAAAATTTCGTCCATAGTTAACTATTCCAACCTTAACTCATGAAACTCCTTTGCGCGGTCACCATAATAGTGTTCACTTATGTTGTCTTTTCCTCCAACATATGCACACTTTTAGATTCTTCCCACCAAAGGGGAACTTTACCTTGGAGCTAGTAAATTTCCTAACTTTCGTTTAAGTACTATCATATTCATATAATTGAAAATATTTGGTCATATTAGGTATCCATGCTTTTGCATCCTCCTCTTTCTCCCCATAAAAAGTACGGGGCTTAATTTTCCTGAATTCCCCTTGTAGTTTTGTTTATTGCTTTCACTTCTGTGTTATTGGATATGTTCAATAAGACTCCCCCTCACTTTCATATTGCTCTGATTTTGTGCCCCTTTTATTTCCTTTCAATACATCAGGTTCCACTATTTTATGGCTAGTATTTTCAACAAGCCCCCTCATCATCCTTTCCTGCTCCTCACTAGCCTTTAAAAGGAACTCATTTATGCTCCTCATGTATGATAATTCTTGTTATAGATTTCAAATAAAATCCATGAATTGAGTAGTTATTAGGTTCGCCGCATTTCCCAATTCAATATAATATTCTTCACCTTTGGTGATAGTTGGAGCCTCCTCAGCCATTTTTGTTGTAGTCAGGTAACTTTCTTACCTTGGAATGAAAAAAAATCTGTTATTAGCTCTTCCTTACTTCAATGTTTCAAGTCTACACAATTTTTATTGTTATTTCTGTAGTGGTTCATGAAGGTCCCAATGGTGAACTTGCGCTTTGATACCATCTACCACAACTCTTATCATACAGAACAAGGCACATTATCCTTTTGTGTGTGTTCATATATGTATTTATATCAAGGATATTATTATCTCCATGTATCATAACTTCCTTGAACTATTCATCATATGTGGGTTAAAACACACACACACAGATTATCTATCTATATATATATATATATATATATATATATATATATATATATATATCCTTCTATGGTTATTTCATAACCTTAATATTGAGTGTACTTATCCCTTTAATTGTTATCTTCATTCTCCACTTAAGAGGTTCTCCTTATTGTTAGGTTTATTATATGCATTAACATGTTTATTTGTCATACCTCCTAACCAAATAATTAATATATGTCACCTTGATTTCTTATATAAATTAACATAATGATATTAGTAGTAGGTTCCTCTATATTTCTAGATAAAATGTGCCTCTCAAAGGTTATACGAAATTTTTGTTTTCATGTTAAGAACTACGGAAAAAGGCTTGATTAAATTCCTCTTCTCTTCTGGTATACAATTAACACAAACCGCAATGTTAATTTCAAGGCCGCATGTCCTACCCTACCTTGGGAAGTTAACCATGCAAGCAATGCAGACCATCCCACCTCATTCACAAAAAGTGCATGTGACCACCATGGTAGTGTCTAGACAACCGAGATGAAGAGATGGAAATCAAGGACTAAGATTAATATTTGTAACCATAATCCTTTTTTATCCCTTTTTTTCACTCAGTGTGGAAATTTAGTTTCTTCCTTCTCTGTTTGGTTCCATCAAATCATCACTAGCTATCCAACCCTGGCATCTAGACTTTCATGCACACACATAGGTCATGAGTGTGAGTAGTCTTCATACGCCTCCACCATGTATTCCTCCCAACATTATGCTTGTAATTTTTTTTGCTTTGTCTTCTTTGTTTTGTCATCCCCCTTGCTATAATATTTCTGTGGAGTAATACTCAAATTCATTGCACCTCGAATTTATGTCTTCTTCGAAGTCGATGATGGTATGATTGTGATTTTTTATTCAGAGGTCATGCCAACAATGAGGGACCTTCCATTTACCATTGCTTCACAGTAGTCTCAAGGTAATGTTTGGTTGGGAGTTTTACTCCATGGGTTCCATTTTTATTTGTTTATCCACAACTTTGCGCTAAAATCAAATGGGAGTTGACTACACTTTGATTCCCCTCTTTCCTACATAGGAAATGTTAGAACAAAAACCTATTTATCCGATGGCCCCAATTTCTGTAGGTAATGCAAGATATGTTTCCAATATTTCGAGGGATTTGTTCTAAATGTGCCACACAAAACCCCCCATTTTTGGAAATGATGCTTATTTTTGGGATTCTTGCAAATTTAGTTGTATCATTTGCACAAATATACCTTCGTCTATCATTTGCTAGTGAGGGTTTAGTTTTTTTATTTATTGTTGGTTGATTTGTTTTATGACATAGCTCGAAAAAATGATCCTTCCTCAGTGTAGTTACCATTTATGCCTCAAGTTTGTCCGTTTGTTTTTTCTTTTTTCGTACTTCCTTCTTAGTTTTTGTTACTATGAGGTGCACCATAACATATAAGGGTTCTGATTTCTTTTATTTTTCTATTACTTTTTTGGTACAGGTAGCAGCAGATACAAACCCATCCATCTTGGTGACTCTACTAGTTGGACGAGGAAAGAAAGGAAGAATGATAAACTACAGTATTCTCATCCATTATCGACAGAGAAAATAATATCTTTTATGAAGGGTTGCTTTTTATTCCCTTGCATGTTATTATTTCCTGAGGTAGAGTGAGGTCGTGCTAGTTCTCTTCGCCTCTCGCCTCTATACCCTTGCAAGTTTTTTGTTTCTCTTCTGGTGTTTGCAATATATTTTACTGGTCATTTCTTGTGTCTAAATATATCCTTTTCTAATTGGTAACAAATTGAAGTATGCCAGAAGTTAGTTAAGAATAGGTATAGAAATCACTCCTTCTCTATCACTACTTTTTGTCTGCTCTCACTTAACTCCACAATGTAAAATAATTGAAGTATTCTCCCTTTTCTTGTGTTGGCTCAGGGGGTCCTTACCTAGGTTCGGAGGTGATGGTTTTCTAACAAACCCCTATACTACTAGCCCTTTCGGTAGTGAACTGCTTGCGCAGGTCAAAGTCTCACCCGAAGCAGTATGGGAGGGTGTTGGAACCAGGTTTCCACACCTTGATAGAGAGGAGGTAATAACGCAGACCTGTAATTATTAGATCTACATAGAAGGGTGATTCGCAGGGTTCCATAACATAACTAGACTATATTTTTATCATATATGTCCTAGCAGGTCTCTATCCACGTCCGTATCATCAATTACAACCATAAAATAGCATAATCGCAGCCAGTATTGTCAACACAGATGGTTTTTGTTCATTAACAGAGATATAACCATAATAATATATTAAATACAACTACTTTCATACCACATAGATAACAGACAAGTTCGTAACTAAATCAGACAATCTTAGTTCATAGCAATCATAACAAAAGAGTTCTAGATAACATCATATGGTTCAACAATACTTCACATATATTACTTATCAAAATCTTCTTACATTCTCTAAATACCTCCTGCGCATAAAGCCAGCAGGGTTCGTACACGGCAGGATAGAGGATCTCTACGCACACAACCACTAGGAGTCCTAACCCAAACAACCCACCCGGATCTAGCAATTCATAATTTGCTTCAATCTCTATTAATTTCCTACCTATCGACTCAAAAAGGTTCAACTATTTATACTAATTTAGCCTACACATGAACCGGTCCACAAACCATTTTTTGCGGACTCTTGGTCTACCCTTGAATCAATTACAATGCATTAGGGGCTTTTACCCACCCCAAAACCCCTGCGTTAGACTAAATATAATAAAAAATATACAAAATGGACCAGATTCGCAGCTTTGTAAGAGACCCTGTTCCAAGAGTCCCCCAACACAATCTTGTGACTCGTCACGAGTCACTGAGGTGGTGGGGTCTCCACCTACACCTGCAATAGCTTGATCGCTTCAGCCAATGGGGCCAGCATGGTTTCGATTTGGGAAGTAGAATTTTGGGCGATGTCAACTAATTTCTGTGAAATTGGGCCTCCCGTCGTAGTAGTTACACTTCCTAGAGTCTGGTTGAGTTGTTTTATTGCTACATCAGCATCCTGCGATAGTCTAAGAGTGTCAGCAGTCCAAGGCTTCAAGCGGTCAGTGAGGACCTTCTTCTTCTGTTGAAGCACTTTTATCTTAGCTTGGAGGTCTTCGCTAGTTCATAATCGTGCCAGGCACTGAGCAGGAACCAATGTGGTCAAGGTGGATTCCAACATGGAAAACGTCTCCTCTTTCTGCCATAGGGTATGGGTTATTTAACGTAGGAGCAGATCGCGTTCGACCTTGGTCCACAGCTGCATGGTAGTATCCAGTAGTTGAGCACCCTGTGCGATCTACCTTGGGATGACGATTGTAGTGGCGGTGACCAATGCAGATCGCTGGGCTCGCATCTCTGGAGGTGTTTCAGGCTCCATTTTTTCCTGAAAATTGGCAATCTGCTGCTCCATTAGTGACTTTACCTTCGCAACTTCTGTTCGAGAGACCTTCAAGGAAGCGACCAACCCTTCCACCTTTTCCTGGGGTGTAGTAGTAGCCAAAATTTCCACTGGAAATTCTGTGCAGAGCTGGTGAATGTGGCTTTCGAGCTCCTTTTGCTGCGTGGTGGCTAGGGCAGCTGTGGTGTTTCTTTCATTGATCGTTCGCTCAGCCACGCCTTGTTGCTGGTGAATCTGTAGGTCCCGGTGTTGAATCTCCTAGAATATCCCTGAGTGGAGTCCCTGCAAAGCATCTTGGGGTAGTCTGGCTAAGTATAGTTGGACCTCTTGGCAACTATGGACTTGCATGCTTAAGTTAGGTGGACTGATCAAAAAGGCAGTGCCAAGCAAAGGGCAGAGGAAAATTTCTGTTGTTGTAAGCCAAGCACTACTGGTGGCTTGCGGCGTCCGTCCTAAAGTGACACTAGTGTTTAGTGTGTCTATCTTTAGTTGCAGCTCACGGAGCTTGGCCTATAATGCGACAAGTACAACGTTCTGTTGTTCTTGGAGGGCCTCCCATCGATCCTGCATGGCTAGAGAGACTGCATCAGCAATCTGTTGAAGGTCACCGTTAATGAAGGTGATAGTTTCATTGTGCTCTGTCCTCTAAGCGCGCTACTTCTTCCGGGGTCCTTTGGCAAGCTCGCCTATGCACTTCATTCCACGAGGGGATGTATCCCCTTCGTTTTACCCTAAAATGAGCTACGAATATTTTTTTGTGGCTCCTTCAGCATCCTTATCATCAGTCCTCTACTGTTGTGCATCTTTCTTCACAGCTGTTTTTGTGTCTTTCCCAACACTTTTGCTGGATCCCCCAATATCCTTACTAGTGACAGGAGGAATTACTTGTGTGGTGTTGGCATATTTGGGGCTTGACACTCCGTTCTTGAGCCAACCTTCCACTGCAGGGGCCAGAGTGCAATAACACTGTCAATTTCCTCATTCGCAACCATATAGGAGAGCGAGGTCCAAGATTTCTCCTTTCGGCTCCAAATCTGTATATTATGCATGGTCACCTGAAAGGTTGCGATGCGCTTGTACTTTTCGTAGAATGTGGGTGATAAGAGTGGGTGAGAGTTGATGGTAGCTACCACACTGCTCTGGAAGAGGACCCAGAAGACTTGATTGTCCTCTATGCGTTACTCATCCTTGGAGTCCCAAAAATGCACATAGTGGGCTCCTTCACACATATCCGAGATAAGCTCAGGGAGGAAAGCCTCTACAAGAGCTTCCCAGGCGACTAACGCAATAAGGAATGACAACCATGAGTAACAAAAAGTGCACCCTAAGTCCTAGGATTCACAGATATTGGCCAAAAATTCGTCACCTAAGTACTCAGTCCAATTGAAACAAACTCCCTCCACACATTGGCCTGCTAGTTAGATCACGTAGGTGGGGACAATGGCGACTTGGCATTTTTGCATCAACTTACACACCAACAACATCATGCCCAATTGCTAAGCAGGATCATTGATGTATTTGATGATAAACCCTCGAGTGTTCCACTCCATCTTGTATCTTTTCCACATCAATTCAGCAGTCTTGGCTTCGTATTTCTTACCCACTCGCTCTAGAGGGCTTGGTCCATTCATCGAGTGAATAGTAATCCTGTGAATCAGTGGAACATCAATAGGAGTTTTGTCCTAGATCCATAGGTAGCCTTCGTGGCAAGCAACTTCCGTGTGAGCCGGTCTGTAATATTGTAATGACCAAAATGGGGCATCTTGAGCAAGTTCAGGAGCCCGAACCTAGCTAATTCCCGAACCCAGCGCTGGGGGATGACTGTTACTCCATTTTCATCATTAATTGTGTCGAGATATAGCGCAGGTGCTAGCTCATGGAACTTCAAAGTTGGCTAGGTCGTGATCATCAAACTTGACCTCATGAAGCTTACCAACAGGTTCTTCAATGATGGGAACCTCGCCTGGGGTCAGCGACATATGTGGGTAAGTGACCAAGCCATCAAGGTTCTTCGGCGTGCATGTTGATGCCCTTCGTGGTCGAAAAAAGGGAGGTAACCAGTGAATTGGCTCAACAGTTTGTGCTTCCTCTTGAGCTGCCTTTGGGGATTTTTTAGTTCATGGGGAAGTTCGTAGCTTTCCTGCAGCCCATTCTATGGGCTTCAGGGGATTTCCAGAGCTCTATGCCTTTGCTTTCATTTTTCTCATGGTCGGGCTCAGCATGGAGAGAATCTCTTCTGCCTCAGACTCGATTTCCACTACTTCCTCAGTCCCCTATTCCACCAAGGTCATTGGTTTAGAAGGCTTAGTGGGGTTCGTAGCCGTCATCCTGGCATGAAAAAAAAAAATCAGGTTGTTAATTTTCGAGGGGGTAGGTTGTTCAGACATGAAGGAGATACTATAAACAGAAAGTGTCTTGTAGCACCAAATCGTCACAACAAGATATGTCAAGTACAAGATATACAACTGATACAGAACCCTTGTCTGGTTTGGTCGACCCCTTTTATAGCTAGCGCGAGTGGTCAGTGGTTTGGCAAGATATACTTAGAACTTACCATCATGTAAACGGTAAAAAATCTCCAGAAATTGCCTCATTAAATGCCAGCCAACTGCTCCATTCAATGGTATATTTTTCATTTTACTTGATTTGACTATCCCAATGGCTAGTTTTTGTAGCTCTTGTGCACTCAACACAACCCTGTGCTCCCAGCGCACCTGTGTGCATTCAGCGGGCCTCCTGTGTGCATGGTGGTTTATCCAACGTTCCATCTGCGTTCTAAGCGGGCCTATTGTTTTCTTTGCTAGTGCGAAACTACCTTGAAACTTGGTGTCCCTGTGAATTGAAATGGCCTTACGAAACAGTTATTTCAGAGGTGTTGTGATCCATGTGTACTCCTACCTGGTTTTTCTGTAGTAGCCTGTGAAGCGGAGGCACAACTGCAGTTGTTTCATAGTTGTAGGTGCTGTTAGATGTACAAGTTCCATAGTATCCATCATCTTGAGAGAGTTTATATAGGGGATGCACCTATCATTCACGTGCCCTTTCCTGCCATCGAAAGTTATCTTGTGCAAGTCTGCGCAGCTTCAGATTACCAGTTTGATTTGTTCCGTCCGTAAGTGAACCAGAGGGTCGAAGCGCAGGAGTAACATAGTTCGGCATGCCCCCCATTCCTGGAATGTTGTCTTACGATCATCCGACCACTTCGCAGGTGCTGCGTGTAGGGTGAGACCAAGGGCCCATAACCTTCATTCCTTTGGGAATTTGGATTAAAATGCTTGAAAAAATTCCTTAATGCTACCAAAATCATCATAGTAGGGCAGATCTCGTACCTCTGAGGAGATACATCGGAAATCCCTTGTAATCCTGAGACATTTCAGAGCAGATATGTTGTTCAACTAGTTTTTCCAATTTTCCAGTTCTCCATCGGAGTCAGAAAAACAGTCGCTATCCTTTTCCCATAAAATCATACTATCAGCCGTAGGGTCGATCCAATATTCATCCTATGTAGTTAAATTATAGATGTGATCTACCTCCTCATCGATACACACCATCTCCGTGTACCTTTATCCTTCTGCGGGGCCTAAGGGGACTATCACTTGTACCCCTCTTTTCTCAAATACCATGATCCTCTTCTTTAAGTTGATAATATTGCCCATGTCGATAGCTGAATCTAACACTAGGAGCGTAGGGTAAGGGTTTACATATTCAACAATCTAAATGACCTCAAAGTCAGCTTGTACCTTGACTCCTGCAATATCCACTACAATTTGTGATAACCTTCCTAACAATATGATATTCTGCTGATTGGCCATGCACTGCTAGATAGTGGACCATTCCAACTTGGGTTCTCCCATGCGCTGCCACATTTTCTTGGGTAGTATATTCACATCTAATCCTAGATCTAAAATAACTTGTTCCATTTTGTAATCCCCGATTTTTGTTGTGAGTCGCATTTCCCTACTAGTGTGTTTCTTGTATTTGTATAGTGTGTTCACATCCTTAAATTCCAGGGCCAGGTTGTTTTTCTCTCTGCAGCTGGTTAATAGTACCTGGACGTTCTCAACGGCCTACTGGTTGCGCAGAAGTTTCATGCATTATTGTAAAAATGGTCGGACCCATTCTCCTTCTTTGGTGGCCACCAGATCCTACAAAGTAGCTACTTCTGTGAAATCCTATTGAGCCACGATAAAGGTCTCCCTTTCCTTTTGCAGGTCCAAGCCTTTTAATTTTTTGACCGCTTTCCTGATCAGATGCTTAGTCGTATCTTTTTCTTCCGCCCCCCAGTGGCTAGGCCACTATGGGTTATGATATTAATACCTGGTCCCTCATTCCAAGGCTCCGCCGTAACCTTTTTCACATTCTTCATAGGTCTTTGTTGTTTCTCCTACACCTTAGCTATCAAGATTATGCAGTCCTTGATCACGTGGTCCAACTACCTGTAATACCTGTAGGATTACCTCGTAGGGTTTGAGTAGTAACTTGCAAAGTGACCTATCTGTCCGCAGTTATAATAGATTAGTTGGCCTCTTCCTCTACCTGCACTTTCACCTCGACCCCCTCCCCTACCCCTAATGGGGGAGCCTCCGATACCAGAAGGGGTCCTTGGTGATGAAGGATTAGTCTGTACCCTATAGAGGTTTCCTCGGACTATCATCAGACCATGAGTATGAAATTTCTTCTCATCATTCCCAATAGACCTAAAAAACCTACACCATTATTTCTTAACCTCCTGAATACAAGAAACAAGGCGAGGGAAATGGTTGGTGTTGTGCAACCTCGCAACATAACACTCGTCACACCATAGTGCCACCCTTCTCGGCCCTGCTGCTTCTCTAGGGCACAACAGGCTAGGTCCTCCTGCCTACATGTAGTCTGCTAGTAGCGGAAAGTTGTCCTTGGTGTGGCCATTCTCCATGCATCGTATGCACCACCTATCAGGGCTGTCCTTTTCTCCTCGTTCCTTTCGCAGGTTCTGGATCTCTATGTGCATTTCTTCCAGATGGCCTTGGATCTATTGTACACCCAATTGGGTTTCATCTCATGACGCAATCTCCAACTTAATTGCTATCTCCAAAGCCTTCTCCTGTGAATCAATGTTTTGGTGGCCCATCAATATGCGTAGGTGGGGCAGCAACATAGCAATGAACCATTCCATATGTTGCCTATCATCATACTGGAATCCTCCTTCCATGATTACTTTTTTTAATCATTGATCAGCTTCCCATACAGACTCAGATGGGCCTTGTTTGAAATATTTCAAGTCATTTACTATCTGGGAGTAGGCCTTAGGCTTCTTGAAATGTCGCTTCAAGGAATTCTTAATGTCCTCAATGCTCGTGTTCGCATGTTAGTCTACGTATCCCATGTACAAGTCCAGGGAATTTTCTTCAAAAGTAAGAGATAGCTACTCTCTTTTCAAAACATTGCACACTACATTGTGCAGTCCATACAGACCCTGCAACAAACCAAATCCGATCCATATCTTCAACCCCAACACCCTTGAAGGTGGGTAACTTCATCTGTGACATCATATCGTCTTCCGGTGGTGGTGGAGGTGAGTTCTTGCCCCTACGAGGACTTGACGACGATGTCAATGGAGGGTTATGCACAACAAAATTAGTCACTGGACTATAGACAGATCGACCTCTCTCTTGATTAATTATGTAGTACTTATCATTTCCCATTGTACCCTCACTTTGATCGGAGCTCATTCACTTGGTGTGGCTACACAGGATACTCTTTTCGTATAATAAGATCTTAATTAGTAACAACAGAGTTTTTAGAAACTTACCCCGAAAACCCTTCAAGAACCTCCGCTTCGCTTCTGAGTAGGACCCAAATTGATCAATTGAAAATTCAGTCACAAATCCTCTTATCACATTGTCTACCCAATGATCCACCGTGCGAGTAATGGTATTATCAGTCATTTCTAATTTCCAGATCAGTTCTAGAGTCCACTATGTGAGCCACTCGTCTTTCCAACACTTTTGAAAATCAACCAACCTTGCGAGCCACTCTTGTAGCTCGATTACAAAATTTACGAAGAAAATCTCATAGATTTCCAAGAAAATATACTTATTTTTCCACTCCTCTATGGTTAAGTTCGCACTACGATTTTCTTTTATAGCTAATTCCTGAACTTGCTTTTCAAACCACTCATCGATTTCTTTCTTTTTAGGCTTTCAATATGGCCTTGGCATTACCAGATCTCTCCCTCAAAAATGCTGCCCGTCTCAGCAATGGAACCATTTGTTGTCTGTGTTTCAATTTGTATTTGAGGTGAAATTTTGCCAACTTCCCCTCTACTTCATCGAATTTGCTTGCTATGGACTCAGTCAATAAACAAAGCCCACTGTTGGGGATGAGGGTGTTGGAACCCGGTGTTTTTCACACCCCGAGAGAGGAGGTAATAACGGGCCAATAATTGTTAGATACCAAGACTTTGATTCCTGTGGTTCTAGAAGATAATCGATCTATTTTTATCGTATCTTCCTAAATTGTGTCCGCATCCATGCATATCATCAATTACAACCATAAAATAGCATAATCGCAGTCGTTGTTGCAACGTGGATGGTTTGCATTCATTAATAATAGACATAATCACAGAAGATATTAACAACTACTGTACTAATAGCTGTAGAGATAATGTATAAGTGCAACTAACTCAAAATACTAGTATGGTAACAATCATAATAGAATAGTTCTAGATAACATCATAGGGTTCTAAGAATACTTCATATATTTACTGCATTTCCACCCTTATATCTCTAATACCTCCTACATTAATAACATAGGTGGTCCATACACAAAGAGGACAGAGAACGGCACGCAGCTAGCAGGAATCCTAACCTAAACAACCCACCCATATCTAACAATTCGTACTTCGCTTCAATCTCTATTAATTTGCTACCTATCGATTAAAAAAAGTTCAACTATTTATACTACTTTTTCCTACGCATCCAATGGTCCATAAACCGTGGTTTGTGGAATCTTGGCCTATATTTTACTGCTTACAATGCATTAGGGGCTTTAACCCACCCCAAAACCCTTGCATTAGACTTAATATAAACAAAAATATACAAAATGGACCAGATTCGCAACTTTGTAGGAGACCCTGTTCCAACATCTTGCAAGAATGAAGATACCCTTTGGAGAATATTGTGTCCATGCGAAAGATTATCCTCGCTTATCTTCGTGCTTTATGTAATCCAAGTCGATTATCTCAAATATTTGGAGTTGAGTCCAATTCAATTGTCCTATTCAAAATTCATTATGCACTAATGGTATTGTGACTATTCCTAGGATATTTCTATAGTAAATATGAGCATTATTATGATAAATACACAATTTGATACTTTTTCTTTTCGATATATATTTATTAATTGTGGTTTGTCCTCCTTCTACTGTACATTTTATTTTCTTTTGTACACTTCAGTTCTCAAGTCCCCTAGCGGTCTCTCATGGTTTACAAATACAATTTTGTTCGATAATTTTTTATTTCCATTGGTTTTGTTTATGCAAATGAAATTAATAAATTCAGTACTACTCTATTTTATTCATTCCTCTTGCAGTAATTTGCTCTTATATTAATACTTAAGGATAACATTTAACTTTTTCTTAGTTGTAATAATTAGCCAAGGTTCAGGTTATATGGTTTTCATATTTCCCAGGAATCACCCAACGTGTGGATTTACTTTTTATTCGTTTTTATAAACCCTATAGTTTGGGCTCCCCTAATTCAACAGGAAGCTAAAATTATAAATGTGCCATTAGGGTATATTCCCAAAGATAAATACAACCCTATGTTCATGCTTATTCGATTTGTATTTTTCCCGTGGATCGACTCTGTAGAATTCCTCCTCACTTTAGATTTTCTTTTTACTTCCCAGTTTTGCATCATACATTTAAATGTTTAAAGTCTATGTATAGAGAAATTTGTACACAGTACATTTTTCTAAGATGGTATTCTCCATAATAGTATAAATGTGAAGTTAGTAATCTTTAAATGAAGTCAGTACTACAACACATGATTTTTTTTTTAAAACATGCATGTGGCATCATATGTGCTAAGTGTTGAAATTTTATTCACCAATACTCTAAATTCTAAGATAATCACATTTAAATAAGTTCGAAAATAATTTAATCTTCCAATTTAACTAATTCCACGTTTACGGTATTCCAAGTGTTATCACCGATGGATATTCATGAGCACCAAAAATAATATAACAACGATTATGCCTAACTTTATCATCTACACATATTGTTTTTTACCCTAAAATAATATAAAAAAACAATAATTCTAGCTTTATCATATGTATGTATTCATTTTCACCATCAAATAACATAGCATATAGTATTTATAGCTTTATCCTCTACACATATATATTTTTACGATGAAATCACATAACATAAATTATAACCATGAAGTTGCGAGAAAGACACTTGGAATCCTGCACCTTTTTCCACCCAACCTTGAAATGAAATCCTATAGTTCACCACTAAGCTGAGATTTACTTTCCAGGGAGTCAAAAACCTCTATTGATCCCATTCATTGGTATTTTATGCCTTATTCCATGATTTATTTTTCCTTTTGCGGTGTCTTTCTTTTGTGTTTCTTAGCGTCCATTTGCCTAGGTTTTTGCTTCAAATCCCACCTTCCTCTCCCCCGACGCTTTATTATTATCCAGACTTAGCATATTTCCCCAGCTAAGAGATTTAATGAATGTTCTCTCCTATGCATTAAATCTTATATAGAATATTATCTAGAATATTTATCATGGAAGAGTTATCTCAATCCAATTTACTAAAAGATTTTTTCTTTTATTCCTTTGGAAAGAATATTGTTTTCAAGTGCCTCTTTCCCAATTACTTTCAATCCAACTATTTATTTATTAACAAAATAATTTATTTACATACGAATTCCAATATACCTCATGGATTTTCCGCCATTCACACTAACATAAATCATCTTGAAACAAAGAAAATGGAATTACAACCACAAAGGGTTATTAGAGTCTTGAAGTTATAGGAGACCTAATACATGACATTATTCGACCTTCAATTGCTAAAATTCAAGAAATCTTGCAATGAATTGGAAAATACCGTGCTTCATGCCAACCCAAAAGAAGAGCAGCCTTGTGTCAACATACATTTTATTTACACTAGGATATTCACAATAAAGTGTTATGTGGGATTCCTTGAGGATGAAGTTGCACTTATTCCCATTATTAGCGATATATATCCTCCATTGGAATTAGAGCAATGTTTATCATGTTAAGCATGATATTTTCCAATGAATTTTGACTAGATCTAGGTTGCAGTGTGGAGAAGGGAAACTCGAGGAGACAGATCCAGAGATTGGAAAGAGGAAAAGATCTCAAAAGATGACAGGTGAAAATGAAGAATAAACTCTTGAACCCAAGACTGACAAGAAATTTCGGAAGATTTTTCTCAATATGCAAAGGATGATTGCAGAACTCTATGAAGATAAGAAGACTCGAGATGCAACGTCATCTTTAAAAAGAAAGAAGGAGAAATAGTGCAAGGAAAAAGATAATGGTAATGGATCCCCTTCTTCTTCATCTTCATCTTCTTCTTCTTCATATTCTTATTATTCAAGTTCACATTCCAAATCAAAGAAGAAAGATAAGAAATCTAATTTTCTGAATCTTGATGTTAAGTTTTGACTACCCATATATGATGGTGAAATGAATCTTGAAAAGTTAGATAACTAGATTAAACAACTTGATGTGCATTGTAGAATTTAGAATATTATTGATGATTCTGCGAAAATTCAGTTAGCTACACTTAGAGTGGGGGGTACAACCTTCATTTAGTGGGAGAGTAAAAATAAATTAGACTTAAAACATAAAGGTAAATTCATCTCCTCATTTTCTAAGTTTATTAAATATCTTAGAAAGCATTTATATCCTTTAGGGTATATGCAACAGGTCGTAATGGATTAGGAGCATAGAAGCCAAGGTAAAGGAGAGATTTTGCAATAGTTTACACATGAATTCAGGATGAAGGCATTAGCACATGATATTCCATTAAACAGATGAGAAACTTTATTAAATTATATTGGAAGTATGCACTCTTATTTACAACATACATAGCTTATTTTTAATTCAACTAAATTTGATGAAGTATGTGTGCAATTAATTCATATTGAAGTAGAGTTAAGACCATTTCAGTAAAAAATTTCAAATAAACCATTCAAGCATTAAGATAACTAGGATTCCGAAGAAGGAAAAGGTAAGAAATCAACGACAGCTAAGAACGAAGGAGAAAGGCCTAAATCTACTCATTTTCATAGGGTTGGACATGATGAATCCAAGTGTTGGAAGCTTCATCCAGAACTCAAGAAAAATAAGTTCCTTAATAAGAAGGGTGAAATGAATGCTAATGCAATGGTCGAACAAGATTTTGGATCTGACTCTGGTGACGAAAAGAAGATGAATTCTATGGGTTTGACAGGTAATCCTTCTAAATCTAGTTGTTCTAGTTCTACGTTTTCTACATATTCTTCGAAATATAATAATGGGTTTGAAGATAAGAAGAGGATTGAATTGTTTCACATAAGAATAATACCCAAGAACATTAAAATTGACACTGTATTATTCAATAGTGGATCACAAGCTAACTTAATATTTGAGAAATTAGTAAGAAAATTGGAGTTGGAAACTAGGAATCATCTAAAACCTTACCCTTTAGGATGGTTAAAGGAAAACACTCAGATGCATGTCACAAAATAGTGTCAATTAAATTTTTCAATCACTGCTAATTTTTGTTGATGAATTTGATTTAGATGTGATTACTTAGGACATATGTGGAGTTGTGTTGGGTATTCCTTATCTTTGTGATCAAGACGTCATATTCTATAGAAAGAATCATAAGTATCATCTCTTTAAAGAAGGAATTGAATACATTTCCAAGGCACAAAAAAGTAAGACAACCTTGTATTTAATTAATGTTGGTCAAATGAAAAGACTCATAAGTTCAAGTAAAAAGTATTTATCATGGTTTTTAAGAAAATACCTGATGATAAGTATGATGCTTTTCAAGGATGTGATTCTCAGTTTAAGAAAATTGTTGTTGAAATACTCGATTCTTATAAGAAATTTTTTAAATAACAAAAAATTATCCTTCCAAAAGGAGAAATACAACATTAGATTCAATTACTATCCATTGCACCTCTTTTGAACGTTGGCATGGATCATGTATCAGTCATTAAATTGGATTTAAGAAATGGTTATCATCATATGTGTATTGCAGAGAATAATGTTTGGAAAACAACATGTGAGACTAGATAGGGGATTTATGAATGATTGGTTATTCCATTGATTTATGGGATGCTCCAGAAAATTTAACGAGAATGATGAATGATCTGTTTTGATATTTTCTGGATAAGTTTGTCATAGTCTATCTAGAGGATATTATTACTCTCAGCTAATGTTGGGAAGTTACAAGCTTCGTGGGTGTAGTTTAGTATTGGAGTTATTTTATTTTTCATTTCTATTTTATTGCATCACCACTTCATGCTTTAAGAATTTTTAAAGCCTCGTTTTAGTGGGCAGGAAAACAAAAAAAGAGTGTGACACTTTGAAGAAGAAAATTGTGAAAACTCCACCATACCTTCCAAAACCATTTGCAATTGAAATTGATTCTAGTAGGTATGCGAAAGGAATAGTGATTCATACAAATCATTAGCTATTTCAATACCTGCAAACTCAAACTAGGTTGCAAGAATATCAACTTTATATATGGATGGGTATTTTGCAGCAGGGTCACTTCGTAATTCAATATAATAAAGGTATAACAAACAAAGTGGTTGATATGTTATCATTGTATTATTTTAATATTTCAGTTAATTTTCAAAACAATTCTTTAGCATGTGAGATTTTCAATGAATACTATGTTGCAGATATTGTTTTCAAATAATTTTATGAATTGCTAACTTATAATGCTCAGGTTGAAGAATAGGATTATCATGTTTATGACAGGTTACTGTAACATCTTGGAAAGAGGTTCATACTGTAGGGGGAAAGCGTGCATGTTGGTGTTGTTAATATAGTAACACAACTATAAAGGCTTTGCTATTTTCCACATTTTAATGAAACAATTCACGGGTTCAGAAGATTAAGGATAAAAAGTGAAGGTAAGAGGAGGGTATGCAGTTATATGCATGAAGATGAGTTAGATTCAAGGGCATAAATACAGGAAAAGTAAGTTGGATGGAGATCCAAAGGGTGAGGGGGTTTTACCCTCACCCAATGTCTGCCTAAAACCAAAATTTTGCTGCTCCAAAATCTTACAGTGTAGAGGAATGATCCAGGAGAATTCTCAAGTTTCTAAAAATTCAAATGCTTCAGTCGTTCCCAGAAATAGTTCCAAGCAGTAGAGATTTTCATTATGAATCTCGCGGTACTTTCGGTTTCTCATTTTTTCTCCCGATGAAGGAGAAATTTTCCATCAAAGTTTAGGTGTCGAAGGGGCCTTGCTGGCCATCTAGCATTTATGCAGTTCGACATGTGGCATCAATTCAAATCTAATCTGGGGTGCATATCTCCAGGTGATGGTGAAATTTCTGAGATTTTATTCATATTTCATTTGTAGGTGCAGATGTCTGGGATGTGTTTTTAAAGTACATTGACATTGGTTTTGAAAAATATATATTAAAATCTAAAACTAAGGGTTGATGGAGAAATAGGTATTATACCTATGGTGATTTCCATGGTGGGCAGATATATGGCTATAAAATATGGTTGAAAACCTATTACAAATGAGATATATCAAAGTTCATGGTATATAAACTATAGAGAAAAATATATGTATCTAACCTCAGGTCTAAACTTTGGAGCAAATTAAATCATATGCTAAAGTGAAAAAAGTCATATGGCAGAGTTACAATGTTAAACCTATGAAAAATAATATGCCAAAATATTAAAATATATGGTGGATATAATGTATAATGGAAATTATGTGATGGAAAAAAACTATGGTATTAAACTTATGGTATACTCCTAAGGCAGATGGAGTATTCATCGTCGGAACAACTCCATGGCACAAAGTAGAGCTACGAAATTTAGTGCAGATTTAATACACGTCAGCACAATCGGAGCCATAAGTGCGAAGGTGGCATGGAGTAGGTAAAAACCACCAGAGTGTTGAGTCACAGTGCCATGTGTCCTAATGTCAGGTATGATTGTACACAGGTCGCAGGTGACAGAGATGAGACAATTCTGCAGTGACTGTCGGGGTTGTTGTGGACATGTCATGCCACCACAACATGTTAGGTCCCTATATTACTAGTATAGTCCCTTATTTTTGTTAGTGTAACCCCCTTATTGTTATTGTTGTACCCCTGTAACCCCCATATTGTTATTATTTTTCCCTTAAGTTATTATTGTAAGGTCGGCTAGGATTACATTATGGCCCCATGGACTCCTATATATAGAAAGGAGGTTTTGTAATTTGTATCATCCAATAATTTTCATTTATGTAATGTATTGGAGGTTACCCCCTCGAAGTGGTTGATTTCTAAGGCATTGATCTCTCTTTTCCTCTATTTTTGGATCTGGTTTCAGAACATTTGGTATCAAAGCTTTAGATTCTAGGGTTTCGCTACTCCAAATAGGTCATCGTGGAATTTTAACTATAAATTTTCTTCTACGAAGGTTAAAAAGCTGAAATTTTTAGATCATGAAGCCGAAATCCTAAGGAACATTGTCATAAAATTTCAGATATTGGTCCGCAATATTTTTGGAGATATGATTTGTGGAAGTTAGGGCTTTTTCAGGGTCCTGGATTTCATATCAAAGAGGTGATTGTGGTAAAATATTCATAACTCTCTCTGAGCATCGGATTAGAATTCTATAAGAAGTGACTGCAAGTAAGCGGATTATATTTTCTTTTCTATCAATTTCAAATCCGAAGGATGAAACAGTGACACGTGGCAAGTCATACAAGTTCACTCTACTGAACTAGTCCATAATTAGGTCATTGTGGGAGATTGGACATAATGTTTCCTTGAAGAATCCAAATCAGGTCAGACCTGTGGCATTCGAAAGCAGATTTAGAGGGCTACATAAGGACCAAATTTCAGATATTTAAGATATGATATCACAGAGATAATTCAGTTTCAATATCGAGCTCCTCAAAAGCAAGAAAAAGGTGTGTATTTGTTTTTCGAATTGCATAATTCTTGTGTAAAAAATAAGTTTGAAGCGATTCTAAGGGCCTACTGAGCATATATTTCAGTATTGGGTTCTCAAATGCCTCCTAAAAATAATTCAACACCCATTAAGCCCTGAGAATGCTCTGCTACGACTCTGGAAGATGAAGAATTGCAACATGATCTATCAAAATTAAAAGAGCAAGTGCACTAAATTTCACTCTCGCAAAGAGAAACAAAAAATAAAATGGAAGTTTTGAAGAAAGGTGTGGAAGTGAAGATGGATGGTTTGAATAATAATATGGATGGCATGGAAACTAATATGGATGGCGTGGAAGCTAAGATGGAGGACATGGAAGAAAAAATGAAATACAACATGGAAAACTTGAAGAATAATCTAAAAGCAGACATCAAAGGTTTGACAAAGTTGATACAAGAAATGATTCCTAATGGTGAAAAGATAGTAGAGGAAACTCATGATGAGAAAAAAATAAATTTTAATCGTGATTTCATAAAATCTAATTTTGGATTGAAGAACCACAATATTCCAAAGATGGATATGAGGAAGTTTGATGGGAAGGCTCCTGTAACATGAATACTAAAAATGGAGAAATATTTAGATCTCAATAATGTGAAAAACACACAAAAGGTATGCATTGTAACTTTACACTTAGAACAAAATACATTTGTATTGTATCGATGGATTTTCTCCTGTAATTTTTTTTTTCACTTGGTCAATTTTTACGGAGGAAATGATAGCACATTTTGAAGATACAAAGTGTACCACATTCTTTAGCCAATTGATAAATCTCAAACAAAAGGTTTTAGTGGTGGAGCACATTGAGGACTTCCAAAAATTGAATATAAGGGTAACTGATATTCCAGAGGAACACGAGATTGATGTCTTCATAGGGAATTTAAAGGATAACATCCAACATGAAGTTCACATTTGGGAACCTGATTTATTAGAGAAGGCATTTAGGTAGGCAAGAAAAATTGAATGTAAAATTATGGTGACAAGGAAGCCTACCACTCACATCTATAAAGATGGAAGTGTTTCTACTCCTAGACTTCCACAACTTAGAAGGTTGACACCACAAAAATTGGAAGAAAAAAGAGAGAAATGGCTTTGCTACATTTTTGATAGCAAATATGCTAAAAGTCATAAGTGTGCTGAGAAGAAATTATTTTACATAGATTGTGAAGAGGAGGAAGAAAATGAAGAAGAAACTTCAAAAGTAGAGGATATACACAAGGAAGAAATCCTAGAAGAAGAAAAAATGAGTCCAACCATATCATGTAATTCATTGACAGGAATTACCACTCCTCAAACTCTCAAGATAGAAGGACATATCAAGAAGAAAAGGTAATAGTGTAGATTTATTCAGGTAGTACCCATAATTTTATTCATTGTAAGGTAGCCAAGGAATTGAATTGTTTCCTATACCCAGCACCAAAATGTCAAGTGATGGTTGAAAATGGAGGAACTATAAATTTTTTTGGAAAATTTCATAATATCAATCTAGCCATGGGGGGATATGTATTTAATAGTCCAATTCTTTGCATCCCAATGGGAGGTGCTGATTTTGTACTAGGAGTATAATGATTACAATATTTG
The DNA here is from genome assembly GCA_034641835.2 of Pinus albicaulis. NCBI lineage: Eukaryota > Viridiplantae > Streptophyta > Pinopsida > Pinales > Pinaceae > Pinus > Pinus albicaulis. The sequence continues at coordinate 1,702,475,641 of CM076584.1, read as the reverse complement.
GGGACAATAGCTTTTAATTTTCAAGAACTTTTCTTGACATTTTTTTCAGAAGGAAAGGAAATCAAATTATGAGGTGTCGCAGTGAAGCCAGGAAAGATAATAAGATCAAATGTCATGACAAATATTCTGAAGAAATAAAAACGGGGTGTAATTGGAAAATTATGCTCATTAGAAGTTCCAACATCAAAATCATCTATTTCTACAGATCTCCAAAAAGTCTTGGACAATCATTCCAAGGTGTTTGATACTGCCAAAGGAATCCCATCTATTCATGATAATGATCATGATATTGATTTGATTCCAGGAAGTGTTCCTCCAAGCATCAGGCCTTACAAATATCCTTATGTCCAAAAGAGAAAAATTGAACGTATGATTGCAGAAACGTTAGAGGCTGGTATAATTCAACCTAGTTAAATTTCTTTCTCTACTCTAGTGTTATTTGTGCACAAGAAAGATGGATCATGGCGCATGTGTCCGGATTATAGAGAGCTCAATAAGCTCACTATTAAAGACAAATTTCCCATTCCTTTGATTGATGACTTATTGGATGAATTACATGGAGAAATTTATTTTACCAAGTTGGATCTTCGTTCAGGATATCATCAAATTAGAATGAACACTGAAGATATTCCAAAAAAAAAATTTCAAACTCATGAGGGTCATTATTAATCTTTCGTCATGCCTTTTGGCCTTACTAATGCACCTTCTACATTTTAAGGGTTGATGAATTAAATTTCCAAACCCTTCCTTAGAAAAATTGTGCCAATATTTTTTGATGATATACTAATCTATAACAGGTCTTGGAAGGATCATGTTCAACATGTTGACAGGGTGCTCAAACTATTGGAGGAGAAACAATTATATGAAAAAACATCCAAATTTTTCTTTGGAGTACAAGAGGTGGAATATTTGGTTCATATTGTATCTCACGAGGCCGTTAAGGTAGACCCTAACAAAATTAAAGCCGTTAAGGAATGGAAAGTCCCCACAACCATAAAGTAGTTGCGTGGATTTCTCCGGTTAACAGGGTATTATCATAGGTTTGTTAAGAATTATGGGAGAATAGCAGCACCTCCAAAAACAATATTGAAGAAAGATGCATTTTCATGGACTCCTGAAGCAAATAAGGCCTTTGAACATATTAAAGAGGCAATGTGTGTAACACCAGTCTTAGGTACGCCAGACTTCACAAAAACATTTATTGTGGAATTTGATGCCTCGGGAAATGGATTTGGTGTTGTTTTAATGCAAGAAGGAAGACTCATTGCTTTTTAAAGTCGTTAAATGAAAGGAAAGTATTTACAAAAGGCTATTTATGAGAAGGAGATGTTGGAAACACTACATGCACTAAAGAAATGGAGACCTTACCTAATGGGAAGACACTTCAAGGTAAAAATTGATCATGATAGTCTTAAACAAATTTTGGAACAAGGACTATCTTCAGAAGAGTAGCAAAAATGGGTCACAAATATGTTGGGTTATGACTTTGAAATCATCTACAAAAAATGGAAGCTAAATTTTGTTGCAAATGCACTCTCAAGAAATGATGAAGAGGTGGAAGAATTTCTTTGTGCCATTTCAATTATCCATCCAGATTGGATAACTGAAGCAAGGGATGAATGGAAGAAGGATGAAGAAGTGTGGACTCTCATTCAAAATTTGCAGCAATATCATAGTACATATATTACATTTAGTTGGAAAAATGATTCGTTATGGTACAAATATCACTTATATATTTGCAATAATTCCCAAATAAAACAAAATATTCTTTTTCAATTTCACACTTCTCCTTTAGGAGGACACTCGAGATTTTTAAAAACTTACCACATGGTGAAGAAATATTTTTTTTGGGATGGCCTTAAATTTGATATTCAAAATTTTGTGGTAGAATGTTTGGTTTGCTAGCAAAATAAAGTTGAGACAATTAAGACCCCGGGTCTTCTACAACCTTTATCAATTCCAAGTCAACGTTTGGAGGAGATTTCAATGGATTTTATCATAGGTTTACCTAAGTCTAAAGGAAGGAGTGTCATCATGGTGATAGTTGATAGACTTACCAAGTATGCACAATTTTGTGCATTATCTCATCCATTTAAAGCTATTACAGTTGCTACTTCATTTATGGAAACAATTCAGAAGCTACATGGAAACTTGAAGATTATTGTAAGTGACAGAGATCCCATTTTTACAGGGAATTTTTGGATGGAATTATTTTCTTGTTTGGGTAGTCAACTAGCTTATAGCTCATCTTATGATCCTCAATCATATGGTCAAACAGAGACACTGAATACATGTCTGGAAGGACATATTTGTTGTTTTGTATATGATAAACAAGCACAATGGGTCAAGTGGTTGCCTCTCGCTGAATGGTGGTATAACACTTCCTTCTATACTGTAGCAAAAATGACCCCATTTATGGCACTTTATGGATATCATCCACCATCCATCACATCTTCTTTAAGGGAAAATTCTAGGGTTCAAGCAGTGGAGGATCATATCAAGCATCAACAAGAAGTTATCCAACTCTTCAAGGATATCCTAAATTTGGCACGAAATTGAATGAAACAACAAGCAAATCAACATCATAGTGAGGGAAGTTTTGATGCGGGATATTGGGTATTTTTATGGCTATAACCATACAAGCAAATGTCCCTCAAGAAAGCTAAGAAGGATAATAAATTATCTCCAAAGTACTATGGTCCTTCCAAGGTTTTGCAAAATATTGGTACTATGGCATACAAATTGGAGCTTCCTTCTTCTTCGTGAGTGCATCCATTTTTCCATGTTTCATGCTTAAAAAAGGTTATAGGGGAAAAACTTCCAGTTCAAACAATATTTCCAGAACTTTATGAAGAAGGAAAAACCATATTGGAACTTGAAGCTGTCACAAAAACAAGAACTCGACAACTACGAAATCGAACAATTTCAGAGTATCTCATCAAATGGAAGAACTTACTAACTGAATATTCTACATGGGAGGATGATAATTTTATACAAAATAACCCATAGCTACTCAAGAATTGAGGACAACACTTTTTTGAAGGAGAGGGGCATGTTAGGTCCCTATATTACTAGTATAGTACCTTATTTTTGTTAATGTAACCCCCTTATTGTTATTGTTGTACCCCTATAACCCACGTATTGTTATTATTGTGTCATTAAATTATTATTGTTAGGTGGGCTATGACTACATTGTGGCCCCACTAGGATTACATTGTGGTCCCATGGACTCCTATATATAGAAAGAAGGTTTTGTCATTTGTATCATCCAAGAATTTTTCATTTATGTAATGTATTGGAGGTTTCCCCCTTGAAGTGGCTGATTTCTAAGGCATTCATCTATATTTTATTCTATTTTTGGAGTTGGTTTCACAACACAACATGGGCTAATGGTGTTCGTTCATAGTTGGTACAGTACTCCACCAAACTATACATTGTCAAATAGTCCAAGCCTAAGTTAAACCATACCCCACCGATTATTAAACATTTGGGTAGTAATTAACGTTTTGTATTTAATATGAAACAGTCAAATATCGGGCATGGTCCAATCAAAATATATCATATAGTTTTAAAAACAATATATTTAATACATACATTTGCATTGATATGCATTATTTGGCCACCATGTAATTTGTTGAAACCAACCAAATAATAAGCCATGAATAGCCTGAGAGGTTCGATCATCGAACTTGCCCAGGGCATTATAAAATTTTTACCATTAAAACAGTGCTAGGATAGTTGAATGAGTATGGCAGAACAATCTTTTGTGAATGAAAACAAAATCTCTTTTGCGTGTATTTTTGGCATCGTTGAACTAAATTGGGAGTGGATATAGGCATTGGAAAGCTGAGACATAGGGTTTTTTTTCTAGGGTAAGTTAGCAACCAACAGTGCCCGCGTGCATAGTTATGTGGGTAAATATCTTATAAATAAACTCTTTGGATCAATTCCTAATAAATGTATGCCCACTTTGACGCAGACCTGAAGACATAGTCCACGGGGGACGAACTCCGTAATCAATGTACCCTATATTTGCATCTTTCTTTGTTGTTTTTTATTTCTTCATTCCAATTCTCTAAGTTTATGTTTAAGGCATAAAAATCACTCATTTTCCTTCATTCATTTACATAATTCTTCCTTATTCAAATATGCAAATAATCAATCCTGTTGATTTCATATCATTCATGCCTAGCCAAATGAAGAGCATCCTTGTGTCAACATACATTATATTTACACTAGAAAAGTCAAATAAAGTTTTATGTGGGATTCCTTGAGAATGACGTTGCATTTATACCCATTATTAGGGATATACATTGTCCCTTGGAATCGTAACAATCCATCATTCTCTAGCTCATATCCTTTAAAATTAGTTTCTTTTGATTTGTTAATCTGAAGCTGAGATATGACTTTTAAAAATTGGTTACCTTCTTAGGGAAGTTCTAGCACTCATTCTCTGAAGTCTACCTTGATGGTTGTAAGGGAAACTATCCTTGTTATTCTACTTAGAGAATATTACACTGCATTCTCTATCTCATTAATGTGTAAAATTCCAAAGCCATATTCTCTTAATAATTCACTCCATCATATTTTCCTATCATTCAAGTCCCTTTTGGTAAACAAGTATTGGAAACTTTAGTGGTCTCTTTTGAGCACAAATTTTTTTCCTACAAGGTAGTGTCTCCATATCTTTAAAACTAGTAATACATTGAACAACTATAAATCTTGCATGGCATAGAGTTCTTCATGAGGCTTTAATTTCCTTTAGGCATACACTATTATTCCTTTATCTTTCATTAATACTACACCTAATCCTTGGCTGGATGTATTGGTAAATACCATAAAATATTTTTCCATGCCAGGGAATCATAAGATTGGTGCACTTGTCAACAATATTTTAAGGTCACTAAACGTAATTTCACATTCCTCAGTTCACCTGTACTTAACTCCTTTGTGTTGGAGGTTTGTGATAGGATTTAAAATGTTTTAGAACACTTCTACAAACTTTAAATAATATCCTCCTCAATCCATAAATCTATGAAATTCATGCACATTTTCAGTATCAACCAATTCATGGTTTCTTTAACCTTCTCAAGGTTCTTTGAGATCCCTTCATGAGATATAATATCAACTATGTAATGAATATTCTTCCTAAATAAGGAACAATTAGATTTATTTCCATATAACTAGTGCTCCCTTTAGTAAGATAATGCTATCCGCAAGTGTTTTTCATGATCCTTCTCATTTTTTGAGTAAATCAAAATATCCTGTAGGAATACATGTACAACGTGGTCAACGTAATTTTGGAAAACATTATTCATAATATTCATTAATACTACAAATTCATTTTCAACCAAAATGGCACCATTGTGAACTCATAATGCCCAAACAGTGTTTAAAATGTTTTCGTAGGAATATCACTATCTTTAATTCGTAAGTGATGATAACCACACCGTAGATCGATTTTTGAGAACCCAAAATCCTCTTTCATTTGGTTGAACAGATCCTCAAGTCCTGGTATTAGATACCTATTCTTTATTATAGCTTAGTTTAAGTCTCGATAGTCTCTACAGAGCTGGAAGGAACCATAATTCTTCTCAATAGAAATTATAGGTGCACCCCAAGGTGAAATATTGGGTCAGATGTGTCCTATCTCTAATAGTTCCTTTAGATGTATTTGTAACTCTTGCAATTCTCTGGATGTCATTCTATAGGGTGTTTTAAATATTTTTTTTTACCAAGTTTTAATTTTATTGTGATATCAAACCCTCTTTCAAGAGGTAATCATGATAGTTCCTTTGGAAAAAAATCCAAAAAATCAAGTAACAAAAAATATTTCTCTAGGGATGGCCCTTTTTCCTTGCTTACTTCCTTGACCACATATATAAGACAACCTTTTCCTAGTAAATGCTTCATTTTCTTCATTTAGATAAACCATAAAGATAGCTTCATCTTCATACGATGAATTTGGATCAACTATCCTTCATCATTTAAGCAGAGAATTATTTTTACATAACAGTCCACCCAAGCTTGATGAGATTCCAACCAATCCATCCCTATGTCTAAGTCATAAGTTCCTAAGGTAGTGATATACACTTTTAACATAGTCTAACAAACCCATGGATCAACCAAGAATTCGTCAGCACTTGAATTTATAGACTCAAGGTCCTCTGAATCTATTTATAGGATTCTAAGATTGTTTTTCTTGCATTATACCAAACTACATTTATCTAACACATATGAAGAAATGAAACTATGAGTAGCACCAAAATCAAATGAGATTTTTAGATTTTTAGTGGATTAATGTTATACCTAGTTGTTGTTAATTGTTGGATGGATTTTATGATTTACTTTCGTATTTAATGATGGCTCTTTTCCTTCCATATGAACCATATTAAAAAAATACTCTATGAAATAACGCTGGAAATGAGGTCCTTCGCATCCCATCAAATTAGCATTTGCTGATCCTCTTGTGTCGTTATATCTGTTTCATGAAAATGAATTCCTTCCTCTCATGCTTCTCACTTTGTTGAAATATCCTTGAGAATTCCACTGTCTCATGTTATATCATGATGAAACTATAGATGCAACATTATCTTCCATTAGAGCCATTTCTCCTACAACCCTTGGAGTATACCTATTTCCATAAGGAGGTGGTATTGAGCTACTCCCACTCAGGGATTTCTAGCATTTTCCAAAGAAATCTCATATATGGGGTTTCTCATGGCCTAATGTCCCTTTTGATCCCTAGGTGATATTATGTGTAATGAGTATATTCAACTACCTCTAATACTGATGATCGCCTCCACGTTTTGAACATGGCCTTGATTTGGGGGTTTAATCCAAACATGAAAATATAAGCCTTTATTTGGGGTTTTAATCCACATATGGGAATATAAACTTGGAATTCATCAATATCCAGGTTGGGGACATATTTTACAAGTTCTATAAACCTCATCTGATAATCCTCCATTTTTTTGTTACCATGGGCTGACATGTGAAAGGATATGACTATAGGTTTTAACACTGTACAAAAATAGCCTAAAAATATATTCTTAGAACAAAAAAATATACAATGATGCGAACATAAAATATAGACAAAGATTTTATCCTAGAACCCAAATCAAGGAAAACTAGATTGATTTTTCATCATATTACTTTCAATGTTACAATGCATTATATACATGTTGAAGCATTCATAAAACCCAATCCATTAAAAATGGATTAGAACATAATCATAGTTCTCTTGACCATATCTACAAAATACCATGATAAAATTCCATCATGCCCAAAATGATGTGAAAAAACCATGTACAAAACCATGGGTAACTCCACCCACCATATTTCGGTATGCCCCCCATCCTTAGTCTACCCAAATACTATTTGGTCTTGTTAATAGTGTTGGACCTACCAACATTCAAGGTGTATCCCTGATATGTGGTCCCAATTATACGTCACATTGTTTGGGATAATATCCCCATCCAGAATATGGCTCGGTTAATTTTTTCTTAAGGGTTTTCCTTTGCTCTAACTACCAACAAGAGAGAGGAATACATATGTTCCTTCTAGAAGAAAGTGATATTAGGGGAATTTTGAGGTATAAAATGGACCTCCTATGGAAATAATAAAATAATAGTTGAAATAATAAAATAATATTAGATTACATGATCAAATTTTAGAGGGAAAAAAGAAAAGACTAGCTTTTCAACTCATATTCTCAAATTATCTCCTTATGGGTTTAGTCACATTTTGATCAGGAACACTCCTTGGATGAATAATTTGATTCCTCATCTAACGAGTACCCATGTTTCATATTTTCGATGGACCCTCCTACACCAAAAATAAGAAATACATGAAAAACGTGATTGCAATACTATTTTTTCATGTATTTCTCATTTTTCGTGTAGCAAGGTCCATCAAAAGTATGGAACATGGGTACTCATTGAATGAGGAATTAATTTTTTCATCCAACGAGTAATCCCACTCAAAATTTGAGTAAGACCTTAGGGAGATAAGTTGAATATACAATTTGAAAAAGTAGCTTTATTATTCTATTATTTTTTATATTTTTAGTTTTTAAACCCAAAAAATGGTGAATCATCCTCCATCGTTGACATCATCATATTGAATCCTACTAGTTATTATAATTTTTTTTTTCCTGTATATTTCTCTTAGGAAGCCCATTTTTTACCTCAACATTTCTCTAATGGTCTTCCTGGTGAGTGTCCAATTGTAGGTGTGTCATGTTTTTTCTATTGCCAAGGGGAAGAAAAGTGACCCCCTAAGAGAGAGGTAATAGTACCACCCTAGTAGAGACACACAAAAAGAATAAATATAGATCTAAAATCCAACAAAATAGTCTACAAATCTTTGAAAGTAATTGCAACCACCACAAACTAAAAATATTTATCTAACATCCAATGGAGTAGTCTACAAATATGTGACAATCATAAAAACCATTACCACACATTATCAATCTGATAAGTACTAAAATAATTGAAAACAAACAAATATTCATAGGAAATTCTTACAAATATTCATAATCCATGCATGAATAATGTCCTGGCCATTAAGCCGCAAATATTAAGTAAATTTCCAAAGACACATGTATACAATGAGCACCACTAGCTCCAATAGGGGAGAATTGGAACCACTACTTGGTCCTCAAAGGAACTAGCTTGTCTGTATAATTCCTTGTGGGGGGAGCCAAGGTTAAAATTTGTTTTCTTATACAATGAGATTGTATATATAACTAATGGGGTGATGCTTCACCTCCTTTGTGAATATTTGAATACCCTCATGATTGTTTGACTTCCAATGAATTTTTGACTTTACATCACTCTTCATATTTTGTACATGTCCTTTGGACTTCCACTTTACAATACAATTTCGAATATAAATTTACACAAGACAAAAAAATGATGTGGCATATGATGACTGACGACATGACATGGCATGACACTGATGTCATGGATTTCATGATGGCATGGAAATGTTAATTCCTTCATTTTTTTTCTTGCTATGTATCTTCTTGAGAATGTTCTTCTTTCCACCTCCATATGGCTTAGAGATAAGGAGTCTTCAGTGATATCATTTATTGAGCTATGATCACAAACTCATGTCCCTTTTCTCTCTTTTGATTTTTTATTTTTCATATTCATATACAGATATGTCTTCTAGAGTTTTATAATTCTCTATGTCCTTCCTCATCATCCTACAGTGGTATCATAGAGTACTTGCATCTGCAATTCACTCATGAAAATATGAAATCACTCTGATAAACCCCTAGTATAATATGTTGCATAAGGATCCACTATCTGAGTCGGAACTAGGTGCTAGGTTGATGGAGACAGTGAGTGACCGCAAAATTATGTAGCTCAAGCAGTCAAGGGTTTAGCTTGAGCGTTGAGACTACACAACTAGAATTTTAGTCTTGGACTAGGAAAATATATTATGTATTTGGGGGCATCAAGGAGCCAGACTAAGGGCTTGAGCACCGATTTTTCCCACTGCGCAGTTCTGAGGTCAGGTGATTATGTAATTGTGTAGTTCAAGAGCTCAGGGCTGAGGCTTGAGCCTTTGGATTGTGCTGACTAGGAAGGAGATAGAAATTACGCATAGTTTTGGGTCACAAGATGAGCTTTAACACTATTATTGCACAATGAAAATCCACACATTGCGTAGTTCCAAGAGGAAGGTGTGCATATTAAGGGATGATACTACACAATGCGTAGTTTAGGAGGGCTCGATGAAGCTAAGTTACTTATTCATGATGTTTTCTAGAATTAGCTAAGTATCATATTTGTGAAGTTGAGGTGAATAGTGTTGAGACTTGACTAGGATCACACACTAAGAACAATTGAAAACGGAACATAGATCATCCAGAACACATGAATAACATATCTAGCCCAATGTGATAGCTTTGCGAAAACCTATGAGAAGTATGACACCAAAGATACACTTTTCGATGATAGTGACAACACTTGTGAAAAAATTCTTATAACTTTTTAAACTAGTGTGACACGTTCTTACATGGTAAGATCAACTCATTTGGAAAAACATAACCCCTTGAAACCATCAATGTTATCTTTTATACATCGTGGAACACTTAACATGTGAAAAGAAGACACTTTCATTTAATTCCAAATGGGACAAAAACACTTAGAGAAAACACATGTAATAAGGCTTAATACTCCTGATGATAGTGTGAAAGATCAAGGAGGCCTTGAAATTTGGGTGCTAGACAAAATTTCAGAGGGTGTTATAGTAAAGACAACACTTGGTGACACACTAGTAGAATTCCATCTTACCTTTCTTGGTTGATTATTTTTTGCAAGGTCTAAGCTCTTTGGGAATTATTGATTCATCATGGAGATCACTCTAGTTTCCAAACTTGACCCATGACTAAACATACTCCCTTTTGTCCCTTCTTAGTTGAACACACATATAGAATTATAAGTATCACAATGTTTAGAACTAGGAAAGGGTAGATTAGTTTGTGAGCTTTATATTTTCATATTATAAGTTTTCATCTCTGGTGTTTCTCCACTACCAGTAGGCATGGACAATACCTCGGCAAAGTCACTACAGGAACACAAACATTTTTCCTCTTCGAGTGAGCCTGGTTATTACCCTGGTGAAGTTTCGTTCTTCACCTCTCTTCACAAAAAGCCTTTCTCTTATTTCACCTTTATTTATATATTCTTAATAGGATTTTGGATACAAAATTATTCATTTCCTGGGTGAAAGAGGGATCCTGACTTATTGAGAATAGAAGAGGTTATTCCTTCAAAGAATCATATAAAGTCCTTTTATTTAGGTATGCTTGTTTATATTTTTTCCCCTTTTCCTCCTATACTTTATTGGATAAACATGAGAGCATTGAAACTTAATGAATCAAATATGGGAGTAAGGTTTCCATAATTATAGGCACAAGTATAATTTTTTGACACAAAACTATCCTTAAGTAAGAATTGTATTTTTTGTCAGAACATCATTGACAAAAAGATGTAACCAACACAAGGAAAGACGACCGAAGGTTAGCCAATTTTTTTGGTTTCATAAGAATTTTTTCAACTCAGCCACAAATAAACAAGGTAGAAAATGAGTTCATTCATGACACTTATTTACATCAAATAAAAAACATAAGACCAAAAAAACAAGAAAGCAATAAAAGGAAATATGTACATAGGTCATGGCACTACCCCAAATCATTATTGAAAATAATGGTTTAAATCATGGGCATAAATAGGAAGAGAATAAATATTTTTCTCTAGATATTGAAGATGATATGTGTGTTGGCTAATATTTTCGTATGTATTGTATAGTCTGATCCATGGGGTTTGCAACTTAGTATGTTTCCCTTTGTCCTTATGGTATTTTTCCCACTTCAAGATTAGGTAACCTACATTGAATTCATTTTTACCTGGAGACTTCTTGTCGAACCACATCTTGATATAATTGTAGAGGAGAGAGAATTTTTGTTTTTCTTTCTATATTTCTTCCTGCAACTTTCATGGGCTGTCTATGCTACTCTAAACTAATAAGCATGGCATTCCCTAGGATTCTTTTGAAAGTTGGCGAGTAGGAAAAAATATTTTCAGATGTAGGATGGCTCCTTTTCTGTACACCAGGAATCAAGGAGACATACTCAGAGAATTTTTTGTCATTACTTGGTAAACCCATAATTAATTCACCAAATTGGAGTGCCAATTCTTCTGTTCATAGAGAAAAACATTATTGATAATGAGGAAAATATTATTATTAGTATAATGAATGCAACTATTTCCTTATGGATAGTAATTTGTATATTTTTTAAAACAATTATATTTTCCAATGAAAAATCATATAATATTAACAATGAAAATTATGTTGCATTGTTAAAAACAAGTGAAATAGGAACAAAAAACCTGGAAATAATATTATGGTTGAGGAAGTTGATGAATTCCTGATAATTCACTTGTTTCAGTGGAATTACTTTTGCTGACCACGTGAAGGAAGTTGTGGCAGTGAGTATATAGCAGTGTTATTTTGAAGAATGCAGAAAAGTTTCATTGATGACATATAAGCCCAATCATTTTTCTACAACAATAGGCTACAGCGGGGTGGCTGAATTCTTTCCTTGGCTAGCACACCTTTAACGGTTTAGGCATTTGCAGAAATATGCATGGGTATCCTCAGATAATATGGGCCAATAAAAAATGACCCAGATAAATTTGTGCATTTTTTTTTTCTCGCAAAGTCTCCTACGGCCAATAAATCAGGGAGATCAGATAATACTTTCTATGAATCTGTGCTTCCATTCATATAAGTATTACTCCATCATAGTTCTTCATGAAAATAATTCCATACACCAATTGTTAAGATAATTCTTTTAATTTAACTTCCCTCTTCTTCCATGCAGATAAGTGAGAGGGAAATGCTCCATGCTTTATATATTGGTGCACATCTGGGTACCAAGAGTTTGTGATGGTAGTGGGGGTGGCTCGCTCAACATTTTAAATTTCAATTTCTTTCTCCCACCTTAATGGATCATCTTTTGTTACATCCACTACCTCTGTTGCTAGCCGACATAGACCATGGCCCTTGATAATGTCAAATGGATTGAGTTTCAATTCATACTCTTGTATACCAGTCATCCAGTTTCCTCTTATCTCACCCAAATCTTGTTGAACGAACAATGATCTGACTGTTGGGTGTGAAACAAATATTTTACAATGATTCCAAAAGATATAGGGTCAGAAGTGATTTACCTCCTAATAGACCGCATATGCCTACTTATGAATGGAGATATAGTTAAGTTTTAGTCCTTGTAGGCTAGCACTCATAAAACTATATTGGTATCCCATTGTTTTGATCATCTTTAGGTGTATGTACATCAACAAGATAAGTATCGGGAGTGGATTTGTAGAGAAGGAAGTCCTTGTTTAAATTTTCTATGTATAAGGGTCATGCTTATGCAATAGCTTGTTTGATATCAGAGAACAAATATTTTTCCATTTTATTCCACTTATATATTTCATCCTTCTTTACCATCTCCTACATAAGTTTGACAATTTGGGCGTAATCAGAGATGAACTTATGGAGAAATTTGATCTTCCCCAGGAAGGAATGCATGTCTTTCTTGTTCATTGGGAAGGGAATCTACATAATAACCTTAACCATTTCAAGGTCCACATTAATCCCACTTTTCGTGATGATATGGACCAATTTATTTTCCTTGGATCAAATGAGAGACCATAAAATACCTCTCCTCTCATTTTTCCTTTCTCCTTATGAGTGAGCACCATTTGTTGTTGGTTAAAAAACTGAAAAAATACTCTTCTTTGGATTAAGTGATACCTTGTATCTTCGACATCGTTCGAAAATTTTCTTCAAGTGGCATAGGTGGTGGTATATCTTCCTTGAAAACACTATGATATCGTAAAGATACAACACCATGCTTAGTCCAATTAAACCATGAAATGCGATGTACATTGCACGTTGAATGTTGCACCGACATTGAATAGCCCAAATGGAATTCTTCTGAATGCAAGCATGCCCCACTTCATTTGAAAGGTAGTCTTAAGTCTATTTGGATTTGACACTAGAACCTAATTGTGTCTGGAATAACAACAAAGCAAAGAGAAAAATTTTTACCCTGATACTATATACAATATATGTTCCATAGATGACACAAGGTAAGTGTATTTGTTTGAGGCGTGATTGACATTTTGAAAATGAACGTAGAAGCATATTTTCCCAAACTTCTTCCTTAACAGGATCATATTTGATACCCAAGTTGATGTCACGCTTTATAAATGATCTGAGCATCCACCAATTTCCTCATTCCCTTATCAATCAAGGGATCAAGAATCATATGCACCTTCTGAAGGTTATGCTAACAAGACTTTGGCCCTTCCTTAATCTAAATAACATTGTAGATCATTCATGTGCCTCTAAAGTTTTGACCTCATCATATATCCATCTTGATATTGCTTGAATAAGTGGATAAAGGCTTTCCTCTCTTGCAGTCTGCTGTAAGTACCGAGATTCACAAACTTCAGAACTTTCTTCGTTCCAATATTAATTTGTTCATGCAACAGTGTTGAACTACGGTTTTTGGCATTGGCAGTCCCTCTAAAGAGAATATGAAAGTCATATATTTTTTCCAATGATAACACTCCCTTGGGCATGAGGTTCTCCTTATTCACGTGCGCTTCAACTTCCAACGACTTTTCATGCTCATATCCCTCAATAACTGCATATTTGAATACATCAACATTTTCAATGAAATGTAGTATGTTCTGGTCATCATTAAAAATGCATAAATTAGTAATATTACCAGGGATGGATGGCTTATAAATATTTGCAATATAAAAACCTTCCCCAAGCGGTGACAACCTAACAATAATTTTTTCTAATGCATCCACATATGCGTTATGCATTCTAGGAACACATATAATACTAAAAGCTTTGAATTGAGAAATTAAACACCATAACTCTTGTTGATAACATTTCAAATCAGGTGACAAATTGTGTATCATTTTCTGTAGCAATCGCATGATGATATCTGAGTCACATATTTCTTTAAGAACTACAAAATTGAGTTCAATGACCTTTTGTAAGCATGTGATGAGTGCTTCGTATTCGAGAATGTTTTTAGTGTACTTGAATTCCAAGTGGCTTGAGGTCAGGAAAATTCTCTATCGCGGGTATAATAAAACACAACCATCTCGAGAGACCTCGTATTTATTCCAACCATGAAAATACAAAACCAAACATGATATGTACAAGAGCTACGCCCTACACTAGTAAAACTACTACTATTATCTACTGCACAAAGGTCATTTACGCCATTTTGAATAGGAAGGAGTTCCAACTGTGTGTTAGGTGGGACAGGGGACAGCTGAGAAAGGTAGCACCCTATGTCAGTATCTAGGAAGAAATTACAAAATATTAAATGTAATAAAGCAACCGATTCATTTTTTCCATCGAAGGGTGTGATAGTGGGCTTCATGTAAGACTCTAAAATCACCGAGACTTGATATTTTTTCCCCTTGTACAGAAGCCATAAGTATGACAATTTTGTAGATAAATATCTCTATAATTTTATTGGCTAGTCCCTACATAGAAATACACCATATTCTTTCATCACGTCCATAATTACTATTTTCATTCATTTGTGATGTCGTTGATTGGATGATAGGACAATACACAAATTTCTAAGTTACCAATAACATCGAAAAGTGTATTTTCTAGATGAATAATCACTGCATATGTCTTATCCCATTTTTCAATCATTTTCTTAACTATAGATAGTGGAATTATATTTACATATGAATCAGAATCAACTAAAAAATCATGTACATTATGATTAAAAATTTAAAACGTTAACAAAAATGAAGTGTAAAGTGTATTAACATCTAATGTTAAGGCATTAAGAAAAGATTCCAGGGAAATAAAAGAATTACCAGATTCCTTCTATGAAGAAGTGTTGTCACCTAAGACAGATTGTTCAAAAGCCCAGAAAATCAATTCCTGCTAACTCATGATCATTGTAAGTTCTAAGAGTGAAATATTTGTGTGAGATTTCTTCATATATTTGACCACATTATATTCAGGAGAAGTAGGAATTGATGAAGTATATGGACTGGTGAATTTATCTAATACTTGTAGAGTAGTAGGGTTACATTTAACCTTCACAGAAGCAATTTTTTCCATAGCATTGTCTCCATACTTTCCTTATGTTTTGAGTTGAGTTGATAGGTGGTGTGATCTTCCTTAAAAATTGTTCTTTCAATTTTTTCCTTGTTAAATCTTCTTCAGAGACTCACCCTTGGCTTCTAAAATTATAGAAATTTCTCTGATTTTTAGTAGAGTCATCCCATTGTGGCGATTCTTCAAAATTCTTATTTTTAGTTGTGTACACAAAACTGAAAGTGTTCATTGTGTGTCCAACACTTGCAACACCAAAAATAGTTTATTCCTTATCTTTCATTGGCTCATTATACTCATATAAAAAAACTAGATCAATAATGTGTGCAACTATATCATTCACATTATGATTCCAATGTGGGCATGTCTTTTATGAATGATGCTCTTTATAAAAAAAAAATATTGGTCCATGCCCATAATTTCAATGTTTAGCATGATGTTTTAGCTTTGTGTAGAGTTGGCTAGATGATTTTTGATGTTACTAAAGTTGGAAACCCTTCATAGGAATTTTAATTTAGGGGGTTTTTTGCTTACGATAGTCTCGCTTGACCTTTGTTTGAACACTCCCATCTCATTGGATAGAGACTTGATGGTCCAGGTCAAGATTTCAATATTTGTAACTTAATTATTTGTGGCCTTAATTTAGGAGTCCTGAGACCTTCTTCCCATGTCTTTGGAGTATTTTGATGGCTCATCGTAAAAAATGACTCTAGTTGCGTGCAAGTACTTTTCAACCGCAATAGATTTTTTGTAATTTTCTGTTAGATTTTCCTTCAATGTTCTCCTAAGAAATTGCATTATGCTTGTTCCTAAGAAACAAGTGTAGCAATCAATGGTGATGGAGCCATGAGTTTTGTTATGAAATTAAATATATGATTAAAATATTTAAATTTCTCTTCCCGATCCAACTTCAAAATTCCCAACTCTTTAGATAAGATGGTCATGCTTTTTCCATCAATAATTTTCTCAAAAAACAATTTTTTAAGCCCCCTCCAATTATGGATTGATTTCGGCGGAAGATTGTGATACCATAAAATTATTATTTTATATAAGGTACAAAGGAAAAATCTACATGAAAAATCAGTGTAACATACCTCAAACATTTGTAGATGTAGGTATAAGTTGTCTAAATGGTCCTCCACTTCCATTGCTTTGTCAAGGTCTTACTTTGTTAAGAGTTTCTGTAGGTGCCTCGACATCTTATGTAACACACCTGGTAGGGAAAGTGGGCCATGAGACATCAAATCTAGATATTGGTTTGTGATGTATTCATCTATATACTCCTCATATTCTTCAGAAGATGAGGAATCTTCCTCCTCCTCTTTATAATATGTGGGATCTTCCTCCTCCTCTTCGTGACCACGTAACCCATGGAAAGTGTCGTATGAGAGTACAACCTTGTCTTCATCATCTCCACTGAATGATTTAGGTTTCTGTAAATTTTTTGAGTCCTCCACAATCTCTGTTAACTCTTCAAGGGTGGTGAGAACTAAATATTCAACTGTAGAAACCACCAACCCACTTGGAGTGGTTGCATTCTTCTTTGGGAAATATGGAATATTGTGTACTCCAAGGATTAATCCAATGGTCTTTGTAAATAAATTAGTTATAATCCAGATGGCTAAGATATGCTCGTAACATATTTTACAATATTTTAAAATACCTTGATTTCTTTAAGGGAAAAGATCCTTGGTATTCTACCTAGAGCATCTGCCACTACATTCTCTTTCCCATTAATGTATGAAATTAAAAAATGATTTTTTCTTAATAATTCACTCCATCATCTTTGTCTAGCATTAAAGTCCCTTTCGATGGATAAGTATCGTAAATTTTGGTGATAAATTTTCAACACAAAGCTTTTCCATTCATGGAGTAGAGGTCTTCATGAGGCTTTTACTTCCTTGAGGAAGACATTATTACTCCTTTATATTGCATTAATACTACACCTAATCCTTTCTTAGATGCATCGGTACATACTCTAAAGTAGTTTTCCATGTCAAGTACTCACAATATTTTTCCACTATTCAAAAATATTTTAAGGTTAGTGAATTCAATGTCGCATTCCTCAATCCACTTGTACTTAAATCTTTTGCATAGGAGGGTTGTGATAGGCTTTTAAATTTTTGAGAACCCTTCTACAAACCTTCAATAATATCATTCTAAACCCATAAAACTATGAACTTCATGCACATTTTTCAGTATTAACCTATCCATTTTTTCTTTCACCTCCTGAGGGTCTTCTGATATCCCTTCACGAGATATAACATGACCTAGGTAATGAATACTCTTCTAAAATAAGGAACACTTAGATAATTTTCCACATAATTAGTGCTCCCTAAGGTAATATAATGTTATTTTCAAGTGTTTTTCATGGTCCTTATTTTTGGAGTAAATGAGGATATCGTCTAGGAATACATGTAAAAAGAAGTCAAAATACTAATGTAAAACCTTATTCATAAGACTCATGAATACTATAGGTTCATTGGTCAGCCAAAATGGCACCATTGTCAACTCGTAGTTTCCAAATTTTGTTTAAAATGTTGTCTTAGGAATATAACTATATTTAATTCTTAATTTATGATAACCACATCATAGATCAATTTTTGAGAACAAAAAATCCTCATTCCGTTGGTTAAATAGATCCTCAATTTAGGACATAGATACTTATTCTTTACTATAGCTTAGTTTTAGTCTTGATAGTCCCTACAAAGCCACAAAGAACCATCATTCTTCTTGACCAAAATTAAAGGTGCACCCTCAGGTGAAATATTGGGTCAGATGTGTCCTACCTCCAATAGTTCCTTTAGATGTATTTGTAATGATTGAAGTTATACGTATTTCATTATATAGGGTTTTTTAAAGATGGGTTTTGTACCAGTTTTTAATTTTTTTTCAGATAAGGCTCCCTTTCAAGAGGTAACAGTGATATTTCCTTTCGAAAAACATCCTAAAACAGGTAACAGAAAATATTTCCCTTGGGATGGCCCCTTTTCCTTGATTACTTCCTTTACCACATATATAAGACAAAATTTTCTTAGAAAATGCTTCATTTAATTTGCTGAGATAAACTGTAAAGATACCTTCCTCTTAATACCCTGAATTTGGATCAACTCTCCTTCATTGTTTATGTAGAGAATTATTTTTACATAAAGATCCATCAAATATTGATAATATTCGAACCAATCCATACCTATTATGATGCCATAAGTTCCTAAGGTAGTTATATATAATTTTAACATAGTCTAACAAACCCCTAGACCAATGATGCTTTCCTCAACACTTAACTCTATGGAATGAAGTTACTATGAATCCATTTCTGCTTGTCTAAAATTTTTTTTCTTGCATTCTTCCAACCAACATTTAGCTAATGCATATGAATAAATAAAATTATGAGTAGCACCAAAATGAAATGATATTTTTAGTTTTATTTTGTTAATAGTAGTTGATGACTCCACTACAGTGGATTGACTCTCTATCTAGTTGTTGTTGATTGTTAAATGGATTTTATGATTTAATTTCATATTTAATGATAGCTCTTGTACTTCCATATGCACCACATTTAATAAATACTCTAGGAAATAACATTGAAAATGAGGTCCCTCACATCCTCAATAGTTAACATGTGGTGATCCCCTTATGTGGTTCTATGAGTTTCTTGAAAAGGATTTCCTTCCTCTCATGATTCTTACTTTGTTGAAATATACTTGAGAGTTCCACTGGATCATGTTATATCTTGATGAAACTATAGATACAAATTCAGCTTCCATTAGATTCGTTTTATCCTACTCCCCTTGGATGAAACCTATTACCATAAGGAGGTGTTCTTGAGCTACTCCCGCTCAAGAATTTTTCAGGTTTTCCCAAGAAATATGGAATGTGCAATTTCTCAGGGCCTGATGTCCCTTCTGATCCCTAGGTGATATTCTGCATAACTAGTACATTCAACTACCCCTAATACTTAAAATGGCATCCACATTTTGAAGATTCCCCTAATCTGGGGGTTTAATCCACACATGAAATGATCATCTTGACATTCATCAATATCCTTGCAGGGGATATATTTTACAAGCTCCATAAACATCTTCACATAATCCTCCATTGTTTTTTTACCTTGGGCTAACATGTGAAAGGATATGACTATAGGTTTTACCATTGTACAAAAATTACCTACAAATATATTCTTAAAAAAATATATATATATATATAAAATGACGAGAACATATTTAATATACACAAATATTTTCTCCTAGAACCCAAATCTAGGAAAACCAGATTGATTGTTCATTATATTCCTTCCAATGTCATAGTGCAATATATACATGTTGAAGCATTCATAAGCCCTATTCCATTAAACATGGATTCGAACATATTCATAGTTCTCTTGAGCATATCTACAAAATTCCATTGGAAAATTACATCATGCCCAAAGCCATGTTCAAAAACCATGTACAAAACCATCAGTAGGTCAGCCCACAATATTTTGGTCTACCCCCAGTCCTCATTCTTCCTAGCTATTATTGGGTCCTGTTAATAGTTATGGACCTTCCAAAATTCAAGGTGTATCCCCGATATGTGGTCCTAATTACACCTCACATGATTTGGGATGGGAGCCCCATCCAGAATATTGCCCAAGTTAATGTTTTCTTAATGGTTTTCCTTAGATATAATTGAAAGCAAGAGAGAGGAATGCATATGTACCTTCTAAAATAATGTGAGTCTTCATGGTGAGTGTCCCATTATAAGTGTGTCAAGGTTCTTCTACTATGGAGGGGAAGAGAAGTGAGCCCCTAAGAGAGAGGTAATAGTGCCACCCTAGTAGGGACACATGCAAACAAGAAATATCCATCTAACATGCAACAAAATTGCCCAAAAATATGTGACAATAATTTTAACCAAAAATAACACAAAATATATATCTAACATCCGGTGGAATACTCCACAAAGATGTAATAATCATAGCAATGATTAAAACAAATTCTCAATTTGATAAGCATTAAAATAATCGAAATAGTTCAACTACTTTAGTACTATAGGTGAAAACAAACATGAATTAAAAACATTCTTACAAATATTCATAATCCATGAATGAAGAACATGTTTGCCATTGGGCTTCATATTTCAAGTAAATTTCCCAATACATAAGTATACAATGAACACCACTAGCTCTAGTACTGGAGAATTGGAGCCACTACTTTCTCCTCAAAAGATATAGCTTGTATCTCTAATGCTTTGTGTGGTGGGGGGGAGGGGGCAAGGTTAGAAGTCCTTTTATCATACAATGAGGATGTATATATAACTAATGGGGCGATGCTTCACCTCTTTTCTGACTCTTTTACTACCCTCGTGATGTTTGACTTCCTACAACTTTTTTACTTTACATGACTCTTTATATTTTGTACATGTCCTTTGGAATTTCACTTTACAATACAATTTTGAATAGAAATTTACATAATCCACAAAAATGATGTCACATATGGTGACACATGACATGACATGACATGACACTGATGACATGGAAATGTTGATTCCTGCTTTCTTCTTCTTGATATGTATCTTCTTGAGAATTCTCTTCTTTCCACCTCTATATGGGTTATACATAAGGAGTCTTCAGTGATATTAAGTCTTGGTCCATGATCACAAAATGGTATCCCTTTTCTCTCTTTTGATTGATCAACTTTCATATTCATCTACATAGGTGTGTTACACCAATTTTTGGTCATCTAACCTATTGCTATTAGATGGACTAAATTACACCATGTAAGACCAATTTTACCATAGTAAAATTTCTTTCACTATGAAAAATAATTTAATAACACATAGTTTATTAAGCTATTTCTGGTCTAAACAAAAAACCCCATGAGGAATAATTAAATAAATCCTTATTTGTTTGATTTTACTCTAGGGATAACTATTTAAACCACTATTTAACTAATATTCTTGGTCATATTTAACCTGAAATAGGAAAAATAATTAGATAAATAATTATTTATCTTATTATTTTATAGGCATAATTATTTAAATCACTATTTAATAATATTCCTTGTTAAATTTGACTAAATCATTTATAAATAATTGAATAAATAATTATTTTATTAATTATTATTCAACCACATTCTTATTAAAATAAATAAATCATTTATTTATTATTTATAAATAAAGGGATTTGACCAAATTAAAATTCCTTTTCACTCCAACAAAAATAATAAAATATTCCATAGAAGTTGGATCTAGATTTGGTTAGTAATATTTTAATTATGCACCAATATCTAGACTAACTCTATATTTTGTTATAAATAGAAGGGTTTTCCATTCATTCACTACCTCTTGTTGCCTAGAGATCACTCTTGATCTATACTTTTGGTCTGACTTTGATCCTCCCATCATCGTCATACTTTTCCACTTTTTGCTTGTCAGCTCCCTTTGAGTTCCATTTTTGTCTGGGTTTTCTACACCATTAAGAGGGAGAGATATTAAATCTGAAGTGCCGAGGACATACAAGAACCATCCCATTGAGGGCGAATGGTAACATATTTCTATGTTCCCTTCCCAGGTGTCATAATACAAAAAATTCTTTAAAAATTCTTATCTTGTTTATTGGATGCATGGAGTAAATCTTGCTTATTATTTGTTTTTTACTTTCTTTAGCTACATAAATATGGATTTCTGTAGCATTTATTTTGATCACTAACTACAAATCTAAGGAAATTGACAACCATATTTGATGTTAAGGTTGTTTTTTATGCACAACTAAAGTGAGTTTTTTTTTATGCTTGTGATTAGAATTCACAATAATAATATAACTCCACAAAGGGTTATATTATGACCACTTTCATTTTTCAAATCCCTGCATGACCAGCTACTTCAACCCCTAGGTTTTTTATTCAGTATTATTTTTCATTTCTTGATGTTGGTTTTAACCTTTAAAACCCTAAAACAGTAAAAATTCTAACTTCTATGTGTTTATGGACAATTTGCACATGTAATAGGTATCAGTCATAGCAGAGACAACACGTTTTTCTAAAACTTCCTCTCGAGATAGGAAAAAGTGCAAGTTGCACTTTTTGGGCCAAAATAGCCTGAAAACTTTGACCCCAGTGTAAAACAAGTTAGAAACTACGACCTATACTTTT
Organism: Pinus albicaulis; assembly: GCA_034641835.2. NCBI lineage: Eukaryota > Viridiplantae > Streptophyta > Pinopsida > Pinales > Pinaceae > Pinus > Pinus albicaulis. Next base: position 1,702,452,818 of record CM076584.1, on the reverse strand, counting down.
TGCAAGATTTTTTCTGTGATTTTTCTAGGTTTTTCTGGGCCACTGTTCAAGGTCATCTAACCTCCCTATCCACCTGTCTTTGACTCGTACTTTCTTAGTTTTACTCATTGAAGTAGTAACCAAGCCCCTTAGGGCTTCAGTACTCCTCCACCCTTTTAGGAGGAGTTTAGCTAAAGTAGGTCTTCTAATATTTCAGTGTTTTCAACCATTTTTCAGATCTAAACCTACACTTTCAAATCAATTTCATATTGTTTATTTATCCATCCAAAACATCTCCTTTCAATTTTTTTTGGTCGTCCTTAAGGGTTCACCCTATTTCCCTTTAGGTTGTAGCCTTTCACCACCTTTTTTCCAGAATTTTTCCCTCTCGTTTTCTGTTGTTTTTTGCCCCTCTTTCCAATAGATATCACCTTTGGATCCCTGTCGCTCCCGACTTTAGATCAATTGGCCATTTTGTGTGTTTTGACTAGATTTCACCCACCCATAGACTAGTTATTCAGAAGCCCTCCTCCTTGTGTTTAAATTGATGCATATTTAGATGTTTATTTTACTTTCGTAGTGAGTTTCCTTTATTGTCATTTTCAGTTTTATTTATACTTATACAACATATTTTTATTTTTTGTCCACACACATCTAGTCTTAGTTAAAATCAACACACTTATCACATACACGCAGACCTTAAGTGAAGAGCGCCTGGTTTACACCGCCAGACCAAGACTTAAACATTGTAATCAATTGATCATGCACCTCCCCACCCTTGTTTGCCTCTCTTCCTTATTGTGTTTCATGTCTATTTACCATCATTTCACCCCCAAGGCCTTTATCCCGGAGAATCGAAGTCCTTCATTCTCAATTTTTGTTAAGAAGACTTACCCCACTACGTAGGGTTCATGTTCATCCTCCACCAAGTCCCCATTCTAACTCTAATTCTTGTTCATCGGGTTCCCCTTCTGGTTCTATCCTTGAATCTCTTCCACCTTTAACCTTCATCATTTCTGGTTTAGGACGTAATTTTGGTGGTGGCTTCAGCCCTAATACTGGAAATGCCACTAGTGCTGCCACAACAAAAACTATTATGGTTGCTCCCTTTCTTCCTTATATGGTAGGCCTAAGCCAACTCAATTTCAGGTAGTTGATTAATGACCCCATACACCATGATCTGGGTTGGCCTTCTATGCTAACCAATATTCCTTCAGACATCTCCAAGTTTGAAGGAAATGTTGGAGAGGATCCTACCAATCATGTTCATTATTTCCACATGTAGTGTCCGTCTAACTCCATCACTGATGACTCTGTTTGTCTTTGGTTATTCCAGCGTACGCTTACTGGAGAAGCTTACATGTCGTATGTTGACTAGGGCTCATCCTCTCATACTACTTTTGTGACCCATACCAAGGATTTTCTGTCTTACTTCAAGCTCCCCCTTCGCTATGACACCAGTACTGAAATCTTGACCTCTTTCTCTCAAAATTCTGCTACCCGCCTATCTAACCATATTCAAGAATGGCAGAGAATTAAGAGCCTATGTCGAGCCCCTTGTTTTGAAGACTGTGTCTACATGGACTAGTTTCTCATATCCCCTCTTCCTACTATTGGAAAATATGTCATATTTCACTTTCCTCGGACCGAGGAATCAACCCTCCAGATTGCATTGAAATATGACCTGATCTATGCACAATTTGGTTATGTTTATACCGTCTTACCTGATCTCTCTAGACCTAGTGGTGCCAATGCACTAGGGGCATCCCATGCCACCGATGATATCTTTGGATCCCTTTCACATCTGTATACTCATAATCCCATGGGTTATGGTTTCCCGCAAAGAGGGGCCAACTCCTCCAACACTTTTCATGCTCCCGACAGCATGTATCCAAGATATGGCATGCCTCTTCCTTTTTCCCAATCTGTTTACTTCATTTTTTCCCAACCTCCATATTATCTGTATCTGTATCTTGGTGCTCCAGCTCCTTCAACACTAGCACCTCAGCCTCCATTTCATTCTCAAGCTCCACAATGGTAGCCAACCCTCCCCCCCCCCCCCAAGGTGCATGTGGATGCAAAACGGAGTGGGACTAATCCTCCTATTTAAAAAATAAGAGGAAAGGAAACCAAAACCAATCTACCCCAGGTAATCGAGGAAAAAATCCCAAGGGGAATACATCTAACATTGTAACCCAGCAACAGGGCACTCAAGCCAAGCAGGACAAGTCTATTCGTAAGACTAAGTATTTTTCTTATTGCAGTGTCTATCGTCACTATAGCCATGATTGTCTCATTTTACCTCAAATGCATTAGATTTCGGAAGCTCAACAAACATCTTGAGGAAAAAAAGCCTCCCCTTCGGTTCCTCCTAATGATGCGCTCATCCAACCGGTTGTGTTTAACAATCCTTCCCCCCAGCAAGGATATGTGTCTTCCCAACCCCCAGCAAGTCAGGCATCCACTCAATCTCCCCCATATGGTACCTCTAATTACCGATATTCATGATGAACTTTGACCAACCCAATATCGTTGACCTCAACCTTCAAACTCGGTCCCATCAATACAACAAGTCCCCCGCTACATCTCCTACCGAGCCCCCATATTTAGGTCCCATAGAGCTGGTTTTGACAACCAATGGTTCTTTACTGATCCCTCAGCCTAAGGCAAAGGTCCATACCAAGATCCCTAAGGAACCATTATGCCGAAACACTAATTCTAGTAAAGCTTCCCACTCCTACAATATAGTAGATGACTTGGCAGAATTCCCTGCCGCCATGTTAACAATGGAAGTCCTCCAGTCGTGCCCTTCACAATGAAAATTTCTACTAACTGCTATGGGCATTGTGAATCATTCAGATGATCACTTCATTGACTTTGATGTTGACAAGGCAGAGCATCCACCCCTTCCTGCATCCGTCGCCTTCCAAATCCTATCAAGATCCGAAATTCCAACATCTCCCTTTGTATCCTTAATGAGGGGGCATCCACTTGTGTGATGTATACCTCTGTTCGGAAGAAACTCAGTTCCCCCAAGTTAGTCCCTTGGCATGTTCTGCAATTGTCCTATTGCTTGTGTGGGCAAGAATGTTTGTGTTAACATTGAAGTCATCGATGCCCCCTTGGACTACAACATTCTACTAGGTCATAGCTACACTTATGTGATTTATGTTGTACCATATGCGTTTCACCGTAAGATGTGATTTTCTCACAACGAAAAGATCATCACCATCGATTAGTTTACATATTACGAACCGAAGTCTGAGACCTCTCTAGATTCTATTATTTCTTTAGTGTTCAAGAAACAAATATTGTAACCTCCAACCAGTGTCTCACTCAGAGTCTATAAATATTGCTCTTTTCTTGGTTAATTTCCTCGTCTCCCCCTCTCATATCTAAACCTAGCTCATCGAATATTTGCATAATGCAATCATCTCTGTCCGACCTCAAACACACTAGTTTGACTATCCAGCAGCCCATCCTCCACATCTTGCTCCTAGTACTTCGACTCAGCCTTTAGGTACCCCTCTTCAAGGCCCCTCATATGTAGATGGTGTCCATGATCATATCTATCCCTATGGAATGGTTCCCCCTAGACTTAACAATCTCGGAGCTATCCCGCCTGACCATTACCCCTCCGGTTAGGTATCATTTCTTGCTCCCCCTCCTGTAGTATTTTCAGTACCTCTTATGATTACCTTGTGTCTTCGTAACATGACCCTGGGGATCCTAGTCTGGTACATTGATCCCCCAGCGAATATCCCGCCTACTGATCCCAAAAATTATACATCTTTGACCCTGGTCCAACCAGTCACCATGACCCCTCCCTTTGCTTTTGTGCCTCATCCACCTCAATAGGAACCTACTCCTGTTGCGAAAGCCTCAGGTGAAGGGGGAAAAGCATACAAAAAGGCTACAACCAGGAAACCCAAGACTTTGCACACAAACCACCCCTGTGCTTTGTGTAATCTCCATGGCCACTATACCCACCTGTGTCCTCGCCTTGTAGACTACCGTAACTCTTTGGACATAGTTCGCCATTACAAGGCCAACCACCATGAGTCCGCCTCTCCTTTACTTATGTGTTATGCTTCGACGACGCCAGAGGAAATATCTGCTCCCATTGACATCCCCCATCCATATATCAAGATGACGAATCCTTCAACCAATATTCTCTACTTGTCATCATATATGAGATCCACGGTGGAATACCCCTTCGGGGCATCCCCTTGTGTTTTTCTTAACCTCCCTTTAGTGATCACCTTGGGCTCAACATCAATGGATCCTTCATATACTTGTTTTTTGGTCACCCTTTCTGATGATGCACATGTGAACCTCTCTTCTCATGATGATGAGTCAAGTAGCTTCATCGCATTAGGTGGTATTTCTTCCACTAGTCACCCCATCTATATTACGATGCCGATATTATAGAAGCAATCACCACCCCTGAATTTATCTATCCCCCGTTAGATCTAACCCATGCATTCGAACCACACACACCTTGTGGTCATTAGATTGACACCCAATGTTTTGGTAAGGGAACACCCATATTTGAGAATCCAGGAGAAGAAATTCTCTACAACCCTCCTAGTGCATCTTGTAGTTTCGACTCTAGTGCCATTATTCTTCCTCATTTAGAAAAACCACTAGAGTTCCATATCACTTCAGGTCACTCTAGTGATGATCCGCTTCATCATTAATTCATATTACAACAACAACCCAGTCTCTTAGAAGTTTTTGTTGACTAACCTCTATATTTTCTCAGTGAGCACCAACTCATTATCTGCAAAGACACTCTTTCGTACAGTGACACCATATATGACACTCCATAAACTCCTCTAGCTAGGGATATCATTCCCACCTCTGAATATCAGATCATTACCCTCCATCACATATGATTGGGGGTAGTATCCCATGCTTGGGGTCATGATGGCACCCCTGCCCATCTTCTGATATGATTACCATAAGTCTCGGCCTAGACCCCATAAATCTAGGTATGGTTGATTTTCCTCCCTTTCCTTATATATTTGGAACCACCAGCCTCTCCGGCGAGCCACATATTGTAGATGTTTGATACCCTCTATTTGAATATTCTACTTTGTGTGATACCATACTTACCAATTGGTCCCTCCATTTGACTTGGTGGGTAGGGATGATTCTAGTTTTTCTCTAACAGTTCATTCTCAGATTCTTTTCTTACCTTGATTGTTCACGCGGAACATCCTTCCAAGAATAATTAAGGCCACTTTTAGACAAGTAAGGTAACCTACCTGATAGTCCTAGATCTCGATTCCAATGGTCATTTTTTCCACTATGATCACTGCAAGATTTAAGGCCTTTTCTCCTCTCTACATTCACCAGAACTACACTTGCAAATGAATCAAATTAGAGGGAAAATGCCTTATTAAAAGTGAAACCCCAGATTTCTCTTTCGCCAATTTCTACCAAATAATAACTTGGTTTGAAAAATTTTCAACATCATTGGAAATCTCTCACTGAGCTCTCAAATGGGTATCCTTTCATTTTTGGTGATTTGATACTTCACCCAGACAAATGTTTTCCAAGAAGGGTCACTTCACTGCTTCTCAAAATTGAATTTCTTCACTTGCGACACTTGTACTTGGGGCACCACTTTTCTTTCATACTTTTCAATGCTCATGTTGATTTTCTTCATGAGTAACCATCTTGTACTCATGTTTTTATGATCCCCACCGAGCCTGTTTTGTGTGGAAACATCATCGAGTCACTAGCACATGTGCCCCAAATTTTGATGGCCAAAATTTCACTCTTCCAATACATAGGAATCCCAAGAGAAATGTTTTTAGGTGTAGAATAACATTTTTTCTCCTAACGTTAGACTTCTGACACTTGACTTAACTATCGGTAGAGCGACGGTATTTCTGACATTTTTTTGGAGTCATCACAATTCTGACGTTTCAAATTGTCTCTATCTCTTACAAAATTTCACGATGCGTTGCTCTTCCAACATTTCTAACCATTTCTATATCAACGCCAATGAATACTATTACCAACATTTTGACTGTCTCTCTTCCGACGAAATGAAAATATTTTAAAAAAAAGGTAACGTCGTAATACCGATGAAAATATTTTTTTTTAAATTAACGTTGTAATACCGATAGAATCAAACATCGAACTACCGATGTAAATATTTTTTTGTTTTTAAAATTTAACATCATTATACCGATAGAAAAAAAAGTCAGAATACTAATAGAAAGAAAATATTTTTTTAAAAAAAGTAACGTCGTATTACCGTCCTTGGGATTAATTGCAATGGTTTCCACTCTATCTCTATGAGGTTTTCAACCCTCTATTACTGAAAAGATATAAGTAGTTTGGACGCAATATTGAAGGCAGATTAAGGGGGAAAATATTTGTCTCTTTTTGGAACCATTCGGCCATCAAAAATACAATGGAATAGCCTTGAAAAAAAAAATATAGCTCAGGTTTTGGCCTTAGACATCCAGCCAATTTTGGCCCTATTCAAGCTTGATTTCACCTTTTGTTTTGACTTGTGTCAGCTCTAAATTATCCTGTAAAAATTATTGGCACTCCAAACTATGATCCAAGCCCTTGATTATTCACAATAAAGCTCACAGTTAATGTGGCCCTCCATCTCAGAAGCATTTTTTATTTCAGAGAGAGATTCTGGAGGAATTGATTTGGGAAATTTGTTCAAACAAAGCATTTCATACATCTTCTCAGTCATCTTGGAAAAAAAATTAAGTGACATAGGGTTGTAAGGCATAACCATTTGAAGAAAATCTCATTATTACTAAGAGTGTGTGTTGCGTTGATCCAAGGGCACAACCTGATACAAAGTACCAATCATAGGATGTAATTTGGACATTTCTGACAGAGCAACTAATGGTGAATCTGCATTGTGATTGAAGCCTTTCCTTGACAATCTTGTCTACAAACTGAGGTAAATCATATTAGAGAAGTAAGATATGGTATACCTTGTGCAAGTTTTAGATTTGACAATGGATATGAAAGGTATGTCTACAGTCCTCCTGTAGGACATATTTTTTGTATAGTGGTGGCCTAAATAGTGTCCATGTAAATTTATGAAGCTTATTCTTGTGCTACAATTCTGAGAAAAAAACTGATAATATACAACAACCTTTATCTGAAGAATACAATATTGAAATTGAAGGTTTGAATATTGCTAAAGCATAAACTTATGATCCCATTAAATTCAGTGTATTTGTATCGTTGTCACTGTCAGTTGTCATAGATAGAGAAGGGTTTACATCTTCAGAAATAAGAATGTACTAGTGTATGTGGAGCAGAACGTTAAATATATCAATGAAAAGATATCAAGGGTTTAATTCTGAAGCTTATACTTATGCTACAATTCTGAAAAAAATTATAATTAACTAACTGTAAGTGAAACACTGACTCATCCCTTCTCAGTGTTTCCAACATATAATATATCAATGAAAAGGACCACAATAGATAAACTTACTCAAAATATCATATGTTATTCAAGCATTAAGTATAGCACACTGTTCTATTTTCTTTTCAGTAATATAACTCATACTTTGGTTAATCTAAACATTCGTTGTAGTAGTGTGTTACATACAGTCACCCTGAAAATCATCAGAAACAAGGCAGCTGCAGACAGGACTTATGTTAAAAATAGCTACAAACTTTACCATTTTTACACTAAAACACAACGACAACCTGTGCCCATCTTCAAGTAAAAAGCATATTCTTATAGCAATTTCACATGATTTTATGGATAGGAAAATATTTTGCCTTGGCATAGGTTCATCATTGTCACATAGACACAAATTATAGCATTATACAATTATGGCTCATGTTATTTGACAAAATTTATTTTCAAATGGAAGTACGAATCAGCTTTTCGACTTAATTCTGAGCATGAATTTACAGTCCATATTCCAAGGAGCCTTATCTACTGCATACTTACCCACAACATCTTCAGATGGCACTTTTGCTTCATTGAGAGTACTAACAGGTCTTTTAACCTGTTCCAAAGTACCATTCTACAAGGAAAACACACTATTTTCAGTATAGTGCACTATAGGGAGCATTATTTTCAGTATAACTTTGAGGACTAACCCGTTCTTGTTTTCTTTCCATTCTTCCCTCTTCTTATGTGACCGTATGAATCAGGTTTTGTTGAGATTCATATTTTTCTTGGGTAGTCTAAATATCTTGATGTCATCAAATGACTGAAATAGCATTTTTCCACCTCTGTTATAGGGGACCCTGCTTGGAGGTTTACACTACATTTGGAATCAATGTGCCTTTGTGCCTGGGGTGTGACCATTTGAGGAAATGACTCCCCTCCTTCCTTAGCCATCCAAAACACCTTTGGACTCCTAGAGCATGAAATCATTTGGAGGTAGACGGGCCAATATTGGGATCTTTTTTATTTTTTGATTGTACACTTTTTTTTTCTTCTTATGTCTTTGAGACTCCTAGAGCACGAAATCAAGTGTAACTAGATGGATCCATCTTAGGAGATTTTTTATTTTTTGATTGAACAAATTAGTTTTCTTCTTACATATTTGAGACTCCTACAACATGAAATCAATTAGACCTAGATGTATCAATTATGGGAGCTTTTGATTCTTTGATTGTACAAATTGTATTTTCCTCTTAATCATCACTAGCCTAAATTGAGATTGATCCTCTTCATAACTTTGTTCCTTGTTCCCCTAATATTGATTAGGAGTAGAATGAGCATCATTCTAGAAGTTCCTAAACAAATGCCCAAATCTATGGCAAATATTACACTTGAAAGGTAGTTGATAGTAATACAATTCTTGGAGGAATATCCTCTCATCCAGTTATAGAGGAATGGCCTCCACGAGACATTTATCCAACTCAACTTCAACACAAATAAAAGGCAAAAAAATTGGCATCCCTTGTGTTCTGCCACTTCAAATAACTTCCTAAAGTCACCATAGATATCCTTTAACCTCCCTGACTGGCATGACCTAACTAGCATGAATGCCACTATGTGTCTGGCACATTATCCTAAATAGGTGCATCATATATAACGAGCTTTAGTCAAATGCTCTTGGCGTGAAATCTCTCTGACTCAATAACAGGATCATTCGTCCCCGTTCTGGGTTATGGGAAAGTTATCCTCTTGGCCATTGAAGAAGGTCATTCCCAGGAGTAATAGTCCTTTCAAATTGCCAGTTGTTACTGCTGATAGTTTTTAGTCATAGTACCAAGTTATATTCCCCTTCTCATAGTCCATAGTCAGTGCTAGTGGTCGTTTACTAGAGTTAGGTCATTGTCACAAGCTCAGGCTATAGCCAAGCATTGACAGTTGATCATACACAGTTGGTAATAGTACATCATTCCAAAATGGTCACTTACAGTGGTCGCCGAGTCGAAGGCCAAGTGGATGTCGAATAAGTCCAAGTGGATTGCTTTCTTTTATATACTGTTACCCCGTTGGGACTAGTTAAGCTGAGGTATTCTTCAAGATGGGTGCTCCCACAGACGGATAGCCTTGTCCCAAAATATCAACAAAAAGAGGGGATGCAAACCCATAAAAAAATGAGGAAAATTCCTCCATTGGATTGAAGTTTAAAGACCAGTGATTTAGATACAGTGCGGAAGTGCCTGGAATCCTGTAAAATAAGGACATGAGAAAAATATTAAATCCTAATATTCTTCAAATATGAAAAATAAAGCAGAAAACACCTCTTCAAAGTGCAAAAAAAAAGAGTTTTCCCTACATATTTGGAGCCCAACAATCTGAGATTCATATATCTACTACAATCGGACTATGACGCAACCCAGTGAGTTTTCATATGAATGTTCATCTTGTGAGGATGGAAACTTTCCATCAAGTTTCTGAGGTCTAGATCAACAGAGATGGGATCATTACCTTCTTCACAAATTGGCTTGTTGGGGGCAGCTTCACAGGCATCAATAAGGCGGCTAACAAATTTTCAAGAAATTTATTTGGATGTTCAAAATCAAGGTTGTAAAAATTAGTAGAGATGTGTGACATGAGCAGAATCATCGAGCTCGAGTAGTACAAAGGAAGGGTGTCCTAGCCCCAGGGAGGCAACAAAGATTCCAAATCAAATGCAACAACAATAGCTAGAAACCCTAGCCAAGAGGAGATTGAGCAGAGCAAGACAACATATCATTTGCTCTCTTAATCAACCTATACCTTACAAATACATGCAATATGTAAGTGCTATTATTTATGTCTTTAATTTTGAATGATATATGACATATTCCAAGATGGTCCATTGTGTCTAGGTTGAGTGGTTTCAAGGAATGATCATTATCCTCCCCACCTAGCTTCAATTCTTGCAAGTGAAATGTTGGGCTCTTAATGAGCATATTGTTTTGATGGCCTTAAGCCCTTTGTTCAGAATGCCATGAACTTTTGGGGAATGTGATTTACCATGGGTACCATCCTTAGAAGAAGGAGTAGTACCCGATATGTATTTCATGGAAAAGAAAAAAACTAAAATTTACATATAAATCTCTCTCTCTCCTCTTTAAGCACACACACACACAGTATATGTACATATCTATGTGTTTCAAGATGGCAATGAAACAAACTAAAAGAATTGGAATTTATTAGGAGCTTTTTAAAATTTTCCTTTGCATTCTTAAATGAATAGACATGCATATGGAAGAATTTAAAATGTAATCAAATTATTTGCAATGAGGAAAAAATTAACCTGAAAAGCAATCACGAGGCTTGTGTACCCTTCCAGAGCATACATTAATTCAGAAATGAATCATATCACAATTTGTTACTTGCATATAAGTAATTATGCTGCAAAAGACATCTTGAGTCAAATTGATATGGTTAAAACCTGTCAAACATGTTTTGCAATATACACTAGTTTGGGGTCCATTCCAGAGTCCTTGTCAACATCAGCCGATTCTCAGTGCCATTAGCTTTATGAACCATAGGACTTTCACTAGGAAACCACCAAGGAATAGACATGGAAAGAACACCCTTGTTCAACATCTCGATTAAGAAATTTTCTTTGGGCTTGATACACATTACAACATCATGAGCTGAAAGATCTTTGACAACACAGAGTCGCTGAATGGTTTGAAATTGAACGTTATTTTCCAATGTAGATGACTAGGAGATTGTTTTTATTTTCTGATTTGTAATTTTGAGGCTGCAAAAGAGGTGCACACAACAATGTCTCTAGTCTTTTAAATGCATATTACTCTCCTTTTGTAGATCATAAACTTAAATGCTTATCTACAATCCATTTATCAAAGAGAGAGAGAGAGAGAGAGAGAGAGAGAGAGAGAGAGAGAGAGAGAGAGAGAGAGAGAGAGAGAGAGAGAGAGAGGACTTGTTCTTATAAAAATCATGGATCTCAAGTGTCTTTCAGTTGGGAAAAAAATCTCAAAAAATAGAATATCCAGTATAATGAAAATATCCATAAATATACAACCACCACCCCAATGTAAATAGTAAATGGCCTAAAAGTATTCTTATGGAATGCCTCCTTAGCAAGATCACAAGGCTTACTGCCTAATCCAACTGCAAGTCTACATTTTCTGAGACCATTCCAATCCAGAAATAATAATATCAAACCTGAGACACCAATGGTGAATCCCAAACATGAAATCTCAACTATCCACTGAGTCACAATACACCAAAGCCCCTTTTCACAATAGTAATTGTATAAACATTCAAAAAAGAGATCTAGATCTGAAATTGGCCCCACTTTTACTCTTTCACCCTTAAGAAGGTCCGAAGGATTTTTAATGTCCCCACTTGGAAATATTTGATAATCAGAAAGCTCAATCTCAGGGGGTTTAGTACTTACTAGCCCCGCGGTTGCAGAAGCCTCACCATTATACATTGTTGACGACCATTTAAAAAACCTCCTTGACACATTTTAACTCCACCTCTCACTCGAGATTTTCATTAACCACATGTTTTAGTTTGAATAAAAAATGCCATTATACAAGGAGATCACTTTCCAGTGTAGGTTTATCTTATTTCTTGGGGCATTAGCCTACAAAAATAGCAACATAGTGCACAACTATGTCATATAATTTGAGGTGCTAGATCAGAAAGAAATGTAATATTTACACAATTAACTCTATATATTTGTGCATATGATAATTCCCAACACAAGTAACTGCTCATCCTACAAAGACAAACATTTTCTCTATAAAGAGAGTCAGAGCATGATGACCATTGTGAAGGTATTATGCATAAACATCTATAACAACTCTCAGGTAAAATCATTTATTGAGTTTGCCATATTTCAATAATAGATTAGGAAATAGCATAGTATAAAATTCTAAGTAATTTAAGATTATCAAAGACACATCTACTGCAATCATTTATACCTTCACTAGTGATGAGATTCTAATTGCACATTTTTACACACACAAACGCACAATGCAACTCCTAACAGAATATTTATAGTGTTATAACACTCTCAATTCTTGGTTGGATTTAATAGCTGATTTTAGGTCCACAAGTTAATTGATCAATGAATGCTATCGCTAAAAATACTCTAAATATGTGCAATCTACAAACTAGGATCCCAATGTCCATAATTGCAACTTCGATTCAAATAATCTCAAATAGTTTGAACAAAATTTATAATATACAAAAAAGAAAAAAACAATGCACCAAAGTAATAGATCAATACACAAGTAATAGTATCATCTGAATAGAGTAGAGTTAGTATAAAGGTTGACCCAAATATGAATTCACAATTGTTCCCTTGACTATATATTTACAATGATTTCATAAATTTACATGCTAAGCTCTAAAATTACTATAATTATTTGTACCCTTTGAGCAAGTACCTACCCCCTACGTTTCTATAGAACCTGTAGCAAAGGTTTTGTAAAGGTATTTTCCGTTATACTGTCTTTATCTAAACTTAATGGACAACATACCACAATCCCCACCTTTGTATGGAACAAATTTATGGCCATGTATCTTTTACATGAAGAGCCATTGAAAACATTTAATTTGCAGAAACTAGGGAAACATAGATCCTAGAAACTTTTAAACATTAATCATTTCTAAAAAGATGGCTACCCCTGCCTCTAGATCCAAGCATGCAGAGAAGAAAAAAAAACCAAATTTTTAACCCAAGGGTAACTGGTAACAATTAAATGGTGAAGGGCATTGCAAGTGATCCCAGAAAAAATATTGAAACCCTCAAATAGCCAAACAAGGAATTTTAGATAATATTCAAACCATACCTTTGAAACATCTCGTTTTATTTCAATTCTATATAATAAGCAGAGTCATAGAATGAATATATGAAATATTTTATAGGAAAGGTTCATGAAGATTTAAGAAAAGCAGAGCGTTATAAAATTATTGGAGAGACTTGCCTTCAAGTCAAATGAGAAACTAAGGAGGAAGAGACATACGTCCATGTCCCCAGACGAGACCTTTAACATCAACACGATTTTATGTAAATGTTTTTGATTGAGATCAGATTAATGAACATACCACAGTCAGCTGTAAACCATTTTCTCACCATAAGGAGGAGACGTCGCCCAAATTTATCCATGAGCCATATAGAAACTACAGTCATGATGACTTGTAGAATAGATTACTTAATATCCCTCAAACACAAAAATTTGACTCTAATACTTGGGATAGAAAACCAAAAACTTTGATTTTTCATCATAGCCTTAAAAAAATAGTGGAGCTCTACGGGACTAAAAGAGAAAACCTGGATGGCACCAAGTCTAAGTGATGCAGCATTGGAAGATGAAATTCCTGTAAATGTTCAAGATAAAGAGTTAGTTCAAAGTTCAAGCATTACTGAAGCAAAGAAAAATATGTTGATATTAACTGTTTGAGTTTGATGTATATATTTCCCAAAATAAAGGTTTTTTATTTTCCATGCACGAACCTTTGCTTTGAGGAGTTCCTAAAAAATCCACAGATCCAACACATTTTTTCAAACTGCTACTATAAACTAGAAAGAAGCCCACAACTTGATAAACAACAACAATATAGAGAAACCTATGTCAGATGAGAACTCACTTGCAAATTTGTAAATGTTACTGCTATAAAACATGATACCATTAATTCCACTTAATTGTTGCCAAAGTAGTAGTCCAATGCCAATTTGTGATATCACATTTAGATGTACTAATGTCAGTATAGAAAACTACAGTTCATTCTCATTTCAAAATAACAAATATGCCTCCACCTATCAAAGAAGATTTGTAAATCTACCAAATAAAATGACATTCAAAATGTGATTCACAGTCAAAGGCAGTGCATATTTGCGCTCAAAAAGATCTGATATCTTGATGCAACTTTGTTAAGTGCCTGTCTCCATGATACTCCGAAACAAAACAAATTTTTGAATATTTAGAAGATAATTGTCCCAGTATAACAAAAGGATTAATTCATATGATATGTATTGTGCAATACACAAACCATTTGCAAAGGCCAACAAACTGAAAGAAACATGAAAAACACATAGACTTTTGAAAATGGAAACGAAAGGAAAATGAATGATGGATGAGAAATGAATTAAAGACTAGGAAACCATACAGACAGAAGGAAATGTGTAAAAAACTGAATGAGCACATTTGCTGCAGAAAAATAGCATGATTTCAACTTCTTCTAGAGAAGCATTGGCATCAGATCCTCGGATAGCCGGTAATGAATCTCAAAAATTTTTATTACCAATATTTTCCTGCATGTACATGGCCATAAATAATGATACCTTTCCGATAATGGATGACAGTAAATAAGTAAGAGGGGCACCTAAAGAAAATGTCATATCACTTCAGTGTACATGCTTGAATGTGCTAATAACTCACCAGCCATATTGGTGATTCCGAGATAAATAAGAGTCCAAGCACCAAAAGAGCATAAGGAATTATTCCTTCCCAGTTAAAGATGTCATTATATGCCTATTATTTGGAAAAAAATAAAGGATCTCCATAATCTATCCCCCAAAAAAATGAATTCAAGGTACCTATAATTGCAAGAGGCCTCCAGGAAACAAATAGTCCAAAAAAATATGTCAGCATAATATCAAATGTCACTGAGAGCTATTAAAAAAATCAACAATTATGCTTAATATTGATATTATAATAAAATATCCAAGCCACCAAGGAAAAGGACAATGGAGGATAAAGAAAGCACTATAGAGTGGAACATAGAAGAGGAAATTGTTTCTATTCTAGTAGGTTTAATTACCCCAACCAAACCTCAAGGAAGGAAATAAAATAAAGCCCTCACATTCTTTAAGACCATAAAGAGTCAGATAAGGGAAGCCTCAACCTCCTTCTCCAACATCCATCACTATTGAGGAATTAGTTAGTTATCAAAAGGAGGAATATAAGAAAGAAAATACACAATAAGTGCAAATAAAATCCAATAAAATCAAGTGAAAACAACCATATATCTAACAAATAAGGTTACTTAGCAAGGAAACCAATATTTCATGACAATCCATTAAGCTATAGGAAGGACCTGTAGAGCCAAAGAAAAAAAATGTGCAGCTAAAGGAAGAGACAAAACACCTACAATATGGGACTGTGGGGCTACAGGAATAGGATCCCAAATTATAGGAGCTACACCACTAGCCATATCATGGATATTATAATTCCTATATTGAGGAACGAAAGATACTCCCTACTTACTTTGTAGTCCAACTATTCTTTGAATTAGAAAAGGAAAGGGTTAGGACTCATAGATGGATTCAAAATTTCAAATAAAAAAGGGTTAAAGATGTGGGTATTATAGAGGAGAAAATGAAGGAGATGGGGTAAGAGATGGTTGAAGTTATGTTGAAGGAAAAAAATATGTTCATGCCTTCCATGTGCTAAGAGAAATTAACAAGATTACAGACCATACAGCTGACCAACCCTCACGCTATGGAGTCATGATTTTTTCATTTAAAACATATGATATCAAGATAAGTTAGGGTAATTTTCAACTGTTATAGTGTGGCTTTACAATATTTACAGACTCTTGAAATAGAATTTCAAAAATCACATCGCTAGAAGTATCCATGGGAACTCTACACCTCTGGTTATCACCAGAACACATTTCTAAAATTGGGATCCTTGAAATTGGTCACTCTTTTCAACCTTTCCCCCATCTTCAAAAGGAAATTATTTTATATGTAGAATTTATCTCCTACATGCATCCAATTGTTTCTTACTTAGATTTAAGCTCCTCTGTGATTGCAGGAATATCTCTTATTTTACATTTCCAACTGGTAATACCTATCAAGAAAGCACTTTTACAAAACTCTCTAACTGGAAAAAAAAAAAAAAAAAATTCCCATCATAGCCATTGAGGAAGATGCATGTAGTGAATGCATAGTTGAATTTGTGATTTCCTATGTACTTTTCTCCTAAAATGGGATTTATATCCATAAAGGGTTTTTCAAACTAGAGCTTGAAATCCAAATATCCTTGATGCCATCTAGACCCTCTCTGGCATGTGGTCATTATCCATGTGATCTCTGTAGTTTCAACTTATTACTATGGTGGCAGGTCCCTTGTTTACCCTTTGTGCTACAAGGATTTATCAAAGAGATTATAAAATGTAGATTCTTTGGCACCTATTAAGCAGGCAGTAGTGTAGAGATTGTATGTTCCCACACATAAATTTTCTTTATGTTTCCAGTGGAATGCTAGGTATCTAATTGAAACATTTTTCTAGAAACCTCAATATTATCTCTCCTCTCTATCTCAGTTACTAGCATGAAATTGTTGTCTAATCACTTACTCATATGAAGGCTATAGTAAGACAACTCAGACTTCTCTCACACTTTTCATGCAAGCTTGTCCAAGTAATTCCCTCAATCAACAGAGTCTGGAGAACCCCTTCATATGTGATTTTGAATAATTTAAAATGAAGAGGTGAAATAACAATCTTGTACATAAAGTTCATTCTACATCCAAATTGACAAAGTGGACATTTGGTCAATGGTGGTCAATCGGTAATAAGTTGGTGATGGTAATAGTGTTGAGCCACTAGATGTGAAGTTTAGCAATGGTCATTTCCTTGTTACTGTAGCAAGATATACTTCCGAGTAATTGAAACATGGCTCTATTCCCTTGCTATTGCAGCAAGACAAACTGCCCAATAATTAAAACACAACCCCATTTCTTTGTTGTTGTAGCAAGGAAAACTGCCCAGTCACTAAAACATGGTCTTCCAACATTTATTTTTTAAAATTTTCAAAGTACTAACCAGAAAGAATAAACAGTTTCATAGTACTAATAAAGAAGGAGAAAAAATTACTTGTGCTTGCTGAAAGCCCTAGTTTGTGGGCCAAATTTGAAAGGAGAAAAAATTCAGGTGTCTTATCAACATAAGGATAATAATAAGAGCATTAATCGCAATTAATGTAAAAGAGTGTCAAATTCTTGATTCTTGAACAGTTCCTTGAACTAATTTGAAATTTCACTCATGTGAAAGTTGAATTATCAAAAGGAAATATCAGTCCACCAGTTAAAATGGGAAATCCTAGCCAGAAGGATGGATACCTATGCAAATTTGGCATGAAAACATATTTGCAGGAAGATCAATATTGGAAGAATCATATATTCATGCATATAGTTATCATAGGAAGAAGTATTGAAATCACACTCTTCCAGTTCGAGAAAGTTGTGACATTTTGGAAAAATTATTGATGATAGTATCCTTTATAAATTCTAATGATGGGATTTGTCCTTAATCAAAGTTGTGAACAAGTCAGGACCATTGATAGTATGATGCAATATTTATCTCTATGTCGATCTACCTAGGTAGTATGGTGACATTGTTAGATCTAACTCTTGTTTCTCACCTCAAATTTGATCTACCTACAATGACACCCTACTCAACGATAACATAAGGATCCAGGATTTATGCATGCATGAATAAGACCAGTCCTTATACATATTTTTTAGCCCAAGGTCAAGTGTTGGAACTTGGGATATGATGTCACTTGTAACATACCCCCATGTCTAATTGTGAATTTTTTTGTTCATGTTTATGTTTGGGCGATCCACTATTCCTTGAATGGCTTAGTTTTGACCATTCTTATGTTATTTTTCCAACACCCTTTTGCTGAGTTTGGACCTAACATCATTGTTCTATTAGATGTGTTCTATAGGTTTGAAATCTGTTGGTTTCATTTACAAGACTGGAAGGCTATGCTTGAAATTCCTCCAAGGGAGTCAACACAAGAGGATTGTAAAGAGGGAAATTAAACCTAAAACTATCATTTCATACTTCTACCTCTAAAGAAGTCCTATTTTTTTCCTCAAAGGGAGGCCTCTATACGTTGCTATACCTGCATTCATTTAATACATGGTGCATGTGGGAAGGGTCATCAAGTGTATACCCAATTATAAACCATTAAATAGGGTGATTACTGTTGTATTACATACAAGAGAGGTATTATGATAGAAGTAAACCAATAACATGAAAATGTTAATCTCATATTCGAATGTACACATAATTGACATTCCTATTATGATCTACCATCCATGAAGCTTTCCTTGTGAAATAAACATCAAAATCACCATGGAAATGCCAAGTCACAAAGGAATTAACATGTCCAAGAATCTTACCATATCAATAATGGAAAGTATTTGTACTAGTGCTTAGCATGGTTACACACTCAAGTGATGGAAATATCTCATATAAATACCAACTATATATGAAAATCACACAAATTATACCAATTATTCTTATGCCACCATTACAGTGTAAAATACTCCATGAATCAACTATCTTTTGCAAAATTTTAAATGAAAAATGCACAACAAATTTCAGTTGGTTAACAAAAACACCAAAATTGGATAAGTCCACTAGTTTGGTGGTCAATGGGAAATAATTTAGTGATGGTAATAGTGTTGAGCCACTAGATGTGAAGTTTAGCGATGACCATTTCCTTATTACTGTAGCAAGATATACTTCCCAATAATTAAAACATGGCTCCATTTCCTTGCTACTGTAGCAAGACACACTACCCAATAATTAAAACACAACCCCTTTCTTTGTTGTTGTAGCAAAGAAAACTGCCCAGTCATTAAAACATGACTCCATTTTCTTTATGTTGTAGCGAGACAAAATTCCCAACAATAAAATATGACTAAAAATATTTGATAACATCACCTTGTGCCCTTTAATAAGGTAAATAACAATACCAGGTATGTCCATAAAAGATACCTCTGGAAATAATACTGTGTATTGTTTATAATGTTATGTCCATTAAAAAATACACCATGTTTAATGTTAAATTTAGACTAATACTTGACATCATGCCCAAGCATGAATACACCATGGCAACACCTTGAAATCATGCCCAACTGGGATAGCCTATTTTCATTTATTAGCAGTTTGTATAAATGCTTATAACAACGTAATGCATAACAATATCACACGATGGCTACATAAACAAGAAGCTACAAGTATTTCATATTGTCTTAGGTTTCTTTTGGATTTGTAGCTACAATTAATATAACTGAAAAAGTTTAGGTTCTATTAGTATTTGGAGATAGGCCAAATAATGGATTCCAAATTTCTCAGAATAAATTCCTCGACATGTGCTCCACATCACCTCCCACTTCCTCTCCATGTCAGTGCCACGTTAGTGCAATGTTTTCACCATGTCATCACCACATCACCAATGAGCCATGTCATGATGATACACCATCTACCACATCATTCTACTTCAATGCCACAACATCATGAACCAAATAATAATGACATGTTACCTTCCATGTGGGTGCTCCACATACCAATGAATATATCACTATTCTTCACTGCAAATTGAGATTGTGATCTTCAAATGGACTACAAATAAAGATTTTCGGAAATATTCTCTGAGATTTTTAGTGACTTATCTCTAAGGTTTTTCGGTGACAAGGAAAAGGTAGTAGGCCTTGACCCATATGAGGGCACCTATAGGTAGACACAACAACCTTCACCATAAATAGAATAACATGCTCCCATTTCCTTGCTTATAGAAATGAGAAAAGAAGAGCACGTGGCAATGTGTTTTTTTGGAAAAATGTGGAAGAATTATGTGAAAAAGTTGACGTAATTATATTTCATGGATTTTCCACATTGAGACTTGTTCATGAGAGGGAAATATATAGGAATTTATTGCTCAATAATGCCCATGTGCACTTAATTTTTGAAAAACACCTTTGAGATTCATCTTTTACGGCTCAAAGTTGTGTCTGTGTGTGAGCCAACACACATACACACACAGAGATTAAAAACATAGACATAAACATAATTATTATAAATATTGATGTAATTCGAATAGAAAATATGAAACATATGGACCTATAACCAATACCAACTTTTTAACGTTATAAATTGTATCCTAACTTGAAAAAAATGACAATGATTCTATTTCGTTAGTGAATTTTTGGCATTAAAATGAATCAGTATACTGAATTTAGATACCTTTCATAGAATAAATAGCTAGTGATGATAGATTGATGTTTGTAGGAAAAATCCAGGCCAATTTTCCATCATAAAGCCATCCTTATTTTTGGGATTGGTCTCCTAGCCTTCATCGTCAGCCCCCCTATTTGGGGGTGACAAGTGTCATGTCCATCATTCTATTGGTCGGTGGCTTATCCCATTATAGGATGATGAGCGTGAGGAGATAATATAAGATGGAATAAGATAATTTTATTACTGTCTAAGTGACCTAGGTAAATTTGAGATTGTGATCTTCAAAAAAATTTATCATCATCTGAATGAGGAGGAGGTTATCTGTAGATCTCATTATGTTCTCTTAGTATGATAAACCTTTTTTTGGGTGAACCCTTCAACCTTGCAAGACTGGGTTGAGTGGGGATATTTGAATCCTGGGTGGAAATCATTTTACATACATGGAGTAACCCGTAGAAAAAACTCAAGGAGTCAATTTAATTTGTTAGATCTAGGTCCAAATTTCTAACCTGCACCTGGACCTACAAATGAAGGTTGGAAACTTGACATATATTATAACACCACCATACCAAGTAAATTTGTTGTAATTTTAAGAATTTTTAAATAAAATTATATTTAATATTTCTTTTTTTTCCATATGACATATAAGATTTCAACTCCAAATAATTGGCATGTTTTTTGGAACTAAATGGCCCAAGGGATTTTATGACCTAAGATACTATACTTCCAAAAAATGGTGGTAGGGAGAAATTGGTTGCAAATACTCTAGGTCCAGTCCTAGGCTAATATGGCAGATATACAATTACTAGAGCAGGGGCGCTCATTCTACTACAAAAGGGGTCATTTGGTTGGGGAACCCGCATATATTAAATTTATGTTGTTGGCCAAGAGGAAGGCCTTCCAAAATAAATGAGGTGAAAAATGGCTATTTTGACTTGATATAGGCCTTCCAAAATAAATTGAGCCAACGTGGTATGTGCCAATTATTACAATGGTCCTTGTAACTAGAATGTGAGGGAATTGGAACTGGTTGGAGTTCCTTTGTACCTAAATACAACCCAAGGGAATGCGATAATATTGATACGATACAATGGTGGTTATATCACCATAAATAGAACAATTAAGTATAAAAATAGTATGAAAAAAAATGTTTCAATGTTTAAAAGCATGTTCGAACATACAATCAAATATAGGAAAAAACACATACAAAAAACTAGATAGTAATCATGAGAAAGCTTCATCTTGAATTATGAACTGTAAAGGAGCTTACAAAATGTGACAGGAAAAACCTGGTCAAACGCACAAGAAAAAACATCCTGGACATGACCCTAGTTGACAAGTTGTATTTCCCATGATGCAAGAGGATTTGTACCTACGTTGCCAAGTCATTCAAAATTCATAAATATCTATACAATAAATACAAATTTAGTATTTTTTACTCTAAGATGCATTCTTATGATAATGTTAGAACATATGTTGACAATGTTAAAATATACCTGAATAATCTCCTCTTCGTTTCAAGAAAAAATTATTGGAGTCACCAGAACTTGGAACAAGCCTCCCACGATCTGAAAGAGTAGCAACTAAGTCAAAAATGACTTTTTTGTTGCTATATTGGATTGAGGGAGGTTTTATCCAAGATTAAATCACTCCAATAAATTATTCTCTACTAAACAGGGCCAACGACGTGAAGGTGGAAGCTCTTATGTCCTCCCCCCCCCCCCCTCACGTCACTGTCAATTCCCCAATACCCAATCTATATTTCATTTTTTACTTTCATGAGCAGAAAAAAATATTCAATAACTAAAAAAAAGCAATTGAACAAAAAGCACACAAGAAAACATTGAAAGTGCTTGACATAAAAATAGTATGATAAATGAGTTTTTGTATAACGCAAAAATTTTTCCAAGTATGGTAAAATTTGTTTTATAATAATACAATATTTTACATTATAAAATTTTCTTTTTCTTATTCCTACTTCTAAAGCTCCTAACTACATCATCAACATCATTGTGCTCTACTTTTGTTTCATGACTTTCTCGCATAGCTGACCTAGTTATGTACTCACGATGTTTGGTCTCATGCAGTGATGTGCCATCGCCTACAAAAACAAATAATATTAATTTTTAATTGTCAGTTTCTAAATATCATTGAACTAGTTCGGTAATATTAATTAAAAAAAAAATGCAATGAGATTATTTACCTAGTGCACCAGTTGTCACCGGTGGAACTGTTGCCTTGTGTTCCTCTTTAGTGGTAGGATGCTCAAGTACAACATTCTCTATCATTTAAACCAAAAAAGGTTATAAGGGCACAACCTTCAAGGTATAATTAGAAAAAAATATAATTGGAAATTAATTACCATCGTAGCCCTCATTGATAGTAGCATTATCGGCCTGGTCCCCCACTGGAATGATCAGGTTGCATGTGAGGAACATGTACTTTTGGAAATATTTCACTCTCAACACACTTCTCTACAACTGGGTTATTTGGCTCGTTGAAAATGTTGCTCCCCTGATTTAAAAAAAGTTTTTAGACATTAAATTTATGGACGAAAACAAACATATTGAAAGATTAACATTTTACCTTATCAGACATTCTGGATCTTGGGACTTGTCCCAAGCTTCTACGATGTTCAACTATGGCTTGATAGCCAGAACAGAAAGAGATCTCTCTATCTTCCTCCGTGTTTTTCGTTCCAAATTCATCAACCTACGTTATATATCATTGTGTATTTTTAATGTTATTTTATGGGATTGTAAAAATGTTGGAAGGTGATACAATTAATTATAAGATGTTTAGCTACCTACAATTCTTGTGGCTAATTTCAAGTAGAAGCCCTGGCCTAGCTTGTGAAGGAATTTTTTTTCAGTCCTAGCTTTGGTTGCCTTCGAGCTGTCAGGAAACCTATCATAAAAAGCTTGACATTAGTTATGTAGCACACTTTTATTTTAAACATAGACAAAATTAAAGCTATTGAATTAAAGTTGTAATTTACCTTGCAGGTCTAGTTAGCATTTTTCCTTCTTTCTTGGCCTTTTTCTCTTTTTCGTCATCGATGAGTGCTTTCCACTCCCTCTCTAGAACTGTGAGAGGACGCTCGTATCTAGATTTAATTTGCAAGTGCGTCTTATAGGTGTCGTAGGTATATTTCAGATATTTTCCAATTGCCTAGGTGATCATTGTTCTATCAAATGTGCCCACCCCGAAAAGGCCTTGTAGATAATCTAGAAGTTCCTTTTTCAGGTTGGAATTCTGGGAATTCCACCTTGTGCATATGGTTGGGCCAAAAATTACCTACGCCTTTCTCTCCAAGGCCCTATAGAAATCATTGTTTCCTACATAGAAAAAAGATATTATCATTAATTTAAAAATAATAATCATGATAAAATATGTTTTAGATAAAGTACATGAACCAGCAGAAAAATAAAAATTACCTGGGAGTTGTACTTGCTTTATAGGAACACCTTCATTTTTCACCAAAAACATGCCTAGAATGTTCCCCGTGAAGGTGACACATGTAGCTCCGGGAAATGCAATAATAAAGTTGGCCATACCGGCCTCATCACTGCCAACACGTTCAACAGTTGGCTGTGTGTCTTCTTGGGCAGGGCGTTTTTCTTAGCTGCCACCTAAAGGTGTAGAAGGTGTATGAGAGGGTTCCTCAGAAATATCTTTTCTTTGTGTCCCACTACCACCAACACCGAGGGCATCAGGTCTCAGAAAATGCTAAATACAAAAGAATTTTTTTGTTAGTTTAGTTAATGTAAAAATTAAAAATTTACCTATCACAATTGATCTCATCCAAAACAAAAACAAAAAAATCCTTTTTATTTTTTTTATTACAGTATATGTTTCTAGCTGGGTCATAACTTATCTTATCCTTTTTCTTAATTCAGGTGTTTGAGGCGCAATGTCTACCAAATTCTCAAGTTCCTCGGTTTCTTTTAGCGCCTTTTTTTTGGAGCAACATCAATGGACATGGGGATGAAGAAAAATATTCCTTATTGAGGGAATCATTAGGCACACCATGGCCAGGCGTCTCCATATTTGAACAAAATTAACATTGTTTCAATTATTTAAAGAACTAAAATACTTCAAGAAGGAGCAAGGCTAGCATTTTACATGTTCTTCAGCTGGCCCCTTTCCGTGATCATCCTTCTACATTATAAAATAATAAGAAGCATGAAATATATATAAAAGAAATTGATAAATATAAAGAAACTAATATGAAACTGAAATTGTTATTTGTTTACCTATTCTACGACTGGTCCTGTACTGCCACGATCGTCTGCCACATTGTAATAAAATTAGAAATGTGAAAACTTGAAAACAATATCTGTCTTGAAAGCACAAAATGAAAACTGAAATAATTTCTAAATTTACCTTTCTAATACATAAAATTTGTACATTAAAGAGTAAAAATTTACCATAAAATGACATTCGAGTTTAAAGCGAGTAAAATTAAGTTACAAATATTAAAGCAGTGTCTTTTCTAAGTTTTCAGATCAACATACAACACGAGAAGTTAGATGCGTTTTTATAAGGAATGGGTGTGAGCCAAACATTGTGAATTACAATTCTATGATAATTGGTCTTTGTTTTGTTGGTAGAGTAGAAGAGGCCTTGGAGTGGTTGAGTATATTAAAAGTAAGGGATGTAAGCCAAATATTTATACTTACACCTTGCTAGTAAACAATTTCTGAAAAGTAGGTAGATTAGATGATGCTAAAGAGATTTTCAATGAAGTTTTTTGAGCGGAATAAAGCTAATTGTAGTGACCTATAATGCATTGGTCAATGGATATTGTAAGGGAAATTATATGAATATTTCCTTCTCCTCGAAGAAATGAATGAGAATGACTACATGCCTGACATAATTACATACAGTACCATAACTTATGGGATAATAAAATAGAACAAGATCGTAGAGGCTTTGAAGTTGCACAATTAAATTGGAAATAAGCGCTATGAACTATATGTGAGGACAATGCTTCCTTATCTACGATGCCCTTGCAAGATCCTTATAACAAGTGGTCGCATTACTTGTGGGATGATTAACTTTCCCAGTCAGTAGTCAGCTCAAGGTGATCTTGGGTTGTGTGTTTTTAAAACTATGGTTACACCTCGGCCCCCAAAATTTGATTACATCATAATATATCTATTTTCTATATGATTAAAAACATTGGGGCCTTGGCTAGTGAGTGCCAATTGTTCTAATTGTATTTAGCATGCATACACAATCATATGCACATAATTTTTATTTTATATAAGGCCATAATTAAGGTTTCCAGAGAGCTATTTTCATGCTATGTTGAATTTCAATTTTTATAATATAAACATAACAAAAACGTTGCAAGAACATAATAGGTACATGATTTACAAGAAGTTTGTTGAAAACTAGCAAACGATTAGAATAATTGGCATAGAAGTTGTGTAAAACCTATCATCTTGAGTGTCATCCATACATGTCATGTGAAGAATATAGAGAATTCAAGAAAGATAGAATTGAGTGTTGATGCTTGATACATTGTTGGATGCCAAGCTTTTCTCCATCAAATATATGTTGGATAAAACTACACTGAGTCAGCTATCAATGTGGACTTATGGAAACTTGCATGACCCAACAATCACTAAAGTGCATGATGGAGGGCCATTTTGGACAGCTAGGCAACTTCTTTAGATGGAATTAGCTCTTGATTTGAACTGTGAGGAGAATGGGCTTCTCATAAGAAATAGTGAAATTATATTATTCAATGGTGATAAAACACAATTCTTGAGTTTTCTTACTGAAATTTGTAATGCAATTGTTAAGTGCAAAGGTTCAGGAACAGTAATGAAGTGCTTGAATTCAGTTGAAATTTTTTTCATTCAATTTTTATCCTTAGATGCTTTTAATGCAGGTTTGTATGATTTGGTTATTTCTCATTGTGATTCTCAAATAAATATATTTATCAATGAGTTAGGAAATGAAATTACTGAAATTTCTAGGCTTATGAAGAATATGAGGGGAGGAAGATATCATAGTGCCATCATTTCCCAAGTGGAGAAGCATCTACTTGGAGTGCAGGAAAATGTTACCAAGGGTATTTCTTCTTCAAGTTCTTTTTTTCTTATTGTTAACAGTGGAAATGAAATATCTTCTAAGAAAGTGGTTCAACAACTTGCCTTGTTAGGGCTTAAAATGTTTCAAGGGAGGAAAGTTTTCCAAGAGATTGACTTAAATAGATTTGCATGATAATGATTTTTTTTTTATTAATGGTCCTCCAAGTCTCCAGAAACATTCATTAAATGCATTAAAATCATACGTACATCTCAACTCTATAGTGATTATTAACCATCTCTTATGGTGGCCACTTGGTGTGGATTTTGATGGGGATTGCATTCATGTTTTTTATCCCCAATCTTTATAATATCAAGTTGAGATTTCTCAGCTTCTAGGTGTGGATCAACAAATTTTTAGTTCCCATTTTGGAGAGGCAAAAATAGCACTGATTGTTGATACCTGATACATTGTTGGATGCCAAGATTTTTTCCATCAAATATATGTTGGATAAAACCGCACTGAATTAGTTATCAATGTGGACTTATCAAACTTTTCCTGAACCAGCAGTCACTAAAGTGCATGATGGAGGACCATTTTGGACAGCTAGCCAACTTCTTCAGATGGATTTTGCTATGGAATTGAATTATGAGAAGAATGGGATTATCATAATAAATAGTGAAATACTATTATTAAATGGTGATAAAAAACAATTCTTGAGTTTTCTGACTCAAATTTTTAATGCAATTGTTAAGTGAAAAGGTCAAGGAGCAACACTGAAGTGCTTGAATTCAGTTGAACAATTATTTATTTATTTTTTATTCTTAGATGTTTTTATTGTAGGTTTGGATGATTTTCTTCTTGCTCAATGTGTTTCTCAGAGAAATATATTTATGGAAGAGTTAGGAAATGAACTTATTGAAATTTCTTGGCTTATGAAACATGTGAGGGGAGGAATATATGATAGTGCCATCATTTCCCAAGTGGAGAAGCATCTACTTGGGGTGTAGGAAAATGTTACCAAGGCTATTTCTTCTTCAAGTTCCTTTTTTCTTATTTTTGATAGTGGAAATGTAATATTTTCTAAGGAAGTGGTTCAACAACTTGCCTTCTTAGGGCTTCAAATGTTTCAAGGGAGGAAAACTTTTCCTAGAGATTATCTTAAATGGATTTGCATGATAAGGATTTTGTTTTGATTAATGGTCCTCCAAGTGTCCACAAACATTAATTACATGGATTAAATCATATGTACATCTGGGCTCTACAATGATTATTAACCCTCTAATATGGTGGCGACTTGGTGCATATTCTGATGGGAATTCCATTCATTTTTTTATCCCCAATATTTAGGATATCAAGCTGAGCTTTCTAAGCTTCCAAGTGTGGATCCACAAATATTTAGTTCCCATTTTGGAGTGATATGGATTTATGCAGGAACACAATAGAATAAACATATAACCATAAATATAGAGATGCAACGGAAATGCCACTTCATTTCATTAATATCAAAGAACTGAAATTTGCTTACAGACAGAATGGAAATAAAAATAGCTAGGGCACCGGTAGCTATCTCTGAGAAGAGATGTGGTGGCTATAGGCCTCTGAACTGAGTTACAATGAGGCTCGAGGGCCTATTTATTATTTACAAACAATGGAAAATCCAAAACAACCAAAACCCTAACCCTAGGAGATGAAGCGCCAAAACTATGGGCCCCGTTTGGGTAAATTGGTGTTTCAACTTCCCAGGGGAATAACTTTGACATACGTTCTCCGTTTGACATGTACCATACCTCGTTAGAAATATATATCCGAGGAATACAAATTTTGAATGAGAAACATCAGTCCATGGAACAATGTTGCTCTCTGTTTTCCAAAAAAATGTCGTTTAGGGCCTCAAAACGGCTCCGGAAGTTCAAGACCTAAAAAACTGCTAAAAATAGTAAGTTGTGCCGAAACTGAAAATAATTAAAGAGACAATGGTGGGGCCCCAAGTGGAATAGGAGGGTGACCACCAATATCCACCTGGATCATTCCTTCCCCCTTAGGAAGCAATGGTCCCCATTGCATTAAGTTCCTCCATGAGATGAGGACATTTCTTCTGAACTTGGTCCCTGGTGAACCACTTTCCTTGGTGCAGGAGTTGGCCAGCTTTGACAGCCCGATAGAGTTGGGTCTTCTGTTGGCGAGTGTTCTTGATTTGCATGTCCATGATACAATCTGTGGTGGCCTGTTCCATGCAGTCTGGGTTTAACTCTATTGGTGTGAGTTGTTCTGCAATGTCCGAGGTGTCCAGTAGAGGTGGGAAGTAAGGACGAAGGTGATCCACATTGAAGACTGGGTGTAGACCAAGGAATGGTGGAATACTGAGCTCGAAGGAATTGTTACCTATAGCCTTGGTGACGGTGTACGGCCTGTATCAGAACGAGCGAAGCTTGCAGTGGGGTCCAGTGAGGCGCTCCTTCTGCAAATGTAGCCATACTTTGTCACCCACCTGGAAGTTGGGTGGTACCCGGTGTTGATCATGGCATTGCTTGTAATTCACATTGGCTCTGTCCAATATATCATGAACTTGTTGGCGGATGTGTTGAATATGCTTGATGAAGCTACTTGCTTTGTCAACTTCAGACTGGACATGAGCTGAATTGGCCTGAGCAGTTGCAAATGGCATGGCTACGTCAATGGGAGATAGTGGCTAGAATCCTGAGCCCACATGAAAGGGGCTATGGCAAATTGAACTATGGAGAGCCCAGTTATATCTATGTTGTACATAGGGGAGGCTCTTGTCCCATGTGCGTGGATGCTTTGAATTGTACATGCGCAGAATCTGTATAATCATTATGTTGACGACCTCTGTCTGGCCATCTGTTTAGGGATGGAAAGTTGTGGACTTGGTGAGATTTGTGTCCAACATTGACAGGAGGCTGGACCAAAATGTGTTGAGGAACCTGCTATCTCGATCTAATATGATAGACTGCGGGATCCCAAAGTGCACCCACACTCGTTCAAAGAAGAGTTTAGCAGTGGCTTCTACTATGATATTCTTTTTACAGGCCGCCATAATGGCCATCTTCGAGAATCTGTCAACGACCACGAAAAAACAGTCATTTCCATTCTTAGTAGAAGCCAGGATAGACATGTAATCCATGGAGATGGATTCCCAAGGTCGACTAGGGGTAGGTAGTGGAGTATATAGGCCTTGCTTCTTGATGGTCGGTTTGGTAATGGCACAAGCAGTGCAGGATCTGATATGCTTCTCAACATCCTTTCGAAGGTTCGACCAATAGAAATACTTTTGCAGTATTTCTATTGTTTTCTCGACCCCGAAATGCCCAGCAACTCGACTGTAGTGTGCTTCCCATATCATCTTGGCACGCTCGCTTGAAGGGAGACAAAGGTGTCCCAGGTGACATAAAAGTGCAATCTTGGAGGTGAAAATTTGGAACTTGCGTACCCCCCAAGAGTGCCTTGTAAGTGTGGCTGAATTCTGGGTCACTCTCATAGAGAAGTGGCCATTCAGAAGTCTCATTCCCACAAGAGTTGAGCACGGTGGTGAGCGCCACGATTGGTGGTCGGCTGAGGCAGTCTGCAACATTATTAGTGCTACCCTTCTTGTACTTGATGTTCAAATGAAACTATTGCAGATATGTGGACCACATCTGATGGCAATCATTCTTCAACTTCCCTTGTGTCTGTATGAACTGCAGGGGCCGGTGGTCTGTGTGGATGATTGTTTCCTTCCCCAAAATGCAATGATTCCATTATCGACAAGCTTGCATAATGGAATACATTTCTTTGTCATAAGTGGGATACTTGCGAACTGTGTCAGACAATGTCTCACTGTGTTATGCCACTGGATGTCTCTATTGAGTAAGAACTGCCCCAATAGCATAGTCAGAGGCATCTGTCTCGATCTCAAATGGCAGTTGGATGTCTGGTAATGTGAGCACTGGGGCAGAACAGAGGTGATTTTTCAATTCTGTGAACGCCTTCTATTGAGGTTCCGACCAAAAGAATTTTTCTCTCGCTCCTCCCTTGGTGACTTGACTCAAGGGCCAAGTGATATGGAAAGTCAACATGAATCTGGTAGAGTGGCAAGAGCAGGAAAGGCTGTGGAAACTTTGTTATAGTGGTTGATGTTGTCGGTCCGAATGACTTGGATCTTGGCTCAGTCATACCTTTCATCAATAATGTATCCCATATATTGAACACTGGGTCATATGGCACTTCTCCAGAATTGGCACAGCAGCATTTTGCCCGCGGTGTTTGGAGGACTTGTCGGATGTGGTGAGTTCTCTTCCCAAGTTTGGATGAAGATCCAGAAATTTCATCCAAAGTACACCACCTAAATGAGTTGGTGAATGGCCACAAGATGTCGTCCATCATCCTCGTGAGAAGGATTCTTGAGAACATGGAAATCGCTTGAAAGCACTGTGTGTTTAGAAAAGGCCTTAACTGAGCGATGTTCCACACATCATAGGGTTCAATTTGTACCTGGTGATACCCAGACTTTAGGTCGATCTTGCTGAAATATTTTTCACCTTTGAGTTGGTCTAGAAGGTCATCAATCCATGGGATTAGGTACCTATTCCAGACAGTGATCTTGTTCAGCGCCTGATAGTCAATACAGAGTCTCCACGTCCCATCCTTCTTCTATACCAACACGATCGGGCTCCCACAGGGCAATGAACATGGTCTGATGTGACCTTTCTGCAACAGCTCCTGAATCTGCCTCTTGATTTCATCATTCTCCAAAACATAGGGCCGATAGATTGGTCCATTAGGTAGCGGTGCACCTGGGGTCAGATCAATCAGGGGCTTGACCTGACAGTGCAGAGGAACCGCTGTGGGTGAGGTGAAGATGTCCCCATACTCCTCCACAACCTTATCCATTTGTTGTTGTCGTGCAGAGGAGTCGTGTCTGGAGGTCATGGCCACATTTTTCTTCTTTCCTTGGGGGCGGATCATCAGGAAAATGAATTTCCTAGTTTGGGAAATCAGCTTACTACATTGTTTTGTAGTAATCAAAGAGATAGAGGCAGGAGGTGGTACCTCTGGTATCCTATACAACTTATTTCCCAAAGTAACAATAACAGCACGAGGTTGAGACTCATACACAGCATGACGCTTCCACAAGTATGGTTGTCCTAATAATACATCAGAAACACCAATAGGAGAAACTTCACATAATACCTCATCCGTGAAGGGCTTGATGCTATAGGGAAGGCGACACTGCTGGCTGACGCGGAGATCTCGTCCTTGGTCAAGCCACCTGATGGTGTATGGATGTGGGTGAGCTATGGTCGGCAAGCCCAACCGCTTCATGGTGTTTGCTGAAATGAGGTTCTTTTGGCTCCCATTGTCGACAATGAACTGTACATGGGAGCCCTTTACCCACATCTGGGAGTGGAAGAGACGTTTCTCCTCCTCTGGATCTTCTAGTTCCTCCTTCTGGATCTTTGTAGTGGCAATAGTGGATCTTCTAGTTCCTCAATAATCCATTTCACCTTTTCATTCCCCTTTTCAGGTTCTGATTCATAGTCGGAGCATGCATCTAACTCAGAGGCCCTAATCTTGGCCACTAGTGACTACCTGGCCTGACACTCACTTGTGTTGTGAGTGGAGCTCTTATGGAACTCACACCACTTTCCCGTGTCCTTTTTTGGCTTTGCGGTGTTGTTATTTTCTTATGGCTTCGACAGGTTGTCTTTAGCTACCATGCCTTAGCTTTGTCCTTTGTTCTACGGTTTAGAAGCACCTTTCCATTACTTTTGATTTGTAGATCCAAAGTCTCGCTTCTTCTGTTTGAATTTCTGCTCAATCTTGGCAGCATACCGGTATGCCGTACCAAGCGAGGAGATGTCGAGGAACTCCATTTCCTCCTAAATGTATCTATGCAGACAGCTGTGATACTTTAGCACTAGATTTTTCTTTGAATCTTTGATACCCAACTTTCTGCGCAGGGTATGGAAAAGATTCATCAAATCATGCACATCTTGATCCCTTTGTTGTCGCAACGTGGTCCATTGTATGTACTTGTCCTCATAGCTCCCCACGGGATAGTACTATTCCTTTACGACATCTCGAAAAGAATTCCAAGTTGGTACGGCTGAGAACAAAGAGGGTTCTATCTGGTCCTTGTTCTCACAGTAGGTTTCCCACCAGTCCTTAACATTGGGGGTAGCTTTGATGAGTGCAAAAATAATCTTCTCCCAGTCTGAAAAGTCATGAACAGAGAAATATCCTTCTAATAAATTCAACGATCTATATATGGCATCTGCGTCTAATTGATCCTCAAATATGGGAATGTCAAAATTTACTTGTACCTTAAAAGGAGTCACGCCTCCAGAGTGGCTGCTGGATGCAGATGCACCGCCGGTGGGCAGTCGTTGAAGGATCTGAGCAAAGTTATCCATCATCACATTCCTTTGTTTTTCGAGGGCCTCCTCGAGAAATATTTTGATAGGATCTCCTACTCCCTCATATTTATTTTCATCCCCCATGGGCATCCGTCGAGGTTTGCGAGGTTGATCTTGCAAAGGTTCCACCAGATCGAGCCCTAGCTCCTTATACCCCGACCTCATTGGGGACATGCAAAGAAGGATCGAGAAAAAGTAGAGCACTTTGATACCACTAATCTAGATTTATGCAGGAACACAACAGTATAAACATATAACCATAAATATAGAGATGCAGCGGAAATAACACTTCATTTCATTAATATAAAAGAACTGAAATTTGCTTACAGACAGAATGGAAATAAAACTAGCTAGGGCATTGGTAGCTATCTCTGAGAAGAGATGTGGCAACTACAGGCCTCTGAACTGAGTTATAATGAGGCTCGAGGGTTTATTTATTATTTACAAACAATGGGAAATCCTAAACAGCCAAAACCCTAACCCTAGGAGATGAAGCGCCAAAACTATGGGCCCTGTTTGGGTAAATTGGTGTTTCAACTTCCCAGGGGCGTAACTTTGGCATACAATCTCTGTTTGACACATACCATACCTCGTTAGAAAGATCTATCTGAGGACTACAAATTTTGAATGAGAAATGTTGGTCCATGGACCCATGTTTCTCTCTGTTTTCCCAAAAAACGTTGTTTAGGGCCTCAAAACGGCTTCGGAAGTTCAGGACCCGAAAAACTACTAAAAATAGTAAGTTGTGCTGAAACTGAAAAACTGAAAGAGACAATGGTGGGGCCCCAAGTGGAATAGGCAGGTGACCACCAATATCCACTTGGATCATGGAGAGGCAAGAATAGCACTAAGTGTTTATACTTAATACATTGTTGTATGCCAATAATTTATCCATGAAATCTATGCTTGATAAAACCACACCGAATCAGATATCAATGTGGACTTATCGAACCTTGCTTGAACCAGTAGTCACTAAAGTGCATGATAGAGGGCCATTTATTCATTATATCTCTTCTAGAAAATTTCTTTTTGTCAGAATATGAGAATGAAAGAACCAATAACACCTTTTAAGAATCTAATGGCCTTTCTACTTGATCAAACGATCTATTATTATAGGATGGGGAGAGATGTTCGTGGAAAATTTCTCATTCATTTTGAATATGGGAAAATAAAGTCTTTAGTAGCATTTAATTACTTAAACAAGAGGGAGTCCATGAGTAGCTTGGGTCATTCATCTCTAGGAGAACACGTAGGGACTCTAGCTCCTACATCAATTGCAAACTTGACTTACAAAGCACTTTTTTATTCCTTTCAAAAAAAAAAAAATCCCCTTGAGATATCCTTAAGGTAGTTGAGATCATCTTAATTTTTTGTCATAAATGTTTAATTTCAATATGATTTCATTTTGTAAGGTGGGAGGGATGAATTTGAAGCCAATGACAACAATAAATGCCAATGATTAGATATAATTCTACCTTACAACCAAATTATTGACAAGTAATTCTTCACATGAGAAGTTTTTGTGCTGATGAAACACATTTTGAGGAGAAAGTTGCAAGAATTCAAGAATCTTGGAAGAGGATTCCTTTGAAATATTTATCTATCCAAATGGTTATTGAGTAAGTGGATACCTATGTTGAACCTTTTGTTTCAGTTGTCTTACATATAATTACAAAGGTATCTTACTCTCCAGGTCAATGATATAACCAATCTGATTGAGAATGCATTTTTGTATGTGAAGGTTGACCCTACTAAAATTTGTGAATAAACTGTTCGTTGTTTCAAGGTTTATAGTTGATGACACAATGCCTGATTTGAATCTACTCTCTAATTGTCTATACTTGAGAGACAACATGTTATTACAAATTACTCTAACTAAAAATAAAGTAGCATATTTCTTAGGCTCTAGATATTTTAGAACTCTAATTGATTACAAAGGGAAACAAGGCATGAAGAAAATCATATGGGAATTTCAAGGCTCTAATAATTTAGGACAATAATAGAAAAAAAAGGTTGGTAAAGCACCAAGAAAAGAAACATAGACTCACATATTTTAAGTGCCTTGTTTCCCATCAGTGTCAAAATCAACCATCCAACACATAATTGATTGGTAGTGTATTAACATTGTTATTCACGATATAGTTTTTCATGAGTTTTTCCTTTGTTTTTATTTTGATTGTAAACATCTATGTAGCATTCACT
This sequence comes from Pinus albicaulis, assembly GCA_034641835.2. Lineage (NCBI taxonomy): Eukaryota > Viridiplantae > Streptophyta > Pinopsida > Pinales > Pinaceae > Pinus > Pinus albicaulis. Next base: position 1,702,417,751 of record CM076584.1, on the reverse strand, counting down.
GTTGATTTGAGATCCTCAATATTTATTTTGGTAACATATTTACAGAAGGTTTTTGCATGACTTAGTCAACCCCTAAGGCATTCACCAAAGCCGAGTGCCAGTTCCTCTATTCAGAGAGAACAAAATTCTTGATAATGCAAATAATATTATTGTTAGTAGAATCGATAATTCCATTACCCTACATATAGTAATTTTTAGAATGTTTTAATACAATGCCATTTTCCAATGCAAAATCATATAATATTAATGATGAAAAGTATGTTGCATTGTCACAAACAAGTGAAGTAGGAACATCAAACCTAGAAATGATATTTTTCTTGAGGAAGTTGATGACTTCATGATCATTCACTTGTTTCACTGGAATTTATTTTATCCATCACATGAAGGAATCTTTTGCAATGAGTATATAGTAGTGTTTCTTTAACAAATGCCAACAAACTCATTGATGACATCTAGGCCCCATTGTTGAAATGGTTTTTCCACAACGATAGGATCCAATGGGGTGGCTGAATTCTTTCCTTGGATAAACAATTTTAAAAGTTTTGACATTTGCGGGGATATGCATGGGCATCCTCAGATAATTTGGGCCAGTAAAAAATGTTTCACATAACTTTGTGCATCATTTTCCTTCCTGCAGCATGTTCTATGGCAGTTCCATCATGGAGATCATGTAATACTTTATATGAATCATGTGCTTCCAAGCATATCAGTGGTACTCAATTATAGTTCTTCCTGAAAATAAACGCATGTACCAATTGGTAAGATATTGATTTTAATTTAACTGCCCTCTTCTCCCATGTGAATAAGTGAGAGGGAAAGTGCCATGCTTTATATATTCGTGCACATCTATGTACCAATATTTTATCATGGTAGTGGGGGTGGCTCACTCATCATTGTACATTTCAATTTCTTCCTCCCACCCGAATGGATCATCTTATATTGCTTCCACCACTTCTACTGCTAACTCACATAGACCATGGCCCTTCATAATGTGAAATATATTGAATTATAAGTCATATTATTGTAGACCGATCATCGAGTTTTCTCTTCTCTCACCCAGCTTTTGTTGGATGAACAATGATATCACTCCTAGGTGTGGAACAAAGATAATACAATCATTATTAAAGAGATAGGGACAGAAGTGCTTTACCACCTAATATAATTCATACTCTTTTGTATCAATGGAGATATAGTTCAAATTCATTTTTTGTAGGATCACATTCATAAAATATAGTGGTACCTCGCTGCTTTTATCATCTTCCGACATAAGTACATCGACAATAGAAGTATCAAGAGTGAAGGTGTAGAGAAAAAAATACTTATTGAAATATGGGATATATAACACTGGTGCTTCTCCAATAGCTTTCTTGATATCATAGAATGAATATTTTTCCATTTTATCTCACTTGTATATTTCATCCTTATTTACCATCTCCTATATAGATTTGACAATTTGAGCATAATAGGAGATGAACTTGCAGATAAATTTGATATTCCATAGGAAGGACTGCATGTCTTTCTTCTTCACTAGGAAGGGAATCTACATAATAGCCTTGACCCTTTCAGGGTCCACTTTAATCCCACTTTTTGCGATGATAGGGCCCAATATTTTTCCCTTGGAGATTGCAAAAATATTCTTCTTTGGATTAATTGATATCCCGTATCTTCGACATTGCTCAAAAATTTGCTTCAAGTGGCATAGGTGGTCGTATATATTATTTTAAAACACTATTAAATATTCAAGATACACCACCACACTCTGTCTAATAAAACTGTGAAATGGGATGTCCATTGCACGATTAAATTTCACACTGGCATTGACTAGCCCAAATGGCATTCTTCTAAACATGAATGTGCCCCACTTCGTTTGAAAGGTAGTATTAAGTATATGAAGCTCCAAATATCCATGAGTTTCCTGAACTCCTTCTAAATCAGGGTCTTAAGCATTAGATGCACCTTATGAATCTTATGCTAAAAAGTCTTGGCCCCTTCCGTAATTAGATTAACATGGTCGATTATTCGTGTGTCGTAATTTTCGAGCTCATCATATGCCCATGTAAAAACATCTTGGTATTGCTTGAATAAGCGGATAAATGATTTCCTCTCTTGTAGTGTGCAGTAAGTACCGAGATTCACAAAATTCAAAACATTCTTCATTCCAAGATTTTTATGTTCATGCGATACTATTGAACGATGGGTTTTCATGTTCACTATCACTCTAGATATATTATGAAAGTCATATTTATTTTCCAATCATACCACCCCCTTTTGCATGGGGTTATCTTTGTTCACGCGAGATTTATCTTGCAACAACTTTTCGTGCTCGTCTTCATTAATAGCTACATATTTTAATACATCAACGTTCTCCATCAAATTTAGAATCTGCAGTTCATCATTAAAAATGAATAAATTAGTGATATTATCAAGGAAAAATGGCTTATAAATAATTCAATAGAAAAATTGTCCCTAAGCGGTGATAACCTAACAATAACATTTTCGAATGCATCTCCATCTGTGTTACACATTCTAGGAGAAAATAGTATTAAAAGCTTGGAATTGAGAAATTAAACACCATCCCTCTTGTTGATAACTTTTCAAATTAGGTGATAATGTTATGTACCTATCGCACAACAATCTATGAGCCACCTATTGCTTTAAGAACTGCAAAATTGATCTCAATGTCCATGTGTCAAATCATGATGAGTGCTTTGTATTCAACAATTTTTTCAGTGTACACAAATCCCAAGAGGCTTGGGATCAGGTATTTTATCTATCACGTGTATACTGAAACAAAACCAGCTCCAGAGCCCTTCTATTTCTTTTAATTGTCAAAATAGAAAATCCAAACATCATATGTGACAAGAGCTATGCCCTACACTAGTACAACTACTACTACTATCTACTGTACAAAGGTCATTAGTGCCAGTTGGACTAGGAAGGAGTTCCAATTGTGTGTCAGGCGAGATGGGGGAAGGCTTCCAAAGATAGCACCCTATGTCACTTTTTAGGAAGAAATTGCCAAATATTATATCTACGAAATAAACTAGTTCATTTTTTCCATCTAATGGTCTGATAGTGGGCTTCATGTAAGATTTTAATTTCACCCAGACTTGATTGTTTTTTCCCTTGTACGGAAGCCATAAATGTGACCAGTCGGTAGAAAAATACCCCTATAGTTTGTTGGAATATTCCCTACTTAGAAATACACCATATTCTTTCAGGATGTCCATAATTACTATGTTAATTAATGGGTGATGTCGTTGATCGTAGGATAGGAGAATAAGCACATTTTTGAGTTCACCAATAGCATGGAAAAGTGTCTTTTCTAGTTGAATAATATGTTCATTTGTCTTATCCCATTTTGCATTGATTTTATTAACTAGATATAGTAAAATTAAATTTATAGATTCATCATAATATACTACGCAATCATGTACATTTTAATTACAAAATTCAAACGTTAAAAAAAAATGAATGGCAGAGTGTATAAAAATATATTGTTAACGCATTAAGAACAGATTCTAGGGAAATATAAGGCTTACCAAATCCCTTTTACAAAGAAGCATTGTCTCCTAATGAAGATTGTTTAAGAGTCGAGAAAATCAATTCTCGCTGACTAGTGATACTTCTAATTTCTAAGAATGAAATATTTGTGTGAGATTTATTCAAGGAAAATTTTAAGGATGGAAAATTATCTTGAAGTTTAAAAATTTGGCAAATCTCACTAGTCCCCAATATGCAAACTATAAAATGTTTATTGATGTATATGTAAAATTAGTCAAATTTATTATGATATTATATATATTGTCTAAATCATGTTGGTGATTTTTATCAAAAAATAATTTTATATTGTAAAATTTGGGCGAATCATTTTATAAAAAATTGGAAATTAGCGATTTTTTTTTTGGGAAAAAACTTGGAAAATTAGCCCACCTACGGATATTAGCCCCTAAAATTTTCCATGGCTTTATTCATATCCTCGACTATGCTATATTCAGGAGAAGCAAGAATTTCCAAAGTGTCTAGAGTGGTGACTTTGTCTAATACATCCAAATTAATTAGGATTTATTTAGCAATGACGTAAGTATTTTTTCCATAGAATTATATCCAGACATTCCTTGAGGGTTTTGAGTTGAGTTTACATGTGGTGTGAACTCTCTTAACAATTTTACTTTTAGATTTTTCCTTTTCATCTCTTCTTGAGATAATTGCACTTGGATTCTCAAATTATACCGATTGTTCTAATTTTGATTCGGGTCCTCACTCTATGGTGGTTCTTCGACATTTTTATTTTTAGTTGTGTACACAAAACTCGAAATGTTCATTGAAGTGTTCAAAACAATAGTTTCTTCCTTCTCTTTCGTTGGATCATTATACTCATATGGAAGCACTGTATCAATAATGTTTGAAGCTAGAGCATTCATGTTGTGATTCCAATGTGGGCATGTATTTTTTGAATGACACTCTTGATGAAATGAACAATATTGGTCCATGCCCATACTTTCAACATTCAACATGATGTTCGAGCTTTGTGTAGACTTGGTTGCTTTCTTTTTTTTTTGCTGCAAAAGTTGGCAGCCCTTCTTAGGAAGTTAAATTTAGGGGGATTTATTCTTACGTAGTCTCGCTTGACCTTTGTTTCAACTCTTCCATCTCATTGGATGGATACTTGGTGGTCCAGGTCAAGATTTCAAGATCTCTAACTTCCTTCTCCTTAGCATTACTTGAGGAGGCCCGAGACCTTTCTCCCATGTCTTTGGATTCTTTTAATGTTTCATCGTCAATAATGACTCTAATTGGCACAATTCCTCTTCAATGCAATATCTTCTTGATAATTTTCTACTAGATTTTCGTTCATAGTTTTCTTCACGAACTGCACTATGCTTGTTGGTAAGGAAGAAGTGTAGTAATAAATGGTGATGGAGTCATGAGGTTTCCTACATGATTAAAGATCTGATTAAAATATTTAACTTTATATTTATGCTCCATATTGAAATTTCTCGGCTCTTTCAATAAAATGATCGAGGTTTTTTCATTGAAAATATTCTCTTGAAAAAACCTTTTAAACCCCCTCAAATTAATGATTGAGTTTGGCAAAATATTTTCATACCATACACCTGCATTTCCATCTAAGGTACAAGGTAAATGTCTACATTCAACATCATTTTAACATACCTCAAAACTTTTCAGATGTAGGTAGAAGTTCTCCAAATGGTCTTCCGCTTTCACTGCTTTATCAAGGTCATACTTTGTTAATAGTTTATCTGGGTGTCTCGACATTTTATGTAAAACACCTGGTAGAGCAAGTGGGAACTGAGTAATCTAATACATATATTGGGTTGCAATGTCTTCATTTATAGTTTCCTCTTATTCTTCAAAATATGAGGGATATTCCTCCTCCTCTTCATGACCACCTAACCAGTGGAAAGTGTCATATAAGACTACAACATTGTCTTCAGCATCTCCACTGAATGATGGAGGTTTCTCTCGTTTTTTTGAATTCTCGACAATATCTACTAACTTTCAAGGGTGGCGAGAACTAAATATTAAACTGTAGAAACCACTATCCCAATAGGATTGGTTTTATTCTTCTTTGGTAAAGATGGAATATTGTGTTCTTGAGGAATCAATCCAATGGCCTTTACAATGTGATTGGTTATACGTCAGATGGCATAGATATGATCGTAGCAGATTTCATAAGCATTTCCGAGATCTTGATTTCTATAAGCGAAAATATTCTTGGTATTCTACTTAGAGAATCTACCAATACATTCTATATCCCATTGATATATGAAATTCCAAAATCTTATTCACTTAATAATTCACTCCATCATCTTTTTATAGCATTGAAGTCTATTTGGGTAGAAAAGTATTGCAAACTTTGGTGGTCTCTTTTGACCACACAACTTTTCCATTCATGGCGTAAAGTTGTTCATGAGGCTTTAACTTCCTTGAGGAATACAATATTACTCCTTTTCCTTTTATTAATAATGCACCTAATCCTTTCTTGGATGCATCGATACATACTGTAAAGTTTTTTTCCATGTCAGGTACTCGCAATATTTTTCCATTGGTCAACAATGTTTTAAGTTCAGTGAATGCAATGTCACATTCCTCGTTCAACTTGTACTTAACTCTTTTTCATTGGAGGGTTGTGATAGGCTTCGCAATTTTTGAGAACCCTTATAAAAACCTTCAATAGTATCATTCTAAACCCATAAAGCTATGAAATTCATGAATATTTTTTAGTATCAACCAATCCATGGTTCCTTTCACCTTCTTAGGTTATTCTGAGATCCCTTCACCAGATATAATATGACCTAGGTAATGAATATTATTTAGAAAGAAGGAACAATTAGATCCTTTTATATATAATTGGTGCTCCCTAAGGTAATATAATGTTATTCACAAGTGTTCTTCATGCTCCTCATTTTTAGAGTAAATGATAATATCATATAGGAATACTTGTAAAAAAAAGTCAAGATACTTATTGAAAACGCTATTCATAAGATTCATGAATACTATATCATCATTATTTAACCCAAATTGCACCACTATGAAAACTTAATTCACAAAGCATTTTTAAAATGTTTTATTAGGAATAAAACTATCTTTAATTCTTAATTGATGATAACTAGGCCATATATCAATATTTAATAACACATAATAATCTTTCATTTGGTTGAAGAGATCATCAATTCGGGGAATTGGATACCTATTCTTTACTATAGCTTAGTTTAAGTATCTCTAATCTCTACATATCCACAAGTAAACATCCTTGTTCTTGAAAAAAATTACAAGTGCACTGCAAGGTTAAATATTAGGTCGGATGTGTCCTATCTCAAATAGTTCCTTTGGTTGTATATATAACTCTTGAAGTTTTGCAGTTGTCATTCTATAGGGTGTTTTAGAGATTTATTTTTTACGATGTTTTAATTTTATTGTGAGATCACTCTTCCTTCCATGAGGTAATCCTAATCATTCCTTTGGAAAAACATCCAAAAATTCAAGTAACAAAAAATATTGCTCTAGGGATGGCCCTTTTTCCTTACTTACTTCCTTTAACATGTATATCAAAAAACCTTTTATTATGAAATTCTTCATTTCATTTTATTAAATAGAGCATATACATACCCTCCTCTTAATATTTAGAATTTGGTTCTACTCTCCTTCACCATTTATGCAGATAATTATTTTTACATAACAATCCATGTAATCTTGATGAGATTTCAGCCAATCCATCCCTATCACAAGTTCATAAGCTCCTAAGGTAGTGAGATATACTTTTAACATAGTGAAACAAACCCCTAGACAAACCATGCATCTCTAAACACATGACTTTATGGGTTGAATTTCCCATGAATCCATTTCTACCCATCTAAAATCGTTTTTCTTACGTTATACAAACCCACATTTATCTAATGTATATGAAGAAATGAAATTATTAGTAGTGCCAAATTCAAATTATATTTTGAGTTTTAAGTTGCTAATAGTAACTGATCAATCTACTACAATGGCTTGATGTTCTACCTAGTTGTTGTTAATTATTTGATGGATTATATGATTTTTCATATTTAGTGACAGATCCTTCCCTTCCATATCCACCACAATATAAAAATCCTCTTGAAAATTGTGCTGAAAATGAAGTGCTTTTCATCCCCAATAATTAAAATGTGGTGATTACCTTGTGTCTTTCTATGAGTTTATTGAAAAGGAGTTCCTTCCTCTCTTGATTCTTCCATTGATGAAATATCCTTGATAGTTCCATTATCTCATGTTAGATCTTGATGAAACTATAGATACCAAAGTAGATTCCATCAGAGCCCCTGATCATATTCCCCTTGGAGTAAACCTATTAAAATAAGTAGGTGGTCTCAAGCTATTCTCACTCAAGAAGTTGTGGGGATTTTCCTCAGAAATACCGATTGTGGGGATTCTCATGGTGTGATGTCCCTTTTGATCCCTAGGTGATATTATGTGTAATGGGTACATTCAACTACGTCTAATACTTATGATGGCCTCCAAATTTTTACCATGACCCATTTGGGCTTTTAATCCATACATGAAATGATCAACTTGGCATTCATCAATATCTTGGTAGGGTACATATTTTACAAGTTCCATAAAAATCATCACCGTATTCCTCCATTGTTTTGTTACATTGGATTAACATATGAAAGGATATGATTGTAGGCTTTAAATTTGTACATAAATCACCTGCAAACATATTCTTAAAACAAAAAAATATGCAAATGTGACAACATAAAATATACACAAATATTTTCTCCTAGAACCCAAATCAGAGAGAACAATATTGATTTTCATTATATTAGTTTCAATGTCATAATACATTATAAATATTTAAGAATTCAGAAATCCCAATCCATTAACTCTGGATTATAACATAACCATAATTCCCTTGACCAGATCTACAAAATACCATCATTCCCAAAACCATGTAACAATCCATCCTACCCAAAACCATGTGCAAAAGCCATGCACAAAAACATGGATAGTTTCACCCAAAATATTTTGGTCCACCCCTCGTCCTGAGTCCACCCAACTATTATTTGGTATTGTTTAAAATTCTCGACTTGGAAACATTTAAGGTGTCTACCCAATATGTGGTCCCAATTAGACTTAAAACCATTGTGTATAGGAGCCCCATCTAAAATATGACCCAGTTACCATTTTCCTAAAGGTTTATCTTCGATCTAAGTGTCAGCAAGATAGAGGAATGCATATGTGCCTTTGAAAATGAAGAGAGTATTCCTGGTGAGTGTCTAGTTGTAGGTGTATAAAGGTTCTTCTACTGCATAGGGGAAAAAGTGGTCCCCTATGAGAGAGGTAATAGTACCACCCTAGTAGAGAGATAGGTGGACAAGAAGTATCTATCTAACATCCAATGGAATATTCCACAAATATGCAACATTCATTGCAACCAAAAAAAACAAGAAATATATGTCTAACATCGAGCCGAATAATCCAAAAATATGTGAGATTCATAACAACCATTGCAACACATTCTGAATATGGTAAGCACTAAAATAAATAAAATAGTTCAACTACTTTAGCACATGTAAAAGAAAAAAAATAAATAATAGTATTACAAATATTCATAATCCATGCATCAAGAACGTGTTGGCCATGAGGCTTTATATATTAATTAGACATCCCAAGACACATGTATGTAATCAACACCACTAGAATAGTGGAGTGTTGGAGCCACTACTTGCCCCCCAAGATAACTATCTTGTCTCTCTAATGCCTCGTGGGAGGACCTAAGGTTAAAATTCCTTTTCTCATACAATGAGGGTGTATATATAATTAATTGGGTGATTCTTCACCTCCTTTGTGACACCTTGAATACCCTATTGATTTTTTGACTTCCTATGACTTTTTTAATTTACATGACTCTTAATATTTTGTACATGTCCCTTGGACATCCACTTTACAGTACATTTTAGAATATAAATTAACATAAAAAAAAATGATGAGGAATATGGTGACTCATAATATGAAATTGATGACATGGAAATGTCAATTCCTATCTGTTGCTTCTTGATATGTATCTTATTGAGAATTTTATGTTGTCCACCTCTATATGGCTTAGAGACAAGGAGTATTCAGTGATATGTTCTCTTAAGCTGTGGTCACAAACTGATGTGCCTTTTATTTCTTCTATTAATCAAATTGCATATTCAGATATAGAGGTTTCTTATAACAGGTTCTCCTTGTACATATACTTCCTCATCATCATTCAATGCTATGATCAATTAGCTACATCTACAATTCACTCATGACAAGACGATATCAGTCTGATAAAACCCTAGTATAGGATGTTCCATGATGATTTACTAACTCAGCCAAAACGAGGTGATAGGCCATAAGGGAGGATCAATGAATACACAATTATGTAGCTCATGAATTCAATGGTTTAGCTTGAGCATTGAGACTATGTAATGTGCATTTTGAACATGAATTGAGAAAAAAAATTGTGTAGTTGAGTAGGTTAGGGATAGAGGTTGAGCACTTGAGCACTGATTTTTCCCATTGCACGGTTTTGGAATGCAAAGGAGGCCTAGTGAATACGCAATTACATAGTTCAAGAGCTCAAGGATGAGGCTTGAGCCTTTTTATTACGTAATGCACAATACTGATTGGGTAGGAGAGAGAAATTGCGTAGATTTTGGGGTCAGAGGTTGAGCTTGAGTTCAGTGCACAACCTTGAGAGGAAATAATAGTTAATTTCAAAATGGTAAGAGACAGGGTTGCAATATGAGGGCTGAGACAAGGTAATGCACAATTCAAGAGGGATGGATGAAGCTAAGTTGCTTAGTTGGGAATTTTTTGAAATTTGGCTAAGTGTGGGATCTATGAAGTTGAAGTGAACAATGATGATACTTGAATATGATAACACACTTATACCATTTGACGACACAACATAGATTATCCAAAACACATGAACATCATACTTCCATCAATGCAACAACTTTGCAAAAAATTATGACAAGTGCAACACTAAAGATACACTTTGCGTAGATAGTGATGACACTTGTGTGATAGTGCTTAGAAATTTGGAAATGTGTGACAATATTGAAATGGTAATATCCAATCCTTTACACAAATATAGCCCCTTGAAAACACTAAAACTAGTTTTTTTACTTTGTACAACACTTAACATATGAAAATATGACACTTTAATTTACTTGCAATGGGAGAAAACCACTTAGAGAAAACACATGTAATAATACTTAATACTTACGATGACAACATGCAAGATCAAGGAGGCTTTGAAGTTTGGGTGTAGGAAAAATTTTTGGAGGGCGTTGTAGGAGAAACAATAGTTCCAAATTAAAAAAAACTTCCTAGGGCACCGCCTTAGACCTCGTGCAAAGCGGTCATTTCCCACCATATGATCCCCCTTGTTCTGCTACGTGCATCATAAAAACACATGTCACTAGTCATGGAATGAATGTAAAACACCCAACACCACCCTAGTACACTTGAAAGTAGGGTAGCAGGTACTTTGAAAAAAATATTTCCCCAAACAACTTCCAAAGAATGTTGTCTCATGTGAGATGCAACTGTTTTTCTAGATTTCCCAACCAAATTAAAGCACTGCATCTTTTATAAAATATAAATATTTTTATTTGGAGGAAGTGGCATATTACCTTAGTGAAAAACACCTTATCAGTCCTTCCAAACATACTTCGACACATTTTTTTACTCATCCTCCTAAGAATTTCGAGAGTTTAATATTTTGCAGCTCCCTTGAAATAGCCTAATGGGGGTTTCTATTATCTAATCACTTAGATCCCTATGGGTTTCCATCCTGAAATAAATTTTTCTCTTCCTTGATGCTAGTTGTTGGAAGATATTTTAGTGTTTCCAATATTGCTTCTAATGAGTACATAACATCGACCAGCTGAGGTGTCAGAGATCTGATGCTAACAACAACGCTGATGGTTGAAGCAATGGTGGCAACAGTACTAACACTTTCAATTGGCATCGTCATTGATGTGTGTCTACCATTATAGCTTTTATCAAGGAACAAAATATGGTTATGAGCAACTTAGTTTCAAAAATAAATCATCATTAATTCATGCTTATAGAAGGCTATATGTTTTCTACTATGATTACGTGCAAGCAAGTGTTATTGATATCCAGGCCAAGGAGGGTGGTATAATCACCTCCTTGTATTAATTGGAAGGGTAAGCTTTTCTAATATATAATGACGTGTAAAAATACTTATCATACTACATAAGTAATAATTATAGTAATTATAATTTTTAATATCAATTTTTACTTATTATTATTGCAATATAAATATCATTAACAATATATTTTAATGAAATTGGAATGTATAACATCCAATAAAATAACAATTAATTTTAAAAATTAAATTCATCACACTATAAAATGAATATAAAAATAATTAAAACAAGAATAAAAATAGATTAATATCCATATAAATAAACTGTACTTATTTATCATATTTTATTTACTTCATTAATTCTATTTGATGTTCTGTTTTGTTTTTCACTCTTCTGTTTCGATTGTATGGTTGTACTAGTTTTATTTCATTTATTTTATTTACATGTATAGTTCTTAAATTATTTTCTTATTTGACTTCACTATATAAAACTCTTTGAGCATAGGACTACAATTTCAAAAAAAAACTAAATAATTCGTTTATTTAGGTCTGATAGACCAAAGTTGGTCTCAGTGGATGTTATATATATATATATATATATATATATATATATATATATATATATATATATATATCGAGCTAACACATACATAAATTCAAACAACATAGATATTAAACTTATAGTACGTGTTGGTGTATATATAATCTATGTTGTTTATTATTCTCTCTTATTTAATTTTGTTTTGGATTTATTCCCAATGTTTTTTTATTTTTTGACTCTATAGTTTATTACACTAGGTTCAGAGCTTCTTAATGAAACACATAGATAAATAGAAAAGAAAATATATGTTTTTTTAGGACATCTCTACAATATATATCAAATGGAGTTTTGGGTATGTAATTTAATTACCTATTAATGGAATCACCTTTAATTTACTTTACACTAGTTCATTTTTATTCTAGTTGCATGATGATGATTTGTAAGGTCCACAAGTATTTGAATCTAGTTCTGACACCAAATGCAATGTCTGGAATTTCAAAGATCAACAAGAGAAAAAAATTCTAATCAATTTTTCCAAGTTAAATGTAGACACATACTTGAATATACCATTTGATGCCAATCCATGGGTTGGTGTTGCTCTAAGTCTATAGACACTACCAAATTAACTGAATCCTCCTTACCTATCTCGGATTAACCTCTTTGAGTAACAGATGCAGAAAATTTTGGAATTGAAGCGTTATGGCCCCTATAGCCAACCAACCTAGATCCATCTTAACTTCGGATCTATCAAGCACCAAGAGGGATCAAATATCTCGAGATGCGAACCTCTTTTTTGAGTGAAAAACTTGAGGAATGGTTTGCAACTCAAGATATTTGATCCCTCTCGATGCTTTATAGATCCAAAGTTAAGATGGATCTAGTCTGGTTTCATTTGTGTGCGACCAAGGAAAATATATGGATAATATGAGGAACATATGCTTAATTTTATCCAATAGTATTTAAATACATCTAATATTAATATAACCCTTTTAAATATGTTAAATATGTCTCAGATTTATTGAGTCATTTTAGTTTTAAATTTCTTAGTTACCGCAGTTTGTTGAGATGGTAATTATTGTAAAATAACTTTAATGATGAAATAAAAATTTTGAATGCAAAGTGACAATGTAATAACATTGAATGATAGAAACTATGAATAATAAGAATGTAGTCAAATATGAATAGTATTCATTGTGATCGATTTCAAACTATTTTCTTCTACTATTCTTATTTTCCCCCTTGTTAGTTTTGTCATCTTTTCATATTGATTATTTGAAAAAGATAGTTGGAATAGTAAACCATTTAAATATTTAGCCCGATTTGTTGTAGTAAACAACATACCTTGTTTCTCTTGCTCTCCAATATTTATAGATTTAATAACCATTTAAATATTTAGCTCTATTTGTTGTAGTAAACATCATACCTTGTCTCTCTTGCTCTCCAATATTAATAGTTTTAATTACTATAAAACAAAAATCAATGTACATTGTCAATAGTTTTTTGTGCTTATGCTGAAATCATTGCACTCTATTAATCCAATGAATTTAAAATTAATTTACCATCATACATCCAATTGCATCAAATCATAAATCAACATATACACTGAAATAAATGCATCTAATGCAAGAAATAAAATGATAATAGAAAACAACATCAACACTAAAATCAATGCATCTAATGCAAGTAATCAAATATGATTAGAAATCAACATCTACACTCAAATAAATGCATCTAGTGCAAGTAGGAAAATAGGATTAAAAACCAACATTTAAACTAAAACAAATGCATCTAGTGCAAAAAATCAAATAGGATTAGAAATCACCATCTACACTAAAATAAATGCATTTAGTGCAAGCAATCAAATAGGATTATAAATAATATAAATCAATGTAATTAGTGCAAGGAATCAAATATAATTAGAAATCAACATCTACATTGAAACTAATGCATCTAGTGCAAACAATGAAATAAGATTAGAAATCAGTATATACACTGAAATCAATTCATTTAGTGAAAGCAATCAAATAGCATTTGAAATCACCATCTACATTGAAATCAATGCATTATGTTAGGTAAAATTGACTTGGGATAGAGTCAATGTTGACTAGGGTAAATAGTAGTGGTCTTGGGGCACATGGTATTGTGCACCCATGGTTTTCAGCCCATGGTATTGCATGTCATGGAGCATATAAAAGACTGGGAAGACTTCATTGTAACCTAGGCCTGGAGGTGAGCGGTGAAGTCTCACTTGGCCGGATTGGCCAGGGTTTTAGACAATGCTTAATGAAATTTCACTTGTTGGGTTTTTCCCTGGATTTGGGGTTTTCCCGGATAAAAATTTGTGTTTATGTCAATGATTTGTTGTTGGGTTTTTATGTTTATTACTCTCGGTAATTATTTATTAATATTTATCCAATGAATTCCTAACAACTAGTATCTTAGCTCGTGTAATAATTTTATTGGGTCTATAGTTTCACTACTGCAGTGTAAAGAATTGAGATCATCTCTATGAAGTTTGATTGGATAGATCGCGTGTGAAGAAGCGAGATATGTTGAGTAGCATTTTAGAACAATTGATTTTCATATGAAGAAGTCAGATCTAGTAGATCTGGTGTGGAGCTATCGCTGAAAAAGAGTCAAGCATGGGGTAAACATACAACTGCGTAAAAGAGGAGGAGGCAGGGAGCAAGCATTACCATTACAGGAGGGACAATGTGCCTAATTACACGATTTTCATTGAAACCCACCGGAACAGTCTTCTGAAGATCGAGGTGGATGGGGAAAGCATGGTGGACGTGGTGGGTCTCAGGCTCTACTCCTCATCGACTTCCAGAGCCTCTGGATCAATGTATGCGAGTTTGTGCATAAAAATGTTGTATGCGGTTGGAACCGACAACGTGAGAGAGGTTTGATGTGAATCTATGACAAAAGAAAAAAATGATTGATGAGGAGTGTGTGTGGAAGAGCCCAAGTTTTTCAAGAATTGAGGTCCAAAGCGATGGTGTAAAAATGTAGGTGGCACAAATCTTGTGCAAGGGCTCCTCTACGCTAGATTGAAGAGCGCGGTCATGGTCAAAATGGTTTCTGCTAGACGTTGCTTCAGTGGATTTCATTAATGGAACGGTTACTCGAAAATAATTACTTTTAAATCATATCTTTGTCTGATGAGGACGAGGAGGGTTCAAATAGCTGTACCATGTTTAAGGGTTTGAGCCATGCCAGAAGTTCCTGCTTCAATCTCAGAAAAGACCATTTCGACATATTACAATCCTTGTCTAAGGAAGATATTAAAGCTATCGTGGAGTATGGATGTCCCAATACCAACAAAAAGGTTGTTAATTCAGGGAAGCGTTTTAGGCATATGTTAACCTGGATGAAGGAGATGTGTGTAGCACATGCAATATAAGAGGCTCCTATGACAGTGCATATGTAAAAGCCTGCCAAGTGGAAGGTGCTCCCACTATTGATATAATGAAATTTATACTTACTTATGGGCTTGATCCTCTAGTGTGTTCTATTAAGAAAGATTAGAAATCAATCAGCAAAGTAGAGAGTTAAATATAACCTTTCGCATGGACCAGATCGAGTGCTCTATTTAAACGTATTTTTAGCAAAGCTCAAGATGATGGTTTCAATGTTCTTACAGGAGGCATGGAAGAGCACGTGGAAATTTATACAGTGAACCCTAATGCCCGAGAGTCTCATGGTCATTGTTTCTCCTTGGATGTAGTATTGGGTTCCAGATCGTGGATCATGCAAGGAATTCCTTATGGAAAGGCTCATGAAAAATTAATGTGATCAGTGCCCATTAGGTATTGCAGTAGTGGATGAGGAATGGACCTATTTTATTTTGGCAACATTTCTCAAGGGAATGTGCAGCGTGCGCATTCGATCAATGTAAAATTGTGTTGGAGCATGCATGGATTATTGGTTTTTGAGTGGAGGTGAAAGCATCGAATGTGATGAAGGCAAGAAGAGGACAGATCTAGAGCAGTGATTTTCATGGTGATTAGGGGACTGAATAAATGCACAATATGAGAGAGTGGCCATACAAATAAAAGCAACAGTGAAACAAAAAAAATATATGATTATTATAATGGAGTTAATTATTACATGTAAATGGGCATACTGCTATAAGACCTGGAATGGAATGCGTACCCCTGGGTAATCACTGGTAAAGTCTAGGTTAGATCTAAGTGATAGGGGGGATGTCAGGTTAACAATTACCCTGGGTAAAAATTTGTGGGGTAAAGATCTAGAGTGAGCGGGGTTGTCTCACTTAGCAATTTTGGCTGGATTTAGTCAAGAAACCCCAAGTCAAGTTTAAGGGGGGAATTGTTAAGTAAAATTAACTCGAGATAGAGTCAATGTTGACTAGGGTAAATAGTAGTGGTTTTGGGGCACATGCTACTGTGAACCCATGGTTTTCAGCCCATGGTATTGCATGTAACGGAGCCTATAAAAGGATAGGAAGACTTCGTTGTAATGTAGGCCTGGAGGTGAGTGGTGAAGGCTCACTTGGCTAGATTGATGAGGGTTTTGGCCAATGCTTAATGCAATTTCATTGGTTGGGTTTTTCCCTGGATTTGGGGTTTTCCCAGATAAACATCTATGTTTATGTCAATGATTTGTTATTGGGTTTTTATGTTTATTCCTCTCCGTAAATTCTTTATTAATATTTCTCCAGTGAATTCCTAACACATTCAGTGCAAGAAATCAAATAGGATTAAAGATAATCTACATTGAAATAAATTCATCTAGTGCAACAAATCAAATATAATCAGAAATAAACATCTACATTTAAATTAATGCATCTAGTGAAAGCAATCAAATAGGATTATAAATCACCATGTACACTGAAATCAATGCATTTAGTGCAAGAAATAAAATAGGATTAGTAATCATATGCATTCAAATCAATCCATCTAGTGCAAGTAATCAAATATCATTAGAAATCAACATCTACACAAAAATCAATGCATCTAGAAATCAACCTCTATCATATATCATGATATGTTAATATATATTATAATATATCAAGTTTAATTTCACTACTTGAATGGTTTATGAGGCACAATACTTTCTAAGGTTTTGCAAATGGGGTAGCAAGCTCAGTGGGCTTGATTGTGGGGACAAAAATCCATAGTTAAGCACACTTTAGCTAGAGGATTTATGGGATGGGTGACCTCCTGGGAAGTCTTGGTTACCAGTTGCAATCCCCGAAAGTGTTGATTGATGCTATGTGATTCATTTCACTAGTTTCAATCCCATCTATTCACCCCTATGAGCATCACCCAAAGAAATGAGTGCTAAGTGGAATATTAAAAAATCATGAGAAATTGGTTAGTTACAATTACCTCTCCTAGAAATGGTTATAGATGAATGAATTACTCAACACAGTTGAATCCAAAAAATGATATCAAATATAATGCACAGCGGAAACCCCCCAAGCTTAAAATACAAACGGTTAAGGGATCTCTACTTGAATGCTTCATGAGGCATAATACTTGCTAAGGTTTTGAAAATGCTGTAGCAAGCTAAGTGGGCTTGATTGTGGGGAGAAATTCCACAGTTAAGTGCCCTTGAGCTAGAGGATTTTTGGGATGGGTGACCCCCGAGAAGTCCTGATTACCAAATGAAAGCCCCTGAAGTGTTGATTGACACTATGTGATTCATTTCACAAGTAGCACCTCTTGGTAGCACGACCTCATCGTAGCAAATATTCATCATTCACTTCACATAGCCCCTCTCCCTAGCTCTAGCCTCTAGCCCTTCTTAGAATGTATCTATCTAGCCCCTCTCAGAAAGTCTCTAACCAGCCCCCCGACTTCTGCACCCCTGTGAGTATCACTCGATGCAACGAGTGCTTATTAAATGACTTAATTAACGCAGTTTAATCCCAAAAATGATATAAAATATAATGCGCTGTGGAAATCCCCCAAACTTAAAATACACAGAGTAAAGGGATCTCAGCTTGAATGGTTCATGAGGCACAATACTTGCTAAGGTTTTGCAAATGGGGTAGCAAGCTAAGTGGGATTGAATGTGGGGAAAAAATCCACAGTTAAGTGCGCTTGAGCCAGAGGAGTTCTGGGATGGGTGACCTCCCGGGAAGTCTTGGTTACTGGGTGCAAGCCTCGAAAGTTTTTATTGACGCTATATGACTCATTTCACTAGTTTCAATCCCACTTCTTCACCCCTGTGAGCATCACCCGATGCAATGAGTGGTAAGTGTACTATTCAAAAATCATGAGAAATTGGTTAGTTACAAATACCTCTCCAAATACAAAGAGTAAAGGGATCTCTACTTAAATGGTTCATGAGGCACAATAATTGCTAAGGTTTTACAAATGGGGTAGCAAGCTAAGTGGGCTTGATTGTGGGGGAAAACTCCATAGTTAAGCGTGCTTGAGCCAGAGGAGTTCTGGGATGGGTGACCTCCCAAGAAGTCCTTGTTACCGGGTGCAAGCCCCAGAAGTGTTGATTGACACTATGTGATTCATTTCACTAGTTTCAATCTCACTTCTTCACCCCTGTGAGCATCACCTAATGCAATGAGTGCTAAGTGGACTATTCAAAAATCATGAGAAACTGGGCAGTTACAACTACCTCTCGTGGAAATATTCATTGATGAATGCATAGATGAATGACTTACTTAATGCAGTTGAATCCAAAAAATGATATCAAATATAATGCAGTGCGGAAACCCCTCATACTTAAATTTAATATTGTATTTATTAAATTCAATAATAATAATATTTTAATATTAATGTTAGGGTTAGTATTTTTTTTTTCCATGGTATTAATAATAATTTGGTTCATGGTATTTGGCCCATATACTTCATATAGAATTAGATGTTGATTTATAATCGTATTTGATATATTTTTATTTATTTAGCTTACCTCTTTATACTTATTTTATATTTATTTATTTACCATACCTCTTTTATAAATATGTTATTTTGCCCATGGTATTAATAATAATTTTTCCATAGGCTTCACCTAAATAAAACCTTTTTTCTAGTTTTTGTAAATATAAAGTGGTTTATTGAGTAAATATAAAAAGTTGTTTTATTTATTTACCATATCTCTATTTTAATTATATTTTTATTTATTTACCATATCTCGTTTTTTATTGTTGGTAAACTTCTTCATATTTTAAGTTTATATTGTTTAAATTTATTTTTAATGAATTTTTAATTGTTCATTTATATGTTTATTTAAGTTATTGTTTAAGTCAACATTATTTGGATTTTATTTTTTTTAATTTTGTTTAATTTTTTTTTTTGGCTTCTAACATACTTACACATCGAGATCATACTAAGTTATAAAATACGCTCTCGACAACAAAAATTCAAAAACAATTACTCAATTTCTCTCCTTTCCTTTACTCAAGCTTTATTATTTTTGTTTTTCTCTTCTCTTTCATTTTCTTCCCTTCACATGAAAAAAAATAATAACACGTCATATTTGACTTATTTGTTCACCTCTCACCCCCCACCACATTAACACCAAGGATTTTTATTATAATATGGTTTCCTTACTTTTGTCATCTACCGTCGTGATTCACTTTTAATGAATTTAATAGGCGGTCTGACCTTTTAACATTTATGATGAAATCGAATTTGGATGAGCCAATTGTTTGAATGTTTAAAATTTTTTCCCCATTTATATGATAATATTCATGACCAAATCATAACTCGTTGAGTCGGTCCACCAATTTTAACAAAATTGTTTTGTTGAAAGAGGTTTTATTTAATAGGGCTATTTAATTATAGAAACACCAATTTACCCAAACAGGACCCACATTTTTGGTGTTTCATCTCCTAGGGTTAGGTTTTTGGATGTTTTGGTTTGCCATTGTTTCTCAAAAATAAATAGGCCTTCGAGCCCCATTGTAACATAGTGGAGGGACCTATAGCCGTCACATCTCTTCTCAGAGATACACTACCAATTCCCTTGCCCGCTTATTTCCATTATGTCTCATTATAACACAGTTCAAAGGCTTGTAGCCGCCACACCTCTTAGAGATAAGCCTACCAACACCCTAGTTGTTTATTTATATTACATTTGTAAGCATATTTTAGTGATTTTATTTTAATAAAATGAAGCATTATTTCCACTGCATCTCTGTGTTTATGGTTATATGTGTATTATGTTGCATTCTGGATCAAATAATTTTAGGGTTTACAATATTTATCTTATGGTTTATATACCTTAGGTTTATAATATTTATACATTACGTGTATTATTATTCCATTTTGTATTTTATATTGATCCATTGGGTTTTTTATTCGCATGGGTTTATAATATCAATATCTTTGGTTTATTAATCAAACGGTTCATATTCTTAAGGTGTACTTTCATTCATAGGGTAAAGAATATTAATCCTTGGGTTTAATATAAATCCCATGGATTTATTTAATTAAATTGGGTTGATAATATTCGTCTATTCTGTTGAGTATTACTCCCAACAATAGTAAACCATAGCCAACCATGGTTAATCGTAGTCAACCATAGTTAAAAATGTTTATTTGACGGTTTATAATATTTATTTTTCGATTTATTTACGTTACATTTAAAATATTAATCTCTTGGGTCTAATATCTATGGTCAACCATGTTGCAACATCGTATTGTGACAAATATTGTCTCAATATGAGAATCAAGCATGGTCAATCATGATAATTTTAGGGTTTACAACATTTATCTTAGGGTTTATATATATTGGGTTTATAATATATGTGTCTTGGGTGTAATATTATTCCATTGGAATTTTAATATTATTCCCTTGGGTTTATATTCCCTCTGGTTTTTAGTATTAATCCTTTTGGTTTCTAATATCAATCCCTTAGATTTATTAATATAAAGGTTCGTATTAATAAGGATTAATATTATTCATAGGGTTTATAATATTAATCGTTGGGTCTAATATAAATCCCCTTGGTTGATAATCATGGTAAACTATGGTCCAACATCACATTGTGACAAATATTTTCTCAATATGAAAATCAACCATGGCCAACATTGCATTGCGATAAAATATTATTTGCATTTGAAAATAAATCATGGTCAACCATAGTCAACCATGTTGCAATGTCGCATTGTGATAAATATTATCTAAATATGATATGAACCATGGTGAACCATAATAATTTTATGGTTTACAATATTTATCTTAGGGTTTATATACTTGAGGATTATAAAATTTATCTATTGGGTGTGTTATTATTCCATTTTCTATTTTATATTGATCCCTTTGGTTTATTATGCCTGTGGGTTTATAATATCAATCCCATGGGGTTATAAATCAAAGGGTTCATATTCCTACAATGTACTTTTATTCATAGGAGTCATAATATTAATCCTTGGATTTAATATAAATCTCATGGATTTATTTAATTAAATTGCGTTGATAATATTCATCCGTTTGGTTCAATATTACTCCCAACCATATTCAACTGTAGTCAACCATGGTCAATCATAGTCAACCAAGTGAGTTATACTTATTTTAGTCAACCATGTTTATTTTAGGGTCTATAATATTTATTTTCGGGTTTATTTACGTTACTTTTACATCATTAATCCCTTGGGTCCAATATCCATGGTCAACCATGTTGCAATGTTGCATTGTGACGAAGATCTTATCAGTATAAAAATCAAAAATGGTCAACCATGTTGCAATGTTGCATTATGACAAAGATTTTATCAATATGAAAATCAACCATGGTCAACCATGAGAATTTTAGGGTTTATAAAATTTATCTTAGGGTTTATATATATCGGGTTTATAATATTTATCCCTTAGGTGTAGCATTATTCCATCGGACTTTTAGTACTCATCCCTTTGTTTATTATTATAGTGGATTTATAATATCAATCCATTGGGTTTATTAATCTAAAGGTTCATATTTCTAGGGTGTACTATTATTCATAGTGTTCATAATATTAATCTTGGGGTCTAATATAAATCTCACTCATTTAATTAACTAAATTAGGTTGATAATATTCATCCATTTCTTCTAATATTACTCCCAACCATAGTCAACCATATTAAACCATAGTTAACCAAATTTAACCATAGACAACCATCTTTATTTTAGTCAACCATTTTTATTTTAGGGTTTACAAGGTTTATTTTAGTTTTTATATACCTTTGGTTTATAATATTAATTCCTTGGGTCTAATATTATTCCCATTGATTTATAAAATATTACGGTTTTAAAATTAATCCCTCGGGTTTATGATTCCCTTGGGTTCATAATATCAATCTCTTGGGCTTATTAATCTAAGGGTTTTTTTTCTTTTGGTAAATGTGGTTAACCATTGTCCAATGTTGCATTGTGATAAAGTTTGTCTCAATATGAAAATCAATCATGGTCAACCATGGTCCAACGTCGCATTAGGACAAATATTTTCTGAATATGAAAATCAACCTTGGTAAATCGTAGTTAACCATGTTTATTTTAGGGTTTCTAATGCTTATCTTAGGGTTAATTTACCTTGTATTTTTAATATTAATCCATTGGGTTTAATATTACTCCCTTGGGTTTATAATCACTTGAGATTTTAGTATTAACCCCTTGGGTTTATTATTTCATTAGGTTTATAATATCAATCTCTTTGATTTATTAATATAAGGGTTCATATATGTAGGGTATAATATTATTAATAGGGTTTATAAGATTAATACTTGGGTTTAATATGAAATTGTTGGGCTTACAATAATGGTCAACAATGGTCAGCCATTGTCTAATTTCACATTGTGTCAAATATTATCTCAATATGTAAATCAACCATTTTCAACCATCGTCATCCATAATCAACAATGGTAAACTCTTTTCAACAATGGTAAATTATTTCCAACAATTTTCGCCCATGGCCAATCATGGTCAACCATGGTACAATGTCACATTATTGAAAAGATTGTCTCAATATGAAAATAAACCATTGTCAACCATCGTCCAACGTCGCATTGTGACAAATATGACCTCAATATGAAAATAAACCATGGTAACGACACTTAAACATGTTTATTCTACGGTTTATAATATTTATCTTATGGTTTATATACCACACATTTATAACATTAATCCCTTAGGTTTATACTCATTTGCGGTTTGAGTACTAACCCCTTCGGTTTATAATATCAATCCCTTGGGTTTATTAATCTAAGAGTTCATATTCCTAGACAAATATTCTCTTAACATGAAAATCAACCATGCTCAAATGTTGCCAACAATGGTAAATCATTCGGAGTCATCGTCGACCATGGTCAATCATGGTCAACCATGGTCTAATGCCACATTTTTCTAAAAATATGACAAGCATTGCACTGTGACAAATATTGTGTCAATGCGATAATCAATCTAATAATTATTATTGCAATGTTATAATATTAATATTCTATTAGGTTTATTAATCTCTTTGGTTGATATATTTTTTGGGTTTGTAATATTGATCTCTTGGTTTTATAATATTAATAATCTCTTGATTTTATAATATTAATAATCCCTTGGGTTTATAGTCTTAATCCTTTTGGTATATATATATATATATATATATATCTTAAGAATCACATATAATTAGTTTTTAATTAACAAGATACATTTAATAATTATTAATGTGGTTGTTATAATCCTCTCGGGTTATACACGAACCATATTAATAAATGTGATTGTATATCTATTTCATATACCTCTATTAGCTTGTATCAACCACATTTACCAATATAATTGTACTAGTTTCAATCTAAAAAATTAATAATTAATAATAAGCAGGTTGCCAACGACATTGATTGGAGCTCTTTATGCGGAAAGAGGGTACATTTAGCCTAGTATAAAAAAAAATGAAAATATAGAAAAATTAGAATGCGTAAAATATAGGAAAATTAGAATGCGTAACGTTTTTTAATAGTTGAAAATGATTTGGATCGAATAGTGAAGCCATTGAAATAAGGAAGCAACATCAATATAGAGCAGTGCATATAGGGGAGATATGAAAGAGGGTATATCTGGAATGACACTCGGGATTTCAGTTCTTTTGTTATTGGTTGGATGCACTAATATTGAAGCTCACTGGGTGATTTTGTTTAATTATACCTTTTCACGGTGTTCCATAAACTAGATGCACCAATGGGTACACATGAATGCAATGAATGAATTGATATGCAATTTTTTTGTTTCATGTAAATATTTATATTTTGTACATGGAAGATTTGAGCAATATGAGTTATATATATAGTCATGTTTCTGTGTATCGTGAAATTCCTCCTAACATACAGTAAAATTTGAATAAATGTTAAAATACCTATGCTGTAATACTATCAATCACACTGTAAATTTTATGGTTTGCAGAATGTGTTAGTGTACCATTAGTTCTTCCTGGAATGAGCTGTCCATGTGCATTGGAAATATTTGCAGTGCACCAGCTGGAATTTTAGTACTATTAGGTGCACAGTTATTGTTGGCGCATTGGAAATGCTTGTAATGCACCGATGGAATTTTAATACTATTTATCACATCGCTATCGTGTATTAATTGCACTGTAATGTTGTTTTGTTTTATAAAATTATAATTTTTTATTGAACAACTCATTGTTCAAAGCTGGTCTAGCACATATTGTATATCTGCATCGATGTTAATAGTTTAGATTGGAACACCAATATACATTTAAAACAAAAATGATAACATAGTATTTTTTTATGATGATGGTTGCTGGTCCATTTTTCTGGATAAGCACTGATGCTTTAAGTTTCCGAGAGCACCGAGGCATTGCTTTGAGTAAACTGCAGTGCTACAAAAACCTCGTCAGTAGCCGCCACTAGCAACATCTGCTATAAGCAGAGAAGAGATAGGTTCTATAAACACCTCAGCTACAACGTGATCTCTTTGCAGTGGTTCTCTTTAGAATCGTCACTTAGTGAACGGTTTGAAATTAATTTTCTTAGAAATTTTACAATGCCATTACATTTATACCCCTAACCGATAACTAAAATTTATTATCAAATTTTGTGAGTAAAAACTAAACGCACAGATAACAAAGAAAACAGCATTACAGTGAATGTGAAATCTTAGAACATTATGTATGGACATTAGATATAATGGTATATCTCAAATGCTCATTATATATGAATTCAAGGGGGTTCATAATAATCCTGTGTCAAAGCTTTACGATCTTAAAATAATAAATTGAAAGATGTGGGCTTGAGTTACGTGATAAAATTATTGATGTAAAAGGATGCATCGATTCGATATATATATATATAAGACAAGTTATAAGAGTTAAATCCATATTACTAAGAGGTCGGATTGATCGATCACTATTTGAAAAATCAAGACTGGAGATTAATATATTATTAAAAATGTTCCAACTTTTTAGAAATTTTATAATATTTATTGTCTATTGCTAATAATAATCATTGAACATTATTAAAAGGATGGGGATGATTTCAAGTTCTGTTAATAATGGTGACTGCTATTCATTGAAACCTTCTACGTGTATTTATGCATCATATATTAAGAAATATAACGATTCGTGGATTCCTTAAATTAACACTAAGAGAGGTGGAGTGCCATACAAGGTGACAAATAATAAAATTTATCTCGCACATAATAATGTTTACATAACGTTTTTCAATAATTTTTTAACAGAAATACCTTTGGGTACCTACGTATCACTGTAAAGTGTTGTGGTTGCCACTATGTTTTAAATGATTGGGTTGGAGATACAATCATACTGTCCACATCAAATGTTTTTAGTAAAGCCTCGCCGATATAAATGTCCGTGCATCAAATCTGTTATTCGCTTACTCCACGATTCTCAATTGTAAATATTGGTTGCCATTCTCAACATCAATTTTTTTAATTTGGCCAATGGATTATCTAATTACCTATAAACGTGATTGCGTCAAATCACCGTTCAGCTAGTGCAGTACTGTCACTTGAAACTGTTTAAATCAGCGCAATAAATTATATGTTTGCCTCACCTGTACAGAATAGTTGGAATTCACTTTTTGAATTTACAGTTGTGGTTTATATAATCATAAAATTTTGTACGCTTTGATAAGTTTTTAATCTAGAGTGGTGTAAAACAATAAATTTCGAAAGTTTTAGAAGAACGAAATGTCAAAAGTAATTAATATTAATATCAATATATTTTAATTTTAAATGATTTTTTTTTAATAGTATGGAAAGGATACTTTATGAGAAATGAAAATTATATATATATATATATATATATATATATATATATATATATATATATATTGGGATTATTTAGATTTGTTGGGTGGAGTGTTTATTATATGGTTGATTTGTATTCAAATCTTTATGGTTGATATGATGAGTTAAAATATTTTGATAAATATTGTTGTAATAGCTTTATGTCAACTAATATTGTTGTATTTGTTTTGAGCTTTGTGAGATCTTCAATGAGTGTACATTTAGGCTATCTTTAGTATTAACATTGTCAATAGGGCTAAAAGGACTCAAAAGAAGTGTAAAAAAATAAAAAGATGTATCTACAAATACATTTATGTACCATATGTCTATCTTATATTAAATGCACAAGCATTTTTATTTTCATATATATAATTAGCCTATTTAAAGTATATGTTGATCTTTTCTGTATTATTAAATTTATATTAAATTTTAAAAAAATTGCACATCTCTCTCATAATAAAATATATTTTAACATAATAAACAATTTAAATTAATATGATAAAAAATATTCCAAATAATAACAACCTAAGTAAATATGAAAACACAATGCATCTTTTTACATGTTTACATGTTATTTTGAATTTTAATTTTAATATGATATACTTTGTAGTCGTTGAGGTAGCTTACTTGGTGATGAACCTGAAAATGAATTGTTATGTGCGAGGAGGTATGAGGTACAAATCCACTTGATTCACCTATGCTTGAGGAAGGGTCATACACAGAGACCTAGATATTATAGTGTCAATGGTTGGAACTGACCCCATGTCACTATGAGACAAACCTAATTGTTGAGTACAATATAGTGGATAGTTTTGTTTAATAAGTGTTTTTTTTTAATTGTTGCATTATGTATTCATTGTCCAAAAGAAATATTACAACACTATCAAATAAACAAATTAAATCAAATGAATCCTTCTTCATCCTTAGATTCAAAGAAAAGGGTGAACCATGAGTTTTTCTTTTTTCCCCTTTCTCCTACGGACATCGGTCCATCTTGCAAAACTATATTTCACAAATAAGGTTAAAGTTGAATACTCATTTTCGTAAAAAATTTCAATGGCCACCGAAACAACTTAGATTGACATGTCTTTCTCACCATCAGACTAGCCTGATTCATGATTCTACCTTCGCCCACAAAATGTCGTTATGTTTGAAGCTATCACAATCCCTTTTGGAAAGGGACACAAATGTTGAAGATGTCCATGCTATTAGGAGGTACTACACCTAAAATCAATTTTTTCGTACTCCAGAGGTTGGGAATACGCCTTGTATCCCTACTTGATGACAATTTTGTCTCGAAAAATTCCATTAAGGTCCACTTCGACAGATATGCAGAGATAATCCATTCACTTTCAACCTTGATAATGTGAACTATGGAGTCTCTAATGTCATCTAAGATATCTAGCAAGATTCATTGAAAGGGAAAGTTTATGAGCCTAACCAAAATGGGTATAGGAAAGGACTTCATACTAAGCAGATCAAACACTAGAAACCATGGTTGGATTGAATAGATTGTTCTACTTGAAAACTAGGGACCCTCATCTCAAACCCTCTTTTGATCTCCAAGATCTCTAAATAATACTACAAAGGATCTTTTCAAAAAAATATCAATTCAATATTTTGGAACTAATTTTGATGAGCCCAGTCACACATAGTAGAAAATGAGGGCCACAAGCCATTGAAACGACATGAAATATTTGTGGTTAATAAGTTATAATTAATAAATACTTGGAACATTATAATTCGGTAATATTTATTTATATGAATAATATTATTGTTAGTATAGTAGAACGAAATGAATATATAATGAATTAAATGTTTGTATTGCGAGATAAAATAGATTTAAAATTTGAAAAATTAAATAATTATTGAATAAATGATTTGGTCAACTTTTTTGTAAAAGAATTGACAAGGCTTAAATGGAAACTCCAATAAAGTAGGCCCGTTTCTCAATGTTATGGGTTTCAATTTAGGTTTATTAAATTTTTTTAGGCTCTTCTATACATGATTCCAGTAGTGTTATATGATCCAAATATCATAGTTTAAAGCTAGGATAAAATATTAATATTAGAGACACTTAGAAATAGAATATTGTTACAAAAGATATGAATCTAGAATAGTGTTGTATCTTAGGCTCTAAAATAGGAATAAAGTTAGTAGATTTATTGGAATCATATTTATTGTAAATGGACACTTGTTGTTTTATCAAGTGGTCTATAACTAAAATAAGTTAAGACATGTAGCTTATAAATAGGTTATTTTCCTAATTTCAAGAGTGTTGGAGTTTACGTGTGTAAAATCTTGCAATTCTTATGTAATTTCTTTTCCCATTATTAATAAAATTGCATGTCTTACAACACTTCTGTATTATTGTGGTATCAAAGCTTCAGTAATGCAGTGGATGGGAGGAGGAGGTTCCATCTCTACAATCTTATGAGAAGCTCCATTAAATTTTTCATTAATTGAATTGGTATGCAAATTCGTAAAATTTTTTTTTCAGGGAAAAGAAATTTAATTATTATCTGGATTCTAGATTATTTGATTCATTTTTTTGTTTGAAATTCTAGGCTTATCTTGCCCTACCCCAAACTCTGTCTATTTCCTTACTATGAGATTATACGCTGCTCCAAACATTGTGTTTTTTTTATTTTTTTTTGAAATCCTACGTTGCCCACT
This sequence comes from Pinus albicaulis, assembly GCA_034641835.2. NCBI lineage: Eukaryota > Viridiplantae > Streptophyta > Pinopsida > Pinales > Pinaceae > Pinus > Pinus albicaulis. Next base: position 1,702,388,657 of record CM076584.1, on the reverse strand, counting down.
ATCTTAAGCTCATTAGCCTTGGGTAATTTGATACCAAATAAAATCCTACCTTTGTGGAAGGTCTCCTCAATTCCAATATCCTTTCCAAAAAATGTTTAATGTGTCTTTGTATATTCCTCTTGTAAGTTGAAGTCCATAATTTTAAGAGGAGGAGGGCTCTGAAGCAAGAAACCTACCATGATGATTTTCCTTTCATCTAATTCAACTAAATCTACCCCTAAAATTTGAAGATTAACCAACATAATGCTTAAGCGTGATGGTACCTAATATTTGGCATTTGGAACTCCCCACTATGCCAAGAAATCTATCTGCCGTGAAATTGTTTGCCTCCACTTCACACAAATCCATTGACAATTTGATCAAATTAGTACCAGGCTACATTTTAAGTTGAGATACCACATATGAAAACTCATGAAGCAACACCCCATTCACTCTTATATTTTTTTATCAGAGATTACAGGTTTCCACGGGCCTTTGCATCTCCATAATTTAATATTTTGCAAGAGTGTTCAAAGGGAAATAACATCCCTGTCAACATCCTCAATCTACGCCCTCTACATGCTCACACCGCTTCATACAAGTTAATGTTGCTAGGGCATCTCCATGCTCACACTGCTTCCTTGACTCCATTTTCCGTAAGGGGTATATCCATGTCCCCAGTGAAAAGCTTCAAGTCATTCCACATACTTTCACCATGGTGCATGAGAAAAAGGTGGCTTTTGGTACTCAGGACCGAAATCTTGCCAACAAATGTTACATATTCGACTCTTGTGCATCCCATTATCAAATTTACTGACTGATATGTCTGGTGCTTGGAATTGGAAGAAGAATGCTAGGCCCATTTTGGAAATTTCGATAATAATAAATTCATAGAAGAAGATAGAGTTCAAGTTCGTGTGCGATATTGATGATCAGATGAGCAGCGTGATGAGCGTGAGGACTCCATCGTCGAAGAAGAAAAACAAGCTAGTATTTCTCAAAAGTGAATGAGAACGAAGAATTGACAACCAGAAATATTTCTACGCTTGAAAGCATCAGACATTTTGAGGAAGTAGGATAAAAAATATACGGAAACATGCAAGATGTGTAGATCCACATGCCAGACTGTCTGAACTAGACCCTCATCAGCAACAGAAGTGGCAAAGACTCGAAAACAAGTAGGACATTGCTTCCAAATCAACTTGAAACGTGAAATTTTTTTTTAAGCATCAAGGCCATATTTGAAGAATGCCACTATTTCTATTAATTTATTAAAAAGTGTTGTTTTCTTAAATTTTATTATTGTGAAGAGATAAGTTTGAATTTTTCTAATATGAGGGAGGAAACTTTTTGAATGATTTTTTTTTTTTGTAAATTAGGAGTGATAAAGGATTTGTAGTATTTGTGGAGAAATAAGGGTAATTATTTGTAACTCAAAGTAAATTTTTTACTTTCAAGGGGGGTTAGAATATTGTCTGAGAAGAATTTTCCCAAGAATTGTAAACGTGTCAAATTTTGAAAAGCTTTCATTGTAGACACTCAATGAGAAATTGACTAGAGCCAAGTGTAAATATGAGTCATTTTTCTCCTTTTTCAATGATTGTACAAGGGTCAAGTCCAAGCCGGGATAGATTGTTTTCTTTTTGCGTGGCGTGTGTTGGTTTTTTCGTGGCATGTTTTGTATGTCGGGTTGCTCGTTTTTTCTTGTGCTTGATTCTTTTGGTGCATTTCTTAACCACTACCATGTCAAAGTTAATTAATCTGTTCTCTGATTCTGATAAGCTAGAAGGGGTGAAATCTTATAAGACATGGAAACGTCTAATTGAAAAAACTCTCATATATAATGAATTGTGGCATGAAATATGTGATGGCAACATTAAGCCTAATAAACCAACTGATGTAGCTTTACTTGCAAAATAGGAAGTAAAAAATGCCAAGGAATTACCTCTTATAAAGTCTTCAGTTAACAATGAAATGTACATTCATATTGAAAATTCCTTATCTGCATGGAATGCTTTCCGTACATTCAAATATCTATTTGATACACAACCTGAATCAAAGAAGTTTGATCTTCAATTAAAATTTCTCCAACAAAAATCAACTGAAGTTGGTGATGTTCTTGAATATATTTCACACCTTAAAAACATCAAGCAAGAAATACTAAATTTCGATTTCAAGCTGTTGATGAAATTTTCCTAACTAAAATTTTAATTGTTTGATTTCCATCTTCTTACACACAATTTTTAGAAAACTTGCAAGTCACTAAAAAGTTAGAGAAGATAAATATTTATGAATTGAGTGATATGTTAGCCCAACATGACACAATTTTTAGGAAGAAGAAACAGATTGGGGAAGATGTCTTCTTCACAAATGCTAGAACAATTAAATCCTCAACTAACCGTTCGAGAAGAAAGGGACATGGATATTTCAATCAATGTAAGACAACACATAGTGTACAAGGTCCTGGTTATAGCCAAATTAGAGGAAACAATTTCAACAGAGGCTACAATCAGGCAGGAGAAATTTTCAAGGCAGAGTGAACAATCAAGGTAGAGGATATAATCAAGGAAGAGGTAAAAGTCTAGGTAGAGGAAAAACTCTGAACGGAGGCCAAAGTAGAGGCTGGGGACAGTATCAAGGCAGAGGACAATATCAAGGTAGAGGCAAAGATTTCAGTCAAATTTTTTGCAGAAGATGTAAAAAAGTTGGACATTATGCTGAGGATTATAGAACGTCCATTGAAAAAATTCCTAAGTTTCATCAAAACACTGCATAGTTTTCAAATCATGAAGATGATCATGATGGTTCAGAATATGTCTTCACCAATACAGAATCAATAGCTTTACATGTTTCAACATTTCTTAAAAGTGATTATGAAGATTCATAGATTATGGATACAGGAGCAACTCAACACATGAATTTTTGACGTGACTTCTTTTGGAGCTTTCAAAAATGCCATCTCAATTCAATCTATCTTGCTAATAAAAAAAAACATACTCCTTATGGAAAATTTGTAGTTAAATTTTTTCTACCGGGCATTAGATAAAGAATTATTTAAAATGTATGGTATATCCCAACATTCAAGAAAAATTTGCTATCTTTAGTCACGATTCGACAAGAAGGAAATCTGGTGATTATGGAAGATGGCTTAGTTAAAATTAACTCAGGAAATTAGAACATGAAAAAAGTGATGATAGGTTATGAAGATGGAAAACTTTTAAGGATGAAAGGGACAATTATTCCAAGAAATTCTGACTTGGCAGGAGCAATTAGTACAAAAATTTCACCGATCAGATTGTGGCATGTAATATATGGCCATCTTAACTTTGAAAGTCTCTCGCATTTACAAAAACAGGGAATGGTTAAGGGACTTCCAACCTTCAAAAGGGGAAATGGAAAATGTGAAGCTTACATTTATGGAAAACAACATCGAGAGAATTTTCCCACAAGTTCATGGAAAGCAAACAGGTGTTTGTAATTGCTTCACAATGATATTTGTGGACCCTTAAAAACTTCTCTAGGAGGATGCATATATTTATTACTCTTTTTTGATGATTTTAGCAGGATGACTTGGGTACATTTTTTGAAGCAAAAGTCAAAAGCATTTGAAAAGTTTAAAATTTTTCGTCAACTTATTGAAAATGAAGTTAAGGAGAAGATTGACACCCTTCGAATAGACAATGGAGGAGGATTCAATTCTAATTAATTCAAAATGTATTGCATGGATAATGGCATAAAACGACATCTTACCAATGTCTACACTCCACAGCAAAATGGATTAGTAGAGAGAATTAACCACACCTTGTTAGGAATGGTGAGATCGATGCTAAATTTCAAAAATTTAAGTCCTATATATTGGGCCAGAGGCAATTCATACAACTGTCCACTTAAGGAACATATCTCCAACTGCTTCTTTAGACAGAATCACACCTTATGAAGCATGGTTTGGCTTCAAACCTCAAGTTAAACATTTGAGGGTTTTTTTATCAGTATGTTATGCCTTAGTTTCAAATGAAAAATGAATTAAGCTTGACTCACACAACTTGAAGTGCCCAATGATTGGGTATTCGAAAGAGAAGAAAGGGTACCGAATTTTGTCCAAGGGGCAATTAATTGTGAGCAGTGATGTGATTTTTGATGAAAATTAGAGTAATATTGTTGAAGAAATTGAATGTCTTCTTCAAAATTTAGAAACAAAAGCTAATAAAAGAAAAGGAAATATACAAAATAAAAAAAATTCACAAAATTTGTATCAAATTGAGTTTCCTTCATCTGAAAATAATTCATCCAATCCATCTTCTTCACTAGCACCATCTGGGTCTTCTTGCAGTTCATCCAAATCTCCTAGCAGCAACAGTTCTTTTGATAGTGACTCTCCGCCCTCAAAAACCGTGGTTTGCCAACGAACATCTATTTACATCAACCCTCTTTACAATGATGGTTATTTTTCACAATCTCAAACCAGTGAACATCAATTGCCAAAATGGGCAGTTCAACTTTTGAAAGATATAAGGCCTGATGAACAAAATAAAACAGGAACAATGCGATCAAAAAGAAGTGAAGGAAATTTTTCCTTGATAGCAAATGATTTTACTGAACCTTATACTTATCGAGAGGCAGTAAAACATAAATAATGGCAACATGCTATGATTGATGAATATCAGGTAGTCCTCAACAACACCACTTCGAACATTGCTGATTTTCGTCAAAATTTTAAACCCATCAAATGCAAATGGGATTACAGGATTAAGTACAAGTGATGTAGGGGCATTAGACAGTAGCCAGCAATGTAGGATGTTTTTTCCACATGTTGCAGCTAGGAGGGATCAAAATCATTTGAATTTCTAACAGTAAGGTGTCAATACCTTAGCTGCCTGTTGCATTTAGATTAGTTAGAGTCAATAGAAGTAGAATAGTTTAGTTAAGTCCATCTGTCATGTTCAGTTATTCAAATAATGTAATTAATTTTTGTTAGAAGATAGACGGTCCTCACCTAGGAACCGAAGAGACACATTGTAATGTAGATAAATTGTATCCCTCGGATGTATTGAAGGGAGGAGATTTCCGCAGTGAACTTGTGTGCTAAGCAATTGCTTCCGGTTGAATAAATTTCAGTGCTTGTTGATTATCAAATTGTATTGAATTGATATTTGTGAGGAATTGATTATCCCGTGGTAGTGAAAACCCCGCCTAAATAGGAATAGTTTGGTTGGTTGTGAGCTGAGAATGTTGTCCCGAGAGTTGAACATGAGTTAGTGAACGAGAGAGCACAGAAAGCAAGAAGTTAACCCCATGGTCAATCACTGTTCAAAGCCTGGAAGCGGTTTTGATTGCACCGCCATTGTGGGATGAGTGGTATTTGAGAATTTGGAGCAATCACATTTTTTAGAGGACATGTGGCATAAGGAGGGTTCCCAAAACTGCCCTCATCGCACGTTAACTATAGACTGAGGAGGCAGCACGATATCCACATACGCCATCCAATCTTGACGCTGGATATAGAACAATGATCGCACCCGGACTTGCTCAGAGGTTAATCTAAGGTAAGTCGTGTGTATTTAATTTAACCTTTGATTGTGTATGGTGGGCCCGAGGTGTAAGGGTGTTTATTTAAAAAAAGCGTAGGGTTATTGATATAGGATACTGAAGGGTGACAACCTTAGTATAAGGTTCGATGAGAGGATTAAAGTTCGCGGATATATTTAATTTTCCAAAGTCTGCTGAATGTATTTATTTGACAATTTCTCTGAAATTGATAAATAAAATTACAGAGGAGCTGAGGAAGACTACGTGGAATGAACTCAGTTAATTCGAGGGAAAATGCTAACAGAGCTACAATAGAGAGACCAGCTCTCCTTGGGTGCCCGAATTCAATTTTGTTGCTGTCATTTGTGGTATTAGAGCTGTTTTTGAGTTTTTTTAGCAGAGAATTAACATGGCAATCCGAGTTGGTAGAGGTGTTGGCAGAAGGAGACCCATTGCCAATGTCGAAGTGTTGAATACCTTGTAGAGGGTCTAAGCCAGAATGGATGCCATAGAGCGAAGACAACCCAGAGATCCTGAAGACATCAGTGAACCTGCGATAGAAGAAGCTGGAGAAATTGCTGAGATTCCTCCTGACATGAGGCTCCTCAGAACTGTTCTGGGGTCTGCAGTTAAGCCCAAGATTGAAGTATCAAGTTTTACAAGAGGACTGAATCCAGAGGAGCTGGTGGACTGGATTAATCAAATGAACAAGTTTTTCGACTATGAAGAAATGAGTGAGGATAAGAAGGTCAAGTCTGTAGTAGCAAAGCTGAAGGGACATGCTGCACTTTGGTGGGATGGAGTGCAAGTAGAAAGAAGGAGAGTTGGTAAGCAGCCTATCAAGAGCTGGACCAGAATGATAGCTAAGTTAAAAGGTAAATTCTTGCCTAGTGATTACCAGCTAATTTTTTTTAGGAAAATCTAGAACCTGAGACAGAGGTTGCTAACAGTAAAGGAATACACGGAAGAATTCTATAGAGTAAGCATAAGAGGTGGGAAATTTCAAGACACACCAGAGAAGACTGCCAGATATGTGAATGGTCTCAAGTTGGATATCCAAGATGAGATTGGTCTTCTGTCTCCTAAGATAGTTGAAGAGGCCTATTAGATGGCCTTGAAAGCAGAGGAGAAACTCCTAAGGAAGCAGTCTGCCAAAGGGAGAGGTACTTTCCATGGAAAGGGAAGTCAGGCTAGTAGAGGAAAACCTGCTACACCCAGAGATGGAGCTAAGAGTATCTCACCTCAGAATGCATCTAAAGAGGGTGATGTAAGAGGCAAAAAGGGTTCTTATAGAGGAAGGGGAGGCAGAGGTAGAGGTAGAGAATTGAGGTGCTATAGATGTGAGCAAGCGGAACATAAGCACTGTGAGTGCCTAGAGAATGTGGGTGCTGGTCCAAGAAATGTTGTTGTTTCCCAGGATGGAGAAGAGGCAGCAATTGAAGAAGAAATTCTACTAGAGAGGGGAGATTCCTTGGTGGTTAATAAGGTCTTGTTGAAGCAAAACAAAGAGGTCATTGAGCCTGCACAAAGGAAGACTTTGTTTAGTAGCATATACAAAGTCCAGGGGAAATGCTACCAGCTAGTCATTGATAGTGGTAGCACAGAAAATATGGTTTCCACTGAGGTGATAGAGAAGTTGAAGCTGAAGATAAGGGAGCATCCAAATCCCTACATGGTGTCCTGGGTGCATAAAGGGCACCAGCTGATTGTAAAAGAACAGTGTGAGATTGAGCTGCAAATGGGAAACTACAAAGACAAAGTCCTGTGTGATGTGATGCCCATGGATGTGTGTCACATACTGCTGGGTAGACCTTGGCAGTTTGACAGAGTAGCAGTGCATGATGGCAAGAAGAACACTTACGATTTCTTCAAGGACGGGGTACATCATACATTGATACCCATGGAAGAAGGAGGGCCATCAAGTAGAGTGGTTGATCCAAATACCTTGTTACTGAGCGAGAAGGAATATCTACAACAGATTGAAGAAGAAGAGGTAAGCTTTGCTTTAGTTTGCAAGCCTAAGGTAGTTCTTACTTCTACAAATATTTCTGATTTTCCAATAGAAATCCAAGAGATGTTAGACAGTTGTTGTGACATTGTTGTGGATTATTTACCTAATGAGCTTCCACCTGTGAGGAATATCAGCCATCAGATAGATTTTATCCCTAGTTCAAATTTGCCAAATAGGACATCCTACAAAATGACTCGCACAAAAAATGAGGAAATCAGGAGACAAGTACAGGAATTGGCGGACAAGGGATTGATCAGAGAAAGTTTGAGTCCATGTGCAGTACCAGCAATATTGAGCCCAAAGAAAGATGGAGGCTGGAGGATGTGTAGTGATTCCAGAGCAATCAATAAGATAACAATCAGGTACAGACTCCCTTTGCCCAGAGTTGAGGATTTAATGGATTGTTTGAGTGGTGCTAAATATTTTTCAAAGATAGATTTAAAAAGTGGATATCATCATATTAGAATAAGAGAGGGTGATGAGTGGAAAAATGCCTTTAAAATGAATGAAGGACTGTATGAATGGATGGTAATTCTTTTTGGGTTGTCAAATGCACCTAGCACTTTCATGAGACTTATGAATGAAGTATTGAAAGAATTCATTGGTGAATTTGTGATAGTGTATCTGGATGATATATTAGTTTTCAGCAAAACCAAAGAAGAACATTTAAGGCATCTCAACTATGTCTTGAAGAAGCCGCACCAAGAGAAATTGTTGATAAACTTAAATAAATGCTCATTCATGAAGGAAGAGTTGGTGTATTTGGGCTTTGTTGTCTCTGCAGAAGGATTGAAGATGGACCCAGAAAAGGTTAAGGAAATTGTGGAGTCGCCTTCACCCAAAAATGTCTTTGAGGTAAGAAGTTTCCATGGACTTGCTAGTTTTTACAGGAAATTTATAAGAAACTTCAGTAAGATTGATGCACCCATTATTGAGACAATAAAAAAGAGAAAACAACCATTTAAATGGACTGCTGAAGCAGAGAGAAGCTTTAAACTTTTGAAGAAAAAAATTACTAAAAATCCTGTTTTGATTCTGCCTGATTTTACTAAACCATTTCAAGTGAAGTGTGATGCCAATGGAGAAGCCATTAGAGTTGTGCTGAGTCAGGATGATAGGCCTCTAGCCTATTTCAATGAAAATATAAATGACACTAGAAGGAAGTATTCCTCTTATGAGAAGGAATTCTATGCAGTTGTTCAGGCATTGAAAAAGTGGAGGCATTATTTGATGTCCAAAGAATTTGTATTATACTCTAACAATCATGTTTTGTAGTACATTGTACAACAGCCCGAGTTGAAACATAAGCATGGTAAATGGGTTGAGTATTTCCAAGGTTTTAACTTTTTTTTTAAACATATAAATGGCCAAGCAAATAAAGTAGCTGATGCTTTGAGTAGGAGTCACATGCTTGTTCAAGAAACCAATTTTGAAGTTGTAGGATTTGATTTTCTCAAAGAACTGTATAAAACAAATTCAGATTTTAAGGAAGCATTTGAGGCATGTTTCAACCTTGATCTAACAGATAGAAGCCAGTGGTAGGATTATTTCTTGCAGGAGGACTTACTATTCAGAAGAAACCAACTGTGTGTACCAAAATGTTCCATGAGAGAAGCACAGTGGTGGACTTGCTGGACACTTTGGTACTGAAAAAACTTATGAGAAGCTGAGTCACTTCTATTATTGGCCCAAGATGAGAGCATAAGTGGACAAGTTTGTGAAAAATTTCAAAATCTATCAATATGCACAAGGAATGAGCCAGAATGCAGGATTGTACACTCCCTTGCCTATTCCAGACAGGCCTTGGGACATGGTGAGTATGGATTTTGTTCTAGGATTGCCCAAGACTCAGAGAGGGAATGATGCAATCTTTGTTGTAGTGGACAGTTTCTTGAAAATGGCACATTTTATTCCATGTTATAAAAACTAGTGATGCCACCCATGTTTCTAACATGTTTTTCAAAGAAGTTATTAGGTTGCATGGGTTACCAAAGAATATTGTTTTAAACAGAGACACCAGATTTGTGGGCCATTTTTGGAGGACACTGTGGAAGAAACTTGGTACCAAAATGAGTTTTAGCTCATCTTATCATCCTCAGACTGATGGAAAAACTGAGGTAGTGAATAGGAGTCTCGGAAATTTGTTGAGAAGTCTTGCAGGAAAGCATCCCAAGTAGTGGGACCATATTTTGCCTCAGGCAGAATATTCATATCTTGACTCACCAAACAGAAGCACAGGGCAGATTCCATTCCATATTGTTTATGGAATGCACCCGAGAGGAATATCAGAGTTAAGAAATCTGGGAAAGCTAGAACTAGGGAGCACTGATGGTGAGGAATTTGCTTCAGAGATCCAAGCCATACATGAACAAGTGAAACATCAGCTACAAGGCAACAACATCAAATACAAAGGCAGAGCAGACTTGAGCAGAAAAGAAGTCCATTTTGAAAAACGATATCTGGTTTTGGCACACATGAGAAAGGAGAGATTCCCAAAGAAGCAGTATAATAAACTGAATTTCAAAAAGATTGGGCCATGCAAGATACTTAGAAAGTTTTCCACGAATGCTTATGAGATTGAATTGCCTCCTGATGTTGGAATATCTCCCATTTTTAATGTTGCAGATTTGTACAGGTATGAAGATGATGGTGCAGAAGAGGGACCAGCAGACAAGGAACAGATTGAGTGGGAAAATTAGCTACCTCCAGCACAACCACTACAGACATAGAAGATATTGGACAAAAGAGTGTTAAGGAAGACCAAAGGACAAGAGTACTTTCAGTACTTAATCAAATGGAAGGACAAGCCAGAAGAAGATGCCACTTGGATGACTGAAGGAATGTTGGCGAGGATAGGTAGACTAGTGGAAGAGCTCATGGACTGGAGTCCACGAAAACAATTTCCCTCGGGAGTCTGATGCAGGGGCATTAGACACTAGCTAGCAATGTAGGAGGTTTTGTGGACATGTTGTGGCTAGGAGGGATCAAAATCATTTGAATTGTAATAGCAAGGTGTCAATACCTTAGCTGCCTATTGCATTTAGATTAGTTAGATTCAATAGAAGTCGAATATTTTAGTTCAGTCCATTTGTCATGTTCAGTTATTCCAATAATGTAATTAAGTTTTTTTAGAATATAGGCAGTCCTCACCGAGGAACCGAAGAGACACATTGTAATGCATATAAATTGTATTCCCCGGTTGTATTGAAGGGAGGATATTTCCACAGTGAACTTTTATGTTAAGCAATTGCTTCCCATTGAATAAATTTCAGTGCTTGTTGATTATGAAATTGTATTGAATTGATATTTGTGAGGAATTTGTTTAATTGTGAGGCGATTGAACACTGGTCTGTGTATAATTGTTGAATAGAGTTGTTGTAGAATCTCCACCTCTCTATGTCCATTGTTTTCTCTTGAATTGTCTGAAAATTTGAAAAATCCCACTCGTAGCAGAGGTCTGTGTATGATCGTGGTCATTGAGCCCTGTCCCGTGGTAGTGAAAACCCCGCCTACACAAGAATATTTTGGTTGGTTGTGAACTGAGAATGCTGTCCCGAGAGTTGAACCTGAGTTAGTGAATGGGAGAGCACAGAAAGTAAGAAGTTAACTCCACAGTCAATCACTGTTTAAAGGCTGGAAGCGGTTTTGATCGCACTGCCTTTCTGGGATGAGTGGTATTTAAGAATTTTGAGCGATCACATTTGTTAGAGGACATGTGGCATAAGGCAAGTTCCCAAAACAACCCTCATCACGCGTTAACTATCGACTGAGGAGGTAGCGCGATATCCATGTACGCCGTCTAATCTGGAGGCTGGCTATCAAATGGTGATCGCACCCAGACTTGCTTGGAGGTTAATCTAAGGTAAGGCATGTGTATTTAATTGAACCTTTGATTGTGTATGGTGGGCCCGAGCCCTAAGGGAGTTTATTTAAAAAAGGCATTGGGTTATTTATATAAGATACTAAAGGGTGACAACCTTAGTATAAGGTTCGATGAGAGGATGAAATTTTGGGGATACATTTAATTTTCCAAAGTTTGTTGTATGTATTATTTGTCAATTTCTCCGAAATTGATAAATAAAATTACAGAGGAGCCAAGGAAGACTACATGGAATGAACTAAGTTAATTCGAGGTAAAATGCTGACAGAGCTACAATAGAGAGACTAGCTCTCCTTGGGGGCTCGAATTCAATTTTTTTGTATCATTTGTGGTATCAGAGCTATTTTTGAGTTTTTATTGCAAAGAATTAACATGGCAATCTGAGTTGGTAGAGGTGCTGGCAGAAGGAGACCCGTTGCCAATGCAGAAGTGTTGGAGACCTTGTAGAGGGTTCAAGCCAGAATGGATGCCATAGAGCGAAGACAACCTAGAGATCCTGAAGAAATCAATGAACCTGATATAGAAGAAGCTGGAGAAATTGCTGAGGTTCCTCCTAACATGAGGCTCCTCAGAACTGTTCTGGGGTCTGCAGTTAAGCCCAAGATTGAAGTATCAAGTTTTGCAGGAGGACCGAATCCAGAGGATCTGGTGGACTGGATTAATGAAATGAACAAGTGTTTCGACCATGAAGAAATGAGCGAGGATAAGAAGGTCAAGTTTGCAGTAACAAAGATGAAGGGACATGTTGCACTTTGGTGGGATGGAGTGCAAGAAGAAAGAAGGAGATTTGGCAAGCAGCCTATCAAGAGCTGGACCAGAATGATAGCTAAGTTAAAAGGTAAATTCTTGCCTAGTGATTACCAGCTAACATTGTTTAGGAAAATGCAGAACCTGAGACAGAGGTTGCTAACAGTAAAGGAATACACAGAATAATTCTATAGAGTAAGCATAAGAGGTGGGCAATTTCAAGACACACCAGAGAAGACTGCCAGATATGTGAATGGTGTCAAGTTGGAGATCCAAGATGAGATTGGTCTTCTGTCTCATATGAAAATCGAAGAGGCCTATCAGATGGCCTTGAAAGCAGAGGAGAAACTCCTGAGGAAGCAGTCTGCCAAAGGGAGAGGTAGTTTCAGTGGAAAGGGAAGTCAGGGTGCTAGAGGAAATCCTACTACACCTAGAGATGGAGCTAAGAGTAGCTCACCTCAGAATTCATCTACAGAGGGTGATGCAAGAGGTAGAAGGGGTTCTTATAGAGGAAGAGGAGGTAGAGGCAGAGGTAGAGAATTGAGGTGCTATAGATGTTAGCAAGTGGGACACAAGCACTATGAGTGCCCAGAGAATGTGGGTGCTGGTCCAAGAAATGTTGTTGTTGCCTACGCTGGAGAAGAGGCAGCAATTGAGGAAGAAATTGTACCAGAGAGGGGAGAGTCCTTGGTGGTTAATAAGGTCCTGTTGAAGCAAACCAAAGAGGTCACTGAGATTGCACAAAGGAAGACTTTGTTTAGGAGCATATGCAAAGTGCAGGGGAAACGCTGCCAGCTAGTCATTGATAGTGGCAGCACAAACAATCAGGTTTCGACTGAGGTGATAGAGAATTTGAAGCTGAAGACAAGGGAGCATTCAAATTCCTACAGGGTGTCCTGGGTGCATAAAGGGCACCAGCTGATTGTAAAATAACAGTGTGAGATTGGGCTGCAAATGGGAAACTACAAAGACAAAGTCCTGTGTAATGTGATGCCCATGGATGTGTGTCACATACTACTGGGTAGACCTTGGCAGTTTGACAGAGCAGCAGTGCATGATGGAAAGAAGAACACATACAAGTTCTTCAAGGACGGAGTACATCATACATTGATACCCATGGAAGAAGGAGGGCCATCAAGCAAGGTGGTTGATCCAAAGACGTTTTTGCTGAGCGGGAAGGAATATCTACCATAGATTGAAGAAGAAGAGGTAATATTTTCTTTAGTTTGCAAGCCTAAGGTAGTTCTTACTTCTACAAAGATTTCTGATTTTCCAATAAAAATCGAAGAGATGTTAGATAGTTATTGTGACATTGTTGTGGATGATTTACCTGATGAGCTTCCACCTATGAGGAAGATTAGCCATCAGATAGATTTTATCCTTGGTTCAAATCTGCCAAATAAGGTAGCCTACAGAGTGACTCCCACAGAAAATGAGGAAATCGGGAGACAAGTACAGGAATTGGTGGACAAGGGACTGATCAGAGAAAGTTTGAGTCCATGTGCAGTACCAGCAGTATTGAGCCCAAAGAAATATGGAGGCTAGAGGATGTGTACTGATTCCAGAGAAATCAATAAGATAAAAATCGGGTACAGATTCCCTTTGGCTAGAGTTGAGGATTTAATGGATTGTTTGAGTGGTGTTAAATATTTTTCAAAGATAGATTTAAAAAGTAGATATCATCAGATTAGAATAAGAGAGGGTGATGAGTGTAAAACTTCCTTTAAAATGAATGAAGGACTGTATGAATGGATGGTAATGCCTTTTGGGTTGTCAAATGCACCTAGCACTTTCATGAGACTTATGAATGAAGAATTGAAATAATTCATTGGTAAATTTGTGCTAGTGTATCTGGATGATATATTAGTTTTCAGCAAAACCAAAGAAGCACATTTAAGGCATCTCAACTATGTATTGAAGAAGTTGCACCAAGAGAAACTGTTGATAAACTTAAAGAAATGCTCATTCATGAAGGAATAGTTGGTGTATTTGGGCTTTGTTGTCTCTGCAGAAGGATTGAAGATGGACCCAGAAAAGGTTAAGGAATTTGTGGAGTGGCCTTCACCCAGAAATGTTTTTGAGGTAAGAAGTTTCCATGGACTTGCCAGTTTTTACAGGAAATTTATAAGAAACTTGAGTAAGATTGATGCACCCATTATTGAGACAATAAAAAAGATCAAACATCCATTTAAATGGACTGCTGAAGCAAAGAGAAGATTTAAACTTTTGAAGAAAAAATAACTGAAAATCATGTTTTTATTCTGCCTGATTTTACTAAACCATTTCAAGTAAAGTGCGATGCCAATGGAAAAGCCATTAGAGCTATGCTGAGTCAGGATGATAGGCCTGTAGCCTATTTCAGTGAAAATCTCAATGACACCAGAAGGAAGTATTCCTCTTAATAGAAGGAATTCTATGCAGCTGTTCAAGCATTGAAAAAGTGGAGGCATTATTTGATGTCCAAAGAATTTGTATTATACTCTAACAATCATGCTTTGCAGTACATTGTATAGCAGCCCAAGTTGAATCATAAGCATGCTAAATGGGTTGAGTATCTCCAAGGTTTTAACTTTGTTTTTAAACATATAAGTGGCCAAGAAAATAAAGTAGTTGATGCTTTGAGTAGGAGGGACATGCTTGTTCAAGAAACCAATTTTGAAGTTGTAGGATTTGATTTTATCAAAGAACTGTATAAAACAAATTCAGATTTTAAGGAAGCATTTGAGCCATGTTGTAACCTTGTTCTAATATATAGAAGCTAGTGGCTATATTATTTCTTGCAGGAGGACTTACTATTCAGAAGAAACCAACTGTGTGTACCAAAATGTTCCATGAGAGAAAATTTGATCAAGGAGAAGCACATTGGTGGACTTGATGGAAAATTTGGTACTGACAAAACTTATGAGCAGCTGAGTCACTTCTATTATTGGCCCAAGATGAGAGCAGAAGTGGACAAGTTTGTGAAAAATTGAAAAATCTGTCAATATGCCAAAGGAAGGAGCCAGAATGCAGGATTGTACACTCCCTTGCCTATTCCAGATAGGCCTTGGGACATGGTGAGTATGGATTTTTTTCTAGGATTGCCCAAGACTCAGAGAGGGAATGATGCAGTCTTTGTTATAAAACTAGTGATGCCACCCATGTTTCTAACTTGTTTTTCAAAGAATTTATTAGGTTGCATGGGTTACCTAAGAGTATTGTTTTAGACAGAGACACCAAATTTGCGGGCCATTTTTGGAGGACACTGTGGAAGAAACTTAGTACCAAACTGAGTTTCAGCTTAGCTTATCATCCTCAGACTAATGGACAAACTGAGGTAGTGAATAGGATTCTGGGAAATTTTTTGAGAAGTCTTGCAGGAGAGCATCCCAAGCAGTGGGACATATTTTTCCTCAGGCAGAATATGCATATAATGACTCACCAAATAGAAGCAGAGGGAAGATTCCATTCCATATTGTTTATGGAATGCACCCCAGAGAAATATCAGCGTTAAGAAATCTGGGAAAGGCATAACTAAGGAGCGCTGATGGTGAGGGATTTGTTTCAGAGATCCAAGCCATACATGAACAAGTGAAACAACAACTACAAGGAAACATCATCAAATACAAAGGCAAAGCAGACTTGAGCAGAAAATAAGTCCATTTTGAAGTAGGAGATCTGGTTTTGGCACAATTGAGAAAGGAGAGATTCCCAAAGAAGCAGTATAATAAACTGAAGTTCAAAAAGATTGGGCCATGCAAGATACTTAGAAAGTTTTCTGCAAATGCTTATGAGATTGAATTGCCTCCTGATGTTGGAATATCTCCCATTTTTAATGTTGCATATTTGTACAAGTATGAAGATGATGGTGCAAAAGAGGGACCAGCAGACAAGGAATAGATTGAGTGGGAAAATCAGCTACCTCTAGCACAACCACTGCAGCCAGAGAAGATATTGGACAAAAGAGTGTTCAGGAAGACCACAGGACAAGAGTACTTTCAGTACTTAATCAAATGGAAGGACAAGCCAGAAGAAGATGCCACTTGGATGACTGAAGGAATGTTGCAGAAGATAGGAAAACTAGTGGAAGATCTCATGGAAAAAAGTCTACGAAGAAAATTGCCCTCGGGAGTCTAATGTAGGGGCATTAGAAACTAGCCAGCAATGTAGGAGGTTTTGTCCACATGTTGTGGCTAGGAGGGATCAAAATCATTTGATTTTGTAATAGAAAGGTGTCAATACCTTAGCTTCCTATTTCATTTAGATTAGTTAGAGTCAATAGAAGTCGAATAGTTTAGTTCAGTCCATCTGTCATGTTCAGTTATTCGAATAATGTAATTAAGTTTTGTTAGAAGATAGACGGTCCTCACCGATGAACCGAAGAGACACATTGTAATGCATATAAATTGTATCCCCCGGATGTATTGAAGGGAGGATATTTCCACAGTGAACTTGTGTGTTAAGCAATTGCTTCCGGTTGAATAAATTTCAGTGCTCATTGATTATCAAATTGTATTGAATTGATATTTGTGAGGAATTTTTTTAATTGTGAGGCGATTGAACACTGGTCTATGTATAATTGTTGAATAGAGTTGTTGTATGATATTCGCACCTCTCTGTCCATTATTTTCTCTTGAATTGTCTGAAAATTTGAAAAATCCCACTCGTAGCAGGGGTCTATGTATGATCGTGGTCATTGAGCCCTGTCACATGGTAGTGAAAACCCTGCCTACACATGAATATTTTGATTGGTTGTGAACTGAGAATGTTGTCCCAAGAGTTGAACCTGAGTTAGTGAACGGAAGAGCACAGAAAGGAAGACGTTAACCCCATGGTCAATCACTGTTGAAAGGATAGAAGCGATTTTGATCACACTGCCTTTGTGGCACAAGTGGTATTTCAGAATTTGAAGCGATCACATTTGTTAGAGGACATGTGGCATAAGGAAGGTTCCCAAAACCGCCCTCATCGCGCATTAATTATCGACTGAGGAGGCAGCGCGATATCTGCATACGCCATCCGATCTGGAGGCTGGCTATTGAATGGTGATCGCACCCAGACTTTCTCGGAGGTTAATCTAAGGTAAGGAGTGTGTATTTAATTAAACCTTCGATTGTGTATGGTGGGCCCGAGGCCTAAGGGTGTTTATTTAAAAAAAACGTTGGGTTATTGATATAAGATACTGAAGGGTGACAACCTTAGTATAAGGTTCAACGAGAGGATTAAAGTTCGGGGATACATTTAATTTTCGAAAGTTTGTTGAATGTATTTATTTGTCAATTTATCTGAAATTGATAAATAAAATTAGAGAGGAGCCGAGGAAGACTACGTCGAATGAACTGAGTTAATTCAAGGGAAAATGATGACAGAGCTACAATAGAGAGACCAACTCTCCTTGGGGGCCTGAATTCAATTTTGTTGCTGTCAACAAGCAAAATGGAAATATCAACAAGTACAAAGAAAGACTTGTTGCTAAGGGTTTTTCATAGTAGGAAGGGATTGATTATGAGGAAATTTTTTCTTCTACAGCTAAATGGAACACCATCTCACTCACACTTGCCTTAGTATCTCAGCAAGGGTGGAAATTTCATCAGATGGATGTAAAAGGTGCTTTCCTCAATGAAGATTTATAAGAAAAACTGTATATGACACAACCATCAGGTTTTGAAATTGAAGAATAGGAACATAAAGTATCGAAACTGATCAAGGCTTTATATGGGTTAAAACAAGTTCCCCAATATTGATATGCCAAAATGGACGAATACCTTTGCTTTCAACGAAGTGAATATGATGATACCTTGTATGTATGCCAACAAGGTAAAAATCTGGTGATTCTGGTTATGTATGTAGATTATTTGATTGTCACTGGAAACAATGATGATCACATTTCACAGTTGAAAAAGGAGTTACATGCAGGTTTTAAGATGACAGATTTGGGACTACTTCAGTACTATCTTGGAGTTGAAGTATTCCAACATCGACATCATATCTTCATTTCCTAGAGTAAGTATGCAGTATAATTTCTTTAGCAATTTGGAATGCAGGATTGCAAGCCTATTCTTACCCCCATGGAAAAAAACTTGAAACTTTCAAAATTTGAAGGGGGGGGGGGGGAGTGGTGGATAGCACTACTTATCGACAGTTGAATGACAACCTGATTTATCTAACAACTACTCAACCAGATATTTCGTACGCCATCAATATTCTTTCATGATTTATGTAGGAACAATGAGACAGCCATTGGAATGCAACCAAAATTGTTCTTCGTTATATCCAAGGAACAAAATATTTTGGCCATTTTTACAAAAGACTAAAAAAATTGTACTTGGTGGATTTTCAGATGCCAACTTTGCTAGCAGTATTGATGATAGGGCATCAGCCTCAGGGTATTTAATGAACATGGTGTCAGCTATAGTGTCTTTGAGTTGCAATAATCAAGCTACAGTGGCCACTTCTATAGAAAAAGTAGAGTACATACCACCATGGGAAGCAACATGTGAGATTGTTTGGTTGCATAGAGTTTACAGGACTTGGGAATTCCTTGAGAGGAAGATACATCATTGTTCATCGACAACCAGTCATCAATAAAGATTTCCAAGAAACCAATGTTTCATTCAAATACAAAAATGTGGACACCAAGTATCATCATATCAGATCACTCATTGCAAAATATGTCATCAAGCCGATTTATTGTCCTTCAGAAGATCATATCTTCGATATCTTCACCAAACCACTTGGCAGAATAAAATTTACTAAGTTCAAGGATGAACTTGGTATATGTTGTAATATATCTTTGGATCATAGGGGGGAATTCTAAATTATCCAAATATCATAGTTTAAAGCTAGGATAAAATATTTATTAAATGAGAATAATTAAATCAATATTAGAGATACTTAGAAATAGAATATTGTTACAAAAGATATGACTCTAGAATAGTGTCGTATCTTAGGCTCTTAAATAGGAATAAAGTTAGTAGATTTGTTAGAAGCATATTTATTGTAGATGGACACTTGTTGTTTTATCAAGTGGTCCATAACTAAAATAAGTTAGGACATCTAACTTATAAATACGTTATTCTCCTAACTGCAAGAGTGTTGGAGTTTACGTGTGTAAACTCTTGCAATTCCTATGCAATTTCTTTTCCCATTATTAATAAAATTACCTGTCTGAGGAAACTTCTATATTAAGTAGCGCTACAATATTCCATCTCAACGGTTTTGTGGAATCTTTTTCTTTAGTGATTGTGAGAAAATTCTTAGTCTTTTGGCTATGAGTCAACTTTTGACTAGTCTAGCGGTTTGACATAAATCTTACCTGGCAAACACAGTGCAATATATTCTTGGGCTAACATAAATTTTAGACCCAATAGGTTTGAATATGCATTTCCTTATCTGATTTCAATATGGGTTGATTATCTCTTATCTAAATCCACCTTGGGGAGCTTTGGCTCATATTCTCATGATGTTTACAACATTTGGAGCCTGTGTATGTGTATTCTCATGAATTATGACTCTAGTTCTAAGACCTTTTGGTACAAATTCCCTACTCTCATTTTTTATCTACTCACGAAGATCTACAAAGTGTTGATTATGACTTGGAAGTTAAGTTTTCTCGGTTCCATCACTTATAGGTGGAACGTAGTGATAATAATCAGTCTCTCCAACATCATATCTCATGGTTCATAGATGAAGTGGATGCTCTCTTGGATATAATAATGAACCTCAAACTTATCAGACATACCCCTACAGGTCAAGACCAACCCGAGGAGGATTCAAGCAAGTGGGACATTCATCTCAATAGACAAATGATGAAAAATGACTAATTTACATGTAAAAGATTAATCACTATATATGTTTTTTGGTGTTTTTATTGTTTTGTAATATTTTTTACTGGTGTCTCTCCATATAATGGGTTTATAGCCACTTTTCTTATGCACAAGTATTGAAAATCAGAAATGTAACTCGTGTGTATTTGCTACAATGAGACACAAACTTAATACCAAACCTACTGATTTAAAAAAAATTAAAAGAAATAGTTATTAAAATATTATAGAAAACATAAGTGATAAATAAGAATAATAATTACATAAAACAATTATAATGTTAAGAAAAAATCAATATAGATGAATTAATTAATTCATTAAAAAAACATACTTTGTAATTAGCCATAAGTTCTCATCATGAAAAATATATTAAAAAAATAATATTTTATTACTTTATAAATTACAAAAATATGACGAGATGCATGTTATAAAGCATTGTTTTATCAAGGAACAAGTTTGATGAAAATTCATTATTTTACATCACTTTTTAAATTTTTCAACAAAAACCTCAATTGTTAAAATAAAGTGCTTTCAAATTAACATTGAAAAAGGATTTTAATTAAAAATAAAAGACATCTTTGACGCATAATATCAAAACCAACATTTTTTAATAAATAACGTAAGAATCACAAATTTAATATAATATTTTTTATTTATAGGCGACATAAATCCTATAATAAATACATAATTTATACTATTATAACGATTTGTTTGTAGCTTTTTTAAATTATATATATATATATATATATATATATATATATATATATATATATATTCTTTTACTTAACTTCATAATTTGTAAGAGTAATTTTTATTATAATTTATAAGCACGAGATTTTATTAAAATTTCAAATAATTTTATATTTTCCATATTAAATATGAGATATTCATATTTTCGTTAACTTGAATAATTTTAAAATTATTAATAATATAAAAAAATATGTTTTTAAATTTCTAAAAATTACAAATAGTCACATTTATTTTTATTAAAATAAAGGATGCATGAAAATATGGAAAGTTAGTGTTTAAGATTCAAATCACTGGAAAAAAGAAAATTATTTACACAGATTTGATGTCTAACTTAACTATCATATTAAAATTAAATTATTGTTATTATAATATAAATAATATACTTTGAGGTAAATTATTGTTATTATAACATAAATAATATACGTTAAGGTAAATGTGTTGTGGCTGGTGTCATGCAACGACACACACCTAATTGACCATCAAGTTCAGTAACGGACCCAACTGCAGATGGTTGGAGGAATGTATGAGGCACGCTTCACCATAATGGAAGCTGATGAAAAACATGGAAGCTAGAAAATTCTATCAGGCCATCGTTGGAAAAAGTGCCGCTCGAGAATAGGTTTAAGGCAACAAAGAATGGTGTAGCAAGGTATTGTTCTTAGCAGGCGAATTCCAGAGGAGTCTGAAGATACGGAGGTTGGTCTGCGATGTCGAAGGTTAACTTGGCATGTCATGGCTCTTGCAACCTATGTATTTCAATTACCTATTCTTGTTCTTTGTAATGAAGGCAACATCATGTTCGTGGATGGTTTCTATGACTTGCATGCAGTTTGTTGATTCAGTAGCTGGTCTTATTTTTAATTTGGAAATGTCTTTAGTCTTCGTTGTTTCAATTTTAAGGAAGGGTCTGTCACTGTTCCTTGCATGCTGGTTTTGATTATTCTGGGTTCAACAATTGACCCTTGTTTTAGAATCTCGTCCTCATTCCTCAATGTGGCTCAGTAAAATTATTTGTTTTGTTATGGAACCCAGTTAAAAACCCTTTTGTGTTTACACAATAGCGAATGGTTTGTCAATGGTTTATTCCCAGTTGATTTGCGTTTAAAAATCCCCTCTTCATTTCCTATGAGGTTAAATTACAGGCCCTATTGTGCTTCTCCCTATGGATGGAAAATTTTATGGTCTGGGTTTTGTGTCCTATCAACAATGATGAATTTTATCAAGCCTATGAGCAGGTTTGTATGTCCAACAATGATAACTTAGTAACCCAAAGTTGCCCTCCTCAGGATAATCCATCGTTGTTTGGAATCAGGGTAACCTCTCCTCAGTTTCTCAGTTTTGGCCGCCAGAGTAGTAATCTGAATCATGTTAGTCAATCCTTCTATTGCAATGGTATTTGGAAAATTCGTTTATGAAATATGGTATGTGTGACTTTTCTGCTTATCCTTCATGCTACTGGTTGCATGGCAACAAAGTTTGTGGTTCTGCATGCTTACAAGGAAGTAGTGGGCCCCATCAAAGATCAAATGAATTCTATTATTGATTTTTCCTTGCCATATACAGGCTTGTTTCACATTTTTACAGGGATTATACAGGATCTGTCAGTGTGTGCTCGTCAGTTCAAAAACATGGCAAAAGGTCAACCTGGGAAACGACAAGGTATGGAAAAAGAGAAGCAGAAGCTTCCAATTCATAATGCGGAACCAAGTAAGCGTGGAAGAAAAACTAAAAAAGAATTTATAGAGAATATTTTTGATATCTATATAGGTAGAAACCCACCTCAGGTTCACAACAAAATTCAAGGTTAGGAAAGAGAGAGCAACCACAAAGACAATGACATTGAACAATAGGAAGCCACCATGGACTTTATCTCAGACCTTGAGACTACAAGAGGGAGGCTATATCTCTTTCACCAATCTATTCATACCTATTGTATTTTTAAATGTGTTTTGGCGAAGGCCATGACGAGTATGCAGGAAACGAAAGGAAACCCCAATGTGGTTCTAGTTGTGAAACAATTCAAATAGGAAATTCAAGAAATTGGCATATCTCAGTATCATGCAATGACCGAAATTGGGAGAATTGAACGCCAGCTTCAAGCTATGAAGCAAATAGATATGCCAGGTTCTATTGCAAAGGACCCGGCTCCTATCGACTCTTCTGATGGATGAACCTAGATATTAATAGTTTTTAATGATTTTTGCAGCAAGTATTTACTACTTTCGGTTAAACTTTGATGGACATAGTAAAGTAGATATAGAAGCAAGTAGAAGGAAGAAACAATTCCAATACTGGTTGGCTTTTAACTCACTCAGGTGGCCAACAGACCTGGTTTCCTTCGAGCAGGTTGAGGCCACTAATTGCTTCAATATATGTATGGCAATATGCATTGTTTTTTTTTATAAATAGAAAACGGTAAGGCTCTACGAAATTTATAAAAGAAAGAAAAAAAATAATATACTTTTATTTATAATTTTTTAAAAGTTATTGTATTAAAAAAAAATCTAATAACTATCATGTTTTAGTTAATAAATGTTTTTGAATTTTTTCTTTTCTGATCCATAATTTGTAAAAAACATATTTCAAAGAAAATCACATATGATCATGAATTGTCGATGCGTTTCGAACCAACCAGTGTGGTTCATCTTCAAGACAAGATAATGTTATTATTGGACATGTATATAACTAACTAATATAAATTTATAAAGATAAAGTATATGTATTTAATATAAAATATTTATTTTAATTTCAAATAATGAGTTATTTGATTAAAAAATGGCTTTGATATCAACGATTTTGGCTTTAGTAGATGCAACAACAGTGATATCTTGGCATAATGAAGAGGATCATGCATGTATCGGCACTAGTTCTTTTTCATCGGAAAAATGACACATTAGAACTCAATTTTTTGTTGGATGAGGAAAATGAGGGGAGAGAGGAGATATATTTCCTCTTCGTTAGTATTGCAAGTAGAGAATATGGAAGTGGCTCTTTCGAGTGGGTGGCTAAGTAAGTTATCCATTGGGTGGCTAAGTGAGCTATTCAAAAACTCAAGGTGGTTGGAGAAAGCTACAACAACGAGGTTTTTTATAGTTAGGAGAACCAAGGCCATGCAAGAGAATTAGAACCCTCAATTACTCACATAGGAAGTCAACATTAAGGTCACATTTGAGGTTACAAGCTATGGATTTTCCGGCATGAAATCTCTAATGTTATTGCTTTGCATTGTGCTCGGAAAATACTCAAGCTCTTCGGTTTCCTGCAAAGTGTTTGCAAAAATGTCTTAATGATTCAAATAAGGTTGCGTAGGTAGTGTTCAGAAAGTGTTTGAAAAAATGTTTCTACATGTCAAGGAGTTTAATTCTTCTTTTGTCCCTCACTTCCTATGTTTAGTGGAGCTCTTGGGGAGTTCTACCTCTTAGCTAGATCTAGAAAAGCAAAGACCATTAGTTAGATATCCACTCGAATTCTCAATATCTATAAGGTCATTTATTTTTTGGACTCTCTATTCCAAGATGTGAGCAATTGATATGATAGCTATGCTTTCTGCAAAACTCCAAGAGAATTCAAGGATCTTTGTGGGAGTGATGTGACTCCTCCTCGAAGGGAGGAAACTGATGATGATAAGAGGACTAAGACATTATGGCATAAAAAAGGATTCATCTATCTATCTAGTTGTAGGCCTCAAAGGAGGTGCTAGGGGTAATGGGGTATCCTCTACTTCGAATCCCATGACTTTCAAGGATTCCCTAAAGTTGGATCCTAGTTGTTGGAAATAGAGAGTTCTCCCCAGTGAGGCTTTTGTGGTGGAACATTCTTCAGATACCCCAATGCTATAGGTGAATGATTCCATTAGCAAGATAAGGATTAAAAAATATAAACGATGTGCTATTATATCTCATTTTAATGGATTTTGGAATTTATCATCTACCCTCTAGAATTGGGTTCACTAGAACTGGTCCCTAAATATAGATTTTATGTTTTTCTCTAAAGGATTTTTCGTGGTTTTCTTTAAAGATATTTAATATCAGAAAAAGGTTCTTCAAGAGGGACCCTAGTTCTAGGGGAGAGCAAGAATTACAATGAAAGTTGACAAAAGGTATTGTGACTTTCATTCACATTTGTGTGGAAGTGGACCTTAGTGAAGGATTACATGATGAAATCATCCTCAAGTGGCAGGGTAAGGAATATACCCAACAAATGGATTATGAAAATACTACTTTCGGATGCAGAATATGCTAGGAACATGGGCACCTTCAAAATGCATGTCTCTGTTCATAATGAGAGTTCAACAACGAAGCGCTGAAGATAAGCAACTAAGAGCTGAAGAGAAGCAGCTACATATGGAAAGACCCAAAAAAAAAAGTAGCAGGTACCAAGATTTTTGTAACTTAGAAGATGAGCATCTCCCAACAACAAAAAAAAAAACATCTCACGACAACTAAGGTCAGCTTCTAGTACCACTGCCTCAACTCTCCGTAGAGGAGATCCTTTCTAGAAAGGACAATGAAAGAACAATAATTATAATTCCGCGTGCAAATTCCAAGAGGAAGCTCAATGAGTTTGACCTCTATCATTCTATAGCAAGAAAAAACTTGTAAATTTTGTGCTATAAATTTTGTGACTTTCCAAAATACACATATACCAGATTTCCAAGGCTTCATCCAAAAATACGTACATGGGACTTTCCAAAATAAACATATACCAGATATCCAAAGCTTTTCACAAAAATCGCATCGTGAATATAAAAGGAAAATAGTGCCCTCGAGTTGGCAGAAGGCTGCTACATGCCATAAAACGTGATGCCCACGCACTCATCATCGACCCTAACATTGAGTTCAACTTTGAAATGTTTTTTCTGTGCTAGACAGTTCCGATATTCATCACAAAAACAGTCAGAAATTTTTTGACACTAAACAACAAAACGCTTTCTCATATGCGCCTGTAATCTTTTGTTCAGTTGTAATGTTTGAGAAAAAAAACCGCAAAACCCTCAGCTACGAAGGCCGAAACCCTTACTATATGATAAAAATGCTTCCAGCTTGAGATGGTTCTCTTCGATGAGTATAATATTCTCCAACCGGATCATCTTCAATAGTTCTTTTCCTTTTGTTTCAAAATTGCAATGCCATTAAAATATACGCTCTCCGATATTCCATAGAGAATCAAAGTTCCCTGGACGAGCTGCAGAGGAATCCAGTTCCAGTTGATAAAGTGGCTGATCCGATCGATTACAGACAAGAGAAGACAATTCCCCATTGATGAATGTACTGAAAAATGTAGCACCATCGGCCTCTTGCATAGGTTGAGCCAATATATTTTGACAGGGGCTATCGCTAGCCCACTGAAAGCTGTTCACACAATTACTTGAATATGCATCTGTGGGAATTCCCAGGTTTGAAGAACGAGATGGTGGAGGCATACATGAGTTGCATAATATAGAGGGCTGTAAATCTGGTAGCTGAGTTCCCCGCTGCTGGTCTAGCATTGCACTAATCTCATCGCGTTTCATAATCGATGCTGACATAAGTGGAGCTTCAGGTATCATTTTCTTATAAATCAATGGATCATTCAGCAGGAGATTGTGTAGATAAGAAGATTGCTTCGTCGGACTAGCCATTCCTGATAGGCGATTAGTAGAATCAGGATAATAGGAGCTGCTACCATATTGAAACTGGTCAACTAGATGGTGTCCCGTTAAATTGGTGTTAGGTTGCATCGCTATGGAGAAGCAGGAAACATCATCATGAATATTTGCAGAAGTGCCCGATTCGCTTTCAGAGGACCTTGTTTCCGGATCATGCTCTGGGGTCGTGTTGCAAGGGGATTTAACGAGCGAGGGCAAGGATGGAGAGCCCGGGAGGTCAAGAAATGATTTTCTGTTGATCAGCCCCGTGGAACTCTTGTTTCTGATAGCACTCTTCTTAAAAATTCTGCAGACAACCCATTCATCCTGCACCAATTCCAACCACATATACATCAGGTATCTAACTTTTTGGGTTAAGTCCTCTCCTTCACCAAGAGAGCTATTTGCGGGAAAGATCGTGTATTGATGTAATGCGAAAATAGATAGAAAAAACTTTCAAGTCTAAACCTAGCATTATATCTCTATATGAAAACATTTGCACTTTCAAATTTTTCTCTCACTGCTCCATAAATCCACTGTTCAGGGAATACGTAAACCGTTACTAATATACAATAGATGAGAGTATAGTATGAATTGTATTAACATACATTGCAGCCCTTAGGCAGGGAACAACAGGAGAATTTGCTTTCGAGGCGATATTCGTGCATTGCCCAGCTTGTTTTCTCTCCTTTGGGAGCCCTGCCCTTGTAAAAAACCAGCGTTCTTTTCATTCCAACGTTCGCGGATAATCGTTCACTGAAAACTTCCCGATCCTTTCCTGTTGTTTTCCAGTATCCAGCATCTGTGGCTCTACTCGTGCGTATTCCTCTAGGATATTTGCGCTCCCTAAGGGCGAAAAAATACCATTCCTTCTCTCCCGCTTTAGTTTTTTCTGCACACTTGTTATCATGAGTTGTTATACCATAAAACCTACTATTTAAAATCCCCTTTGTTTCTGGCAATAGAAAATAAAGCAAACACTATTAAATCCCCTTTTATCATATAATGGCGATAAATAATTTATATATACCTGGCAGATCCCAAGGCTCACACATGTTCAAGTCGGCCTCTGCAATTGCACCGCCAAAGAAGCTGCTGTGCAAATTTTTTTCTGTTAGATAGTAAGTAATGAGTTCTTCATCAGTGGGATGAAATCTAAACCCTGGAGGCAGCTGGCTGTGAGTGTCGGGCTTGCCCCCATCCTTCATCGAATTCACGGTCGACTCCCTTCCCATCTCAGTATCTCCACCTGACACCATGAACAAGCGAAACTATTATAATCTATCTGGTTCGATCCACAGTATGGCAGTACTAAGCACTGTAGCCTGCTTGTCTTCAGTCGCCTCTGTGACTATGTCTGGCAGCTCTGACTGTTGTTAATATGGATTTACAGAAATATCTTTGTGATGCACTATCATTCAAAATGTAATGGTAATATTTCAATAAACATTGGTGCAAGAGTGCTATATTCAGAAGATGGATTAAAACACATCATATATATATATATATATATATATATATATATATATATATATATATATATATATATATATATATATATATATATATAATTTAAAAAAAAACCGCAGTCATGAAAATAGAAGTAAATGGGATTTACTGGTGCATAGCCCTCGTTCCATTCACGACAAGATATTTCCGATAATGCAACCCCGAGAAGCAATTTCACCAACTAAGATCCGAAATCTTGAACCACCTCGTCGATGACCCCTTAATTTATATTTTTATAATATAGTTTTCATTTTCCTCTTGCCTCTTTTTTGGGGTCTATGTCCGTATTTGTTTAGGATCCACGCGACGTTAGGCAGCTATTTAATGAGAAGGCTATTGACTCTCAGCAACGTTAGGTGACGAGACAACCCGACCTATGAAGATCTG
Source organism: Pinus albicaulis (assembly GCA_034641835.2). Lineage (NCBI taxonomy): Eukaryota > Viridiplantae > Streptophyta > Pinopsida > Pinales > Pinaceae > Pinus > Pinus albicaulis. Next base: position 1,702,360,440 of record CM076584.1, on the reverse strand, counting down.
AAACCTACAACCATGGACAATGCTGGAATCAGCCAACCAGTGCTCACCGCCTAAAAAGGAAAAAAAAATGGAGCTATTGTTCATTAGCATGAGAACCCATGTTACCAATAAACCTATACGATCCAGGTAAGCTATCTACCTAGACTCCGTCCAAGTGATCTCAGGTTATGTCATTTGAGTATCCATCCGATAATGTCCACGTTTTTCTAAAGGTTAGGTAATTTTTTTCTGCATAGTATAATTCCTTTCACACTCAATTCCTTTCACACTCAGGATCTCATGAACGTCTAAATGCAGCAATCAGACAAGTTTAAACACTAATTTTGGACCTTTTTTTCATTTCCAATTTCGATTACTATGCGGTTGATGCTAATAGCGGCATGGTACTTCGCATACCTGTCATCGCAAATGCATCACATGGCATTTACTTAGTTCACATAGGAGGATTAACCTAACCCAATCCTTTCATGATAAATGCTTGCATACTTGAACATCATGACGTTCTGTTATTTTCAAGGCAATACTGGTTCTTAAAGGAGGGATTTGTTATTGCAAGGATGGATTATGACAGATTTTGCAATGAGCTCATTTATGGCCTCCTATACCATGTAGGGAATGTGGGTTTAGATCAAGGTGTAGCTCTTCAAACATGTCTTTTTTTGAACATTGCATACAGAGAGATGGGTCTTTTAAATTCTGCATAGATAGTCCACAAGGATGTCACTCAATTAACCTATGACATATAAACAATACCCTTAATTTAACTACATATTGGAAAATACCTCTAAAAATCACTTTATTTAACCCCCTACCAATACTAACCCAATACATTTTTTCAATTTAAAAAACCCCTACTTTCACTAGATATTTTAGGTATTATTTTTTTCATTAATATTTTTTATACCCCTTTATATTTATATCCCTAACATAATGACATGATGCCTCAGCATGTGCAAACATCGATTGAGTTGAAGGGCCTCTGGATATTGAGCTCACAAATGACAAACTTATTAGTGGAGATTAGTACCAACAAGAGAGCCGGAGTTTTCAGATGTCATATGTCAAGCGCCAAGCTCGAGTAGCCTGAGGACTCTATAGATGTTAGGAATTTGCCACAGGTGCCGAGGATGAGGAGCTGAAGTTGAATGTAGATTCCAAAATTTTTTTTAGAGAACTATGCCTAAAACATGAGGAACACAATCAAGGCCGAGAAAATTGCAGCCAAGTTGGATTCATCCAGAAAAAAAGAGGATTGGAGATGCAATTGAGCAGGAAATCTAGTGGTTGGATAATAACTAGCTAGCTCAGGCTGATGAATTTTATTGAAAACTGAAAGGGATGGAGTCCACTTACAATATTATGATTGCAAAATATATCAGGGAATTTGAATTATTGATGGGTGTTGTCGATGGTGTGAAAGCTCTCATAGATGCTAGTGATCGGTGGAAATCGCTCGTTTGTTTGGTGTTGTTGGCCTACTGATTAAATTGGTCATGTTCTACTACACAAAATTTATGGGCAGACATGAATCAGGTAAAAGTGTTATAAGTGAGATCACAACAAGCTCAGGATGAAATTGTCACAAACATTGGAGGCAGGATTGGCTTGAATACCTCTTTATATGCAGTCAATGAAACAAACCCCCCTGTAACATATCTCAATAGAAATGTTTATGTCTCAATGCAAAAATAATATAGGATTCACACTTGTTTGCAAGCATAGAGCCCCTGAGTTATGTGGTTCATTCATCATGAAGAATACTCCCTTCATTGACATTTGAAACCTAGGTTACATATTTGGTGAAATTTTGACACGAAGGCTCTTTTTTCGAGAGAATATATTGCATATAAATAGATCTCATGAAATATATGTTTGGAACTCTATCTTTACACACAACTGTTAGGATTAACAATGACAAGGTCATAAGCTATCTAAGTAGAAATATTATAATTCCAAAACTTGAAAATAATGATCAATTTTTGCAACCAGCTCCAATAATGAAGCCTAGGATGGACTTAAAACAAGAGGATTCTTGACAACAATAAGTTGTTCAGGAAATTCTGAGGTTTGATGTATTGTCTTAAAAGGTAAGAGTCCATGCAAAAACTACTCGACAATTTCTTACACTTATTTAGTAGTAGCAAAGCACATGAAGAGTCACATTGAAAGCAAAGAAGAATATGTGGCATAACAGGTTACTTTTCTCCATTAAGGAAATTTAGTAGCAACTTCGAGTAGCAGGATACATTATTCGCTTCTTTGACATTTTAGGCATCAATAAAATGAATATCAAATGTATTGGGATCAATTTTCCACACATTCAATGCTGCATACTCTTCCCAGCACTCGTTTAGTTGAGCTTGAGTGTAAGCCTACATGAAAGAGACCCAATTAGATGCATTTAAACCAACCTCGACTAGGAAATTTGAACTAATGATATTTCTCATGATCTATAGAGTATGTGGAGAGAACCTTTCAAGAAATCCAGTTCAAAGAATTAGCATAGAATACACCATAGTATTCATTCACGAAGCCTCTTCCAGGTATGTTTCATAATTTATGAGGTATAATTTCAAGTAGTTTCAGGATATTTTCAGAGGTACATTTAGTAGTACAATGTTAGACGGAGATATTTCCTTTCAAGATCCTTGAATTAACACTAAAGTGCCACTGTAACATAAAATATATGACCTGGAGAATTGCAAAAAAAGAAGTGATCCTTTGGGTGGAATTTGGTTGAATTATATGGAAATGAATCTTGAGAGCCTCGTGCATATATAAGGCTATACATCGTTGTTTACGGTACCTGAAAAAATTGGACAGGGAATGTGTCACTCTAAAGAGATAATGGAGACATCCTCAAATATTGTAGTAGAAGGGGTAGAAAAAGGTGTCATGTTCCTTTGTTATAGGCTTGCTTGATAGTATAATTCAAATAAATTTAATGATTTGCATCTAAAGAAATCAACCCAAAAGTTACTATCAGTATTGTGGAAGATTGACTGACTTGAGAAGTATTGCTACAATTATCCTTCATCAAACTTTTGATGCATGGAGGGCATTGAAATCACAAGACTTATATCTATAAATTCTAGTTTTATGAAGCTCAATTTGAACATTATAAGGTCATTGATATCTACTAGGACAAGCTCAGAGACTCATCATATTTTGTGATCTCCATCCTAGAATAGAGAAATATTTTGGTAAAATTTTCCTCGCTTCAAGACACCCAATGTTAATGAAAGGTTTGAATCAGATCTTGTTTTTAAGACCTTCATTGTTGTGGCCCTCTTAGGGAAACAATCCAGAAAATTCTCTGCAATTTTTTTGTGACTAAAGTGGTACAAGAATATCGAAAGGTTCAGGAAATAAGAAGACATTGAAGTTGATTAGAACCTTGGTTCCTTCATTACATAGGAGACAGTCTCTTCCTATGGAATCTTTTGCATCCCCATTTAAAGGGAAGCCTAATCTCAGTTCTAGACTAAGCTTAAAGAAGCCATCGAAGTCAACAATTTATTAGCTTGTTAAGAATTATTAGGCTTGATTCTTGAAATAATGAAGTACGATATCTAGCAGATCATTGTGTGCAAAGTCAAGGTGTAAAAGTGACAGTGATAGCCCTTATCGTATACATACATCGATTACAACATTTTCCTACAATCTGACCTATATAACATTATGAACTCAGTGACAAGCACTGTGTAAGCATCTCTATTCATTAGCAATCTGGAATAACTTGAGAAGCTTCTGGAGGATATCTATATTTGATACACTGAAGTCTTAACCTTATTCAAGATATTTTGAACAATTTTCTATGTGTTTCTACATTCATCTTCGTAATCATCCATCGATCCAGTGACCAAGGATCTGACTTAGAGTATACTCTTAGTATGATTTTTATACTAATTATGATAAGATCCATGTGATATGTTGATCATATGTTTGGGCCTTGATTTTTCCACAACGCAGCCTAAAAAGTTGTACATGATGATGGCAGCAAAATCACTGATGTACAACATCCCTTCTATGTGCTTAGGATTATGCTTGTAGAGATTTTCCCTATAAGAAATACTTGGGATTAATCGTTATATTGTTGTTGGAATTTTTGCATGGTAATCTATGTATGAACATCATTCGAACCAGTAAATAGAATAATAACACTGCATGACTAACCAAGTTTATATATATTAATGCCGGAGTATATTGGTGGTGAGAATCATAGTATTGGTATCTATGTCACGATAACGTAGTACATTTTTATTAATGCTTGGAAGGAAAAATACTTATCATCTTGAGGAGGATCTATCATCATCAATGAGAAAATATCCCAGTTAAGAGATATGGGTAGGGACATTTTAAGATACTCCAAGGGATTCCTAGTTTGAACCATAGGAAAAACTATAGTTTTTGAAATTCAAATTCGTTCCAGATATAATAAAATCCATGTCTTGAAGACCTTAGTATGTTCCTCTATGATTTAATTGAAAAACATCCGTATGAATATTTTGAAGAATACATATGTTACAAAGCTAAGTTAAGCACCAATTTGAGTTCCTAAATAGGAGAAAAATTAAGGGCACTAGGATCCTTGTATAAGTCAATATAGTTGTTTAAAAAGGTTTCAAATTTATCCATCCTCTAATGTATCCTAATGGTTTACAACTCCAAAAATGAAAATATACCTCAGAATTTATGGGGTATACTTTCAAGTAGTTTCAAGATATTTTTAGAGATACATTCAGTATTATAACTTCAGAAGGAGATATTTCCTTTCAAGATCCTTGCATTGACTTTAAAGTGTTGCTGTAACATAAAATATGACCTGGAGCATTGTGAAAAGGGAAGTGATCCTTTTGGTGGATGTTAGTTGAATAATATGGAAATGAAGCTTGAGATCCTCATGCATATATAAGGCTATACATCTTTGTTTACGGTACCTGAAGAAATTAGACAGGGAATGTGTCACTCTAAAGAGACAATGGAGCCATCCTCAAATATTGTTGTATAAAGGGTAGAAAAAGATTTCGTGTTCCTTTTTTAGAGGCATGATTGATGGTATAATTCAGATAAATTTCATGATTTGCATCTAAAGAAGTCAACCCAAAGCTTACTATCAGTATTGTGGAATATTGACTACCTTGAGAAGTATTGTTGCAATTATTCTTCAACAAAAATTTCGATGTATGGAAGGGATTGAAATCACAATCCTTATATATAGCAAGTCTAGTTTTGTGAAGCTCCATTTGAGCATTATAAGGTCGTTCATCTCTACTAGGCCGAGCTCCAAGGTTCACCATATTCTGTGATCTTCATTGCAAAATAGCGAAACTTTTTGGTAAAAGTGTCCTAGCTTCAAGAAACCTCATGTCAATGAAAGGTCAGACTCAAATATTATTTTTAAGACCTTCATTCTTGTGGCCCTGCTAGGGAACCACTCCAAACAATTCTTTACAATTTTTCTATGACTAAATTGGTACAATAATATTGAAAGGTTTAGGTAATAAGAGGACATGAAGCTGATTAGAACCTCGGTTCCTTCATTGCATCAGATACCTTCTCTTCCTATGCAGTCTTGTGCATCTCCATTAAAAGGGAAGCTTGATCTTAGTTCTAGACTAATCCTAAAGTAGCTACCAAAGTCAACAATTTATTACCTTTTTAAGAAGTATTAGCCTTGAAGCTTGAAGTATGGAAGTTTGATATCTAGCATATCACTGTTTGAAAATTCAAGGTGTAAAAGTGATAGTGATAGCCCTTGTCATATGCATACATTAGTTAGAAAATTTTCCTATGAGCCGACCTATATAATATTCTGAACTCGGTGACAAGCACTATGTAAGCATCTCTATTCATTAGGAATCGGGAATAACTTGAGAAGCCCATGGAGGATATCTATATTTGATCCAGTGAAGTCTTAACCTTATTGAATATATTAAGAACAATTTTATATGTCTTGCTAGATTCATCTCCGTAATCATCCATCGATCCAATGACCACGAATCTAACCTGGAGTATACTCTTAGTATGATTTGCATACTAATTATCATAAGATCCATGTGATATTTTTATCATATGTTTGGGCCTTGATTTGTACACAACGCAACCTGAAAAATTGTACATGATGATCGCAGAAAAATAATTGAAGTACAACATCCCTTTTATGTGATTAGGATTATGTCTGTAGAGATTTTTTCTATAATAAATACTTGGGATTGATCGTTATATTGTTGTTGGAATTTCTACATTTATTTGTGTATGAACATCTTTAGGACCACTAAAAACAATAATAACACTGCATGACTAACCAAGTTTATATATATCAATGCTGGAGTATATTGGGGATGAAAATTAGAGTCTTGGTATCTATGTCATGATAATGTAGTACTTTTATATTAATGCCTGGAAGGATAGATCCTTATCATGTTGAGCATGATCTATTGGAATCAATGATAAAATATCTCAGTTAAGAGATATGGACATAGACAGTTTAAGATACTCAAAGGGATTCCTAGTTTGAATCATCGACACAACTATAGTTTTGAAATTCGGAGTCATTCTAGATATAATAAATTCCATGTCTTGAAGACCTTAGTATGTTCCTCAGTTATTTAATTGAAAAACATCAGTATGAATATTTTTTTAGAATACATATGTTGCAAAGCTAACTTAAGCACCAATTCATGTTCCCAAAATAGGAGAAAAATTAAGGGCACTAGGATCTTTGTAAAAGTCAATATAGGAGTTTAAAACTATTTCAAAGTTATGCATTCTATAATGTATCCTAATAGTTTACAACTCCAAAAATGAAAATATACCTCAAAATTTATGAGGTATACTTTTAAGTAGTTTCAAGATATTTTCAGAGGTACAATTACTAGTATAACTTCATAAGGATATATTTCCTTTCAAGATCCTTGCATTGACTCTAAAGAGCCACTATAACATAAAATATATGACCTGGAGCATTGTGAAAAAGGAATTCATCCTTTGGGTGGAAGTTGGTTGAAGAATATGTAAATGAAGCTTGAGAGCCTCGTGCATATATAAGGCTATACATATTTGTTTACAGTACCTGAAGAAATTGGACAGGGAATGTGTCACTCTAAAGAGATAATGGAGCCAAACTTAAATATTATAGTAGAAGGGGTAGAAAATTCTATCATTTTCCTTTGTTAGAGGCTTGTTTGGTAGTATAATTCAAATAAATTTAATGATTTGCATCTAAAGAAGTCAACCTAGACTTTACTATCTGTATTATGGAAGATTGACTAACTTGAGAAGTATTGCTACAATTATTCTTCAACAAAAATTTTGATGTATGAAGGGAATTAAAATCAGAAGCCTTAAATCTAGCAAGTACAATTTTTTGAATCTCCATTTGAACGTTATAAAGTCATTCATCTCTGCTAGGTCGAGCTCCAAGGTTCACCATCTTTTGTGATCTTCATCCCATAATAGCGAAATCTTTTGGTAAAATTGTCCTAGATTCAAGACACCTCATTTCAATGAAAGGTCAGACTCAGATCTTCTTTTTAAGACTTTCATTATTGTGGCCCTCTTAGGGAACCACTCCAAAAAATTCTTTGCAATTTTTCTATGACTAAAGTGGTATAAGAGTATCGAAAGGTTCAAGCAATAAGGTGACATTGAAGTTGATTAGAACCTTGGTTCCTTAATTACATTGGAGACCTTCTCTTCCTATGCAATATTTTGCATCTCCATTTAAAGGGAAGCCTGATCTCAGTTCTAGAGTAAGCCTAAAGCATCTACCAAAGTCAACAATTTATTACCTTTTTAAGAAGTATTAGCCTTGAAGCTTGAATTATGGAATTTTGATATCTAGCAGATCACTGTGTGAAGATTCAAGATGTAAAAGTGAGAGTGATAGCCCTTGTCATATACATACATCAATTACAACATTTTCCTACAAGCCGACCTATATAACATTCTGAACTTGGTGACAAGCACTGTGTAAGCATCTTTATTCATTATAAATATAGAACTTAAGAAGCCTTTGGAGGATATCTATATTTGATCCAATGAATACTTAACCTTATTGAATATATTCTAAACAATTTTACACTGGTACAAAATGCCTAATTAGTTACCAAAAAAACGACTAAAATGTGCATATACACGACTATTTGTCGGTGACTAATAGTAGCTAATTTACAGTATCTTATAACGCGACCAAATTTTGGTCGTTTTTAGCTTAGTCATTAATTGGTTATCTCAATTTTTTTGTCTAGTTGTATATTTGGTCATTAATTTAGTTACTGATTTAGTCCTTAATTTAGTCATTGATTTGATCATTAATTTAGTCATTGATTTGGCCCTTAATTTTTTCATTGATTTGGTCATTTATTTAATCATTGGTTTAATCTTTGATTTGGTCATTAATTGTCATAATTAATGACCAAATATACAACAAAATATATTACTATATGATCACCTGATAAAACCAATTAATAACTAAAGAAATATGACCAAAATGTTGGTCATGTTATAAGATACTGTAAATTAGCTACTAATAGTCATATATATGCAAATTTTGGTCATTGTTTGAAAACATTTAATGACTGAAAAAATATGACTAAATTTTAATCGTTATAATATACTATAAATTAGCTACTAATAGTCGTATACATGCCAAATTTAGCCGTCATTTGTAGTCACACATTTATCATTTGCAGTAGTCATTTATTCATTATATAAACGACTAATTTAGTATTTTATATTCATTTCATTTACTTTCATTAATAATCATTATAAATGACTAATTTAGTCATATATTCATTTTATTTGTGTTCATAATTAATCAATATAAACTACTATTTTAATAGTTTTAGATTGATTTTATGTGTTCATTATTAATCAACATAAATTAATTAGTATGATTTTGCAAACAAAAAAATAAAAAATAAAATAAAAAAATGTTATACAATTTACATGTTCATCTAATATGAAAACGCAAAGTTACATATGTTAATTACAATACCAAGTAATATCAAGTAAAAGTATAAATAATTCCAACCACATAAATTATATTATATAAAATGTCAAGTATTAAAATATGAGTTTCCAACTTAATATTGGTTGGAGTAAAATTTACAAATAAAATATTGTTCATCACTTCAAAACATTATCATTATCTTGCCAAGGAATTGCAAGTGAATTCACCAACTCTAAAAACTTGACCATCAGTATTTATGTGTATGTCTTCTGTAGGATATTGGCTCTACGGGTACCACTAGACCAGTACACTTCTCTCTCTTTGTCACTCTAGTGTTATTTTTCCCCTATTTCTTCAATCCTTGCTTCTTACCATCAATACTGAGTCCATTTTCTGCAAAAGGAAAACAAAAAAAGTTACAATGCAGAGTATAAGACATGAAAGTCGATGAACACTGGAATATAAACTAAAGTAGACTATAAAGGATTTATATGATATATACCTCAACATCAGCAATATTGCTAATTTCATTTTTTCCCATAAAAGCAAGAAACTCAAACAAGTTTTCTTTAGTTGGGAAATAGTGGCCACTATGTGGCCAAATGACCTGTATAAACAAAGCAAATAAAATGTCACAAATAAACACAACAGAGCTAGCAATTTCTACTAAGAATGTCTCATGCTCCACTTTTGTAGTTGTATTGTTTCCTCTAGTTATCTCTAAGAAGCAGTGACACTTCAACAATAAAACTGGTTAGTATAAATCTAATGGGTGGAGCAAAGTATTTCTGACACAAGATTACAACAAGAAACTAAGAAAGAATAAGACAAGACTTTGTAAATTGTGATACTAATCGGGAATATAGCTTCAATATAGTAATCTTCAATTATCAATGTACTATTCCAAGGGAAAATGAATCCAATTCCCATAAGCCAACAAATTACGTATTCCCCTTGTTTTCCCTGTAATTAATTGAGCAAGATTAGCACATGCAATTTCCATTTAGAATCTCTAAGCTGATTCTATAAATATTCAAAGAAAACTTAAGGTTACTCATTCATTTTTCTCTGATGCAGACAAAACTGAATATGCTAACTTGTTTTTGAGTTGGAGAGTTGTGTAATTCATCGTGTCCAAAATCATTGTTTATTGTCGTGACTGTGTTTTTTTAATGATCAGGCAACGGGCCTATATTTGATCAAAAAACATATTTTTCAGAATATATTCCATTTTTCTAATTCAAAGCTAGATTTCCTTCCAGTTTATGGCATTCAAACAAACTAGAATCATTTTCCTTTAACAAATCACTGTTGTAATATACTACTAAATAGACAACTACGTAATGAAGTTATTAGTGGTGGAATACTAATAAATCACAAATACATGCAAGAAATAACACCACTATGTCCTAGACATGCCAAGTCTTTATCCTATTGGTTGGAAATATTACTTCGTGAAAACAACATATTTGACAAACAGAACTTTTCTAAAACTAACCAACGCGAGTGTATCCAACAACAATGACATTTCTATTGGCATGCCCTCAAAATGTGTGGAAGTATCAAACAAGTGTAGTGCACTTCCCTGTAAGGTTAAAGTTTGGTAATGCAATATGTTGTCCCTTAGTCTAATCATGTTTAACTTGCCTTTCATAAATTAGAGAGAATGGGAATTCAATATAGAAAAATGACAGAAAGCTTTTATTCATCCACACTTATCTAGATCCTAAACAAGATTTGAAGCGTTATACAAATACAAGAATGTCTCACATTCCACTAGGAAACAAAATTTCTAGATTTTGATTGTAACCCTTTCTCAAATTTGTAAACAAGTAACATCATAAATATTTTTCCTTAGTTCTCAAACCTTTTTCTGTGTGGAGCTTGAGAAAATATGTGCATACACATATCACAATATAGCATCTTGTGGAGTACATTTACATGAAACCAATCATTTAAATTTTATGTTCTATCAAGATTGAGTCATGTGTTAAATTCCCATTATCTGCATCTTTGCGCAATGGTGTCATTAATAATTTGAAGTTTCTTGGCTTGCTAGTATGATCTAATTATTGCTTTGTGCAATATGTTTTTTCACTCATATTTATAAATTTTTTATGTTTATGAATAGTGTATAGAGACAATGGATGCTTCGAATAATAAAAGAGAATTATTTTTCCATCAATATAATTCAAGTATTTTCATATGGTGTAAATTCAGTAGTTGTATTGGTGGTACTTAGGGTCAACCTAAACGGTTATTTCTAATGCATAAAAAGAGGTACAAAGTGATAATAGGAAGGACTCATGCAAAAAATTTTAATCATACATGTTGAATCTGAAAGTGTTAATGTTGTTGTGCTCAATTTATTATTGGGGTACCTATCAGCTGACAAAGTTTGTACAAATGTTGGAAATGAAAATAAGTTATAACAAATAACATAACACAACATTTTTTGCACTTGCTTCTTTTTCTTTGCAAATCCGAACATGTCTCGGAGCAACTTATGTTAATTATGTCCAAATGATGCCAATTTTTATTTTCCATTTACATTTCCAATTCAATCCTATGTATCATTATCCAAAAAATTTGGCTCATTTAGAGGAGATGACAAATGTGTGTGTGCAATAAATTTTAACCATAAAATGGTGTTATCCTGAAATCTCTGAACTCCACTTTCATCGTCCTCATTCCCAAGCTGTACTCTCCGACTTCTTTTGACAATTTTTAGCCTATTTCCCTTTGTAATTCCCTTTATAAAATCATTACAAAAATCATTACAGAAAGACTCAAGCCTATCCTCTCAAATCATATCTCTAAGGAAAAATTTGGATTTCTAGAAGGAAGAAATATTCATGAAGCCATAGGGGTGGCACAAAAAGTCCTTCGCAGTATGAAGAGACCTAGATGGAAAGGGTTGATCATCAAAAGTGACCTTTCAAAGGCTTATGAAAAGATTAGTTGGATGTATATTAGACTCCTGCTCACCCATCTAGGCTTTCATTATGACTTCATCTGATGGGTGATGGGATGTATCACTGTCATTAGTTTTGTTTCTCTGATAAATGGGGTTGCTTCCCCCTTTTTTTTAAACAAAAGAGGCCTCCACCAAGGATGTCCCCTCTCCCCCCTTCTCTTTTTGCTGGCAGCCAAAGGCTTAAGCCAAATGATTTTAGAGGCAAAAAGGAAAGGGTACATATGGGTGTGGAGGTAGCTACAAATCTCAGTATCACACACCTACTATTTGTAGATGATATCCTTCTCTTTAGCAATGGAAGTTGCAGGGACTCCTTCCATCTCAAATCCTCCCTGGATCTATTTCTAAAAAGCCATCGGAATACGCATCAATCATCACAAATCCTCAATCATGGTTACAGGACTTACGGAGGAGGAATCCAGAAATCCCATTGAATCCCTCCCTTTAGTGGTCAGACAATTTTTCGATAGTCTCTGATACTTTGGGTTCCATCTTAAGCCATATTCTTACCGTATAGCTGATTGGATGTGGATGGTGGCCAAAAACGAAAAAAAAGTTAAGTGTGTTGGTGTTACAAATGGTTTTCCAGAGCGGGGAGACTCACACTCATAAAATATGTTGTAATGGTCATTCCAATATTTTGGGCACTCTTCTCATGGATGTCACGGGGGATCTTGGAGCACATTAGGAAAATCTATCATAAATTTTTGTGGGCAGGATCCAAAGAGGACCACTCCCTCTCTTGGGTGGCTTGGGAGAAAATATCCCGACCAAAAGAATGTGGAGGATGGGGTATAAAGGAACTACCCTCCTTCGTCAAGTCCCTTGCGGATAAAATGGGATGGTAACTGCTGAACAAGGACTCCCTTTGGTCAATGGTAATGAGAAGGAAGTACATTGACCCTAGAGACATTGTTGATTGGGTCTGGAACCCTGTCATGTCCACCAAGGGTGGGTCGGTGGTTTGGCGGGCCACCCTTCAAGCCATGGACCTAATCGAGGAAGGTCTGGCCTGGAAGGTTGGGAATGGGCAGTAGATTAGACTGGGGCTAGACCCTTGGGTTGGTTGTAATGGAGCTTTTTCCCTTCCGGAGCCTTGCAAATCTCACCTTGCGAACAAAGGTTTCTTGTTCCTCGGTCAAGCCGAAAAATTTGAAGCCACATCCATCTGGTCATAAGGACGGAAAAATGGGGACGATCTCCAGCTTGACCCAATATGGGAAAAAACTTGGAAGCTATACACTAATGAACTACTTAGAACAAACATATGCATTCGAGATAACCTTGAAACCCTCAGATGGGGCTTTTCACCTTCAGGCTTGTACTCACCAAAGACTGGGTGTTCTCATATATAGGGAAGAAAGGCTGGCTGAAGGCCGAATGGTGGCATAAACCCCTCTAGAAGCTCAATAGCCCTGCTAAATTTTGCCTCTTTTTTTGGTGCCTGAGAGAAAAAAATATCCACTAGTGTGACAATCTTCAAAAAATGAAGAAGGAGGGGTTGCGGAGATGCCCCTTATGCAAACAGGACTCTGAATCGGTGGCCCATTTGTTTCTTTTTTGTTCCTAATGTCAAAAGGCATGGGAAGGGATCCAAATTATGGTTGGTTGCACACATCAATGGGTTGGTCCTTCGATTAAGGAGGCCTGGTAGTCTTGGTGTTACTGTTACCAAACTGAAAAACAAAAATCAGTACCCCTGCTTATGGCCTGGGGAATTTGGCTTGCCAGGAACCACACTATTTTCAGGAATGTAGATACCCCTTTCCACATCATCGCTCATAATGGACCAGCCATCTATGCCTTTCTCCCTGAACAAGAAACTCCAACAAAGAAAAGGGTCAATACGCCTGAGAAAATCAAGGGTGATATCCCTTGGGCTTACTTTGATGGAGCATCAGATCTGGCGAACATGTGTGGTGCTGGAATTATTATTTACCGAAGAAATTCTCGAAGATTGGTAGCCTCTATCAAAATTGTTTAGGACACAAACAACTATGATGAGATCAAAGTGTTACACCGACTCCTATGCTGGCTTTCACACCTACATATTACTTATGTTTAGTTATTTTGGGACTCGCTCAACATCATCAAATGATTTAACAAGGATTTTTTTTTTTTTTTGTTAAATTATGCTTTACGACCTATCTTTGAAGAATGATGGTTATCGAAGGACTATTTTACTCACATTTATTTATGTCATATTTACAGGGAAAGGAATTCCGCTATAGACCTCTTTCTAAGGAGGGTTTATAGCAAGATTCAAGAAGCTGGAGGACACGAGAAATAGGGCCAGAAGGCTCTATGGATTTACACAATTCTCCATTTTCTTGAGTGGTTTTCAGTTGTTTTTTCTCTATATATGTTAATGTACTTTCGGAAATTCTCACTTTCTATTGCTGAAAATTATAATATGTATGTACCACAAAACTTGGTTGAGGATTAGATCTTTTGTTGCTCCTCTTTATAAATTTTTATATTGGTTATCCGTTCCTGTTTGGGTTGTTTTTCATCTTAATAGGAGGCTCGGGAACCTAGGTTACTATGCTGCTTGTATCAAGATCTATATTTCTGTTCTGGGTCGTTTTCCTCCAAAGAGGAGGCCCGGAAAACGCTTTTAATTTTTTGTGGTTTCTACACTAGGCCGATGAACAATACGGTGTTTTTCCCTTGAACAAGGGAAGATTTCGAACATGCACATACTTTTTTGGGATGGGGCTATGAGAATGGTCTGAAATTTTTTGGTCGCAAATTGGGAACAGCTCGGATCTCTCCCAAGAAATGCTTAAATTTATGTACACAATTAAGTTTTTATGAATATAAAGAGTTCAATTTTTTCCTTGGAAAAAATACAGTTTAACCATACAAATTTGTCTTATTCTATAATGAAAATTCTTAAAAGCACAATGAAGTTGTGAAAAATTGGGGAAAATAAAAATATTTATAGATCAAACTAAATGCATCCATGTAACAAACAACCCAATCTAAATGTGCCTATTTATAAGTGGCTGGATAATGCATCTCAAGGGTAATGCAACTCATCCTCATATTGCCCCTTTTAATACACACATACACATACAAACACATGTGGGTCAAGGACACATATTTACCACTAGGTAGGTGTCCCATGAATGCCACTTTCTCAAAGACATCCATAAAATACCATTGAACGGGTACCTTTTAATATAATGAATTATCCAAGTGCATAATATTAGAGTATTAAAACTCCAATTCTATAGTTTAATGTAATCAATTTTACAATATATTAAACTTTACTAAATAGTTATTAATCATAAATTTCATTAATTAAGAGGTCAACAAAAAACCATGAACTTATTGCAAAGAAATGAACTCTATTAGCATGGACTTTAAATGAGCATGTTTCGTTATGAGCCCGAGCCATAGAGGGAACTTTGGGAGTGACTGCAAAAATTTCCTAGAGCTTTATGGTTATTCCTCTAGGCGAAGGTCAATTTCAAAGCCTTCTACTAAAGCTATTAAGGCCAAGAACACCACAAATATTGGGGTGTTTATTATTCACTAACTAGTCAACACATCCCTTACCTCACACAATGAATGAATGCCTTGAAGTGGAAATCACAAAGTGACAGAGATTAAAGGTATTGCAAATAGAGGCACTTAGGTTATTGTTGGTTTGAATTTTCTCAAATGAATTGACATACACAAAGAAACTTGAAAATATGTCAACATGGCTCATATGGAAAGAGCTCTATGAATGTTTCTATTAGGAATGGAAGAACCCAAACTATTCTTTAGGGACTAACATGATAGTCCAAGAACAAAAAATAATGGCATAGATGTGTTCTTAGGGGTACGGTAAAGTAATATTTTTGGATGTACTCATAAATAGATCGGTAGTTAACACGTTTCAATCAAGATCACTTAGGCCAAAAACAAAATCTTTCCTTTGGACCTGAGGTTGCATGGAAAGTGTTCAAAAAAATATTTGAACAAAATGTATTTGACAACAAAATTGGTAACAATGGAAATGTTAGGGGACCTTAATTTTAGAGGGCTTTGAAATCAAAGCAAGCTTTCAAATTATTGTCAAGTCTATCATAGGTAAAACCTTAATATTTTGGGTGAAATTTCTTGGATTTATCGTAGATAAAAAGCAAAAATTAGAGCTCATGCATAGGATCCTTGTGGACCAACAATAACTTTGTTTGCAGGAAACCAACATAATGACCATCATCTATTTTCTAACATATGCAAAGACACTATTCTAATTTTGGTGTTGTGCCTAGAAAAAGGAGTGATGGGAAAACGTATGTTTTCATCCTCAGAGACTATTTCTTTCAAGGATAAGGTCTCAAATAAACCCCTCCACTTCAACAACTATAATTTGTAATCAAGTTTACAATATTTAAAATTACCTAAGAGTTATTAATCATAGGTGTCATTAATTAATGGTTCAAGAAAAAAACAACAAAATGTGTTGCAAATAAATTCCCTCTATTAACATGCACTTTAAGTGTGCATGTTTCCTTAGGAGCCCAAGCTATAAAGGTCACAATGATAGAGTTCTCTGAGAAAGAGGTCACAAAACTTCTCTCTTTCTGTGAATCACATGCATTGAAGTCTGATTCACAACACCTATATTAAAACTGTATAAGTGGATCTATTCAAACTGGAAAAAAAATTGCTATGAAGTGTATCTATACTCCAAAGTTTTATTTATTATTCAATTTTATTATCTGGATTACTATCCAAAATATTTTAAAGAGGGCCCTCTAGGGAAGAGCAGATCCTTTTTTTATCCCACGGTTCCCACACTTCAACTCAACCACTATGTCTGTCACCAAAATGGCAGTCTGGTTTCATGTCCTCATTTTCCAATACTAGTTTTTAATTTATCAGTGTTTGCATATATTGTTAATACCTAGGGAACAAATTAAAAACAAATCTTAAAAGGATTAAGTTGGGTTTTTCACATATGCTTGACCCAATCACTTCTAGAAAAAACCAACTATGTTTGACGAGACAAACTAAAATCATGACTAGTTTCACATACTATACGTCTACCTTAATACCATTAACATGGGCAACCTAGATGCAACCTCAAAAGGACTGCTTAGCAAGGTTAAGATGCCCAATATCCAGTATATCAAAAAAAATAAGTTCATTCAATTGGAGCAAAACTGCACAAAAGCATGAGGGCCTTCTTTGCCACTTATTCCTAAGCTATTATATTTGTTGTGTATTATCATATTTTGAAACATGTTTTTGGATTTGACTTAATAATGGAAAAATTGAACTTTGTCCATCTTAGTTCACAACTTCATGCCATAATCCTTGGAAATTTTGACGTATGTTGATATGATCCTATGATATTGTTGAATATGTTATTTTCAAGTCTGGAAAATTTTATCAAGCACAGTTTCCAATCGAGTGAGGATTGGTTCTACCTATAGTTATAGTCGTTAATGTTTCGCTCTATCCTTACTCTACATAGTACAAATATTTGGGGATTTTAACTTTGATAGGAAATGGTATCTCTAACTACCATTTTAATCATCCAGCCTCCCATTTGAAATCTTAAATCCACTTAATGGTGAATGCTCTAATCCATCCTCTCAAAAGACATGGTAACAATCCTAACATTATGTTGAGTCTTCATGATTTCAATTTACAAGCAAGTCATGACAAATTTGCATTATACAATGAAAAATCTTCAAGTCTTCACAATCTACAACAACAAATTCCCCACCTAGCACTAAAACCTTCAAGTTCTAATCTCGATTCTCCTCCATCCATAGACTACTCAATAGTCACTGCTAGGAAAAGAATCTTGAAAGAACAAAAATTGGTATAAAAGAATGTGAGGTTTGTGATTTTATTAAATGTTAGAATTTCTAATTTTCATGTATAATATAAACACAAAGTAAAAGATTTTTTTTTTCTATATATTCCAAACAATCCAATCAACAACTCAGCTCAAGGCTACTCTAAAGTAAAGCCTTCCTCCTACAATGCAACCAAACTTACATCCAAACATTCATTTCCCATGATAGTACTCAATGTTATTGTGTACTATGGTACTTCTAAAAAAATATTATAGATGTTTTTAAATACTCCTATTTCTTGACCATATCTTGGAAAAATATCATGCCATTCCATTTATGGTAACATGATTTGGGCACTAACAGGGTTAATAAAAAAAATGACTTCTGAACCCAACAATTGCATGCAAATAAATTGAAATTTTGCACAACAAATTGAAAACAGAAAATCAAATAAACTTTGTGACCAACAATAGAAGGTAGCAACAAACTTCAAATTTGACCAACCACTTCAGTTATAAACTAAGCTACCATGTATGGATCATATGACATCATTCAGACTACCAATTCTCATGAACCACCCATTCTAATACGTAAAAACCTTCATATATCCAATCCTATTCCCCATCTCCTGATTGACGATCATAATAATTTATCCATCCATGGAATTTCAATCACATACATACTGAAAGGCTCATAAAAAAAAAAGAAACTTCTAACTAGAATATACAAGCAACACCTGACATATTCACAAAAACAAACACTTTAAACTCCTAGACCCCGATAGTAGATTGTATCAGCTTCAAATCAGACACATATTCTGGCAACAACCCTTGCCATCGCAATGTTGGCCTTTTGAGCATCTAAGCCTCTTATTCGGGTACCCATTCATAAATTAATGAGAAATCCCATACCCCAGCAATTTAGAATCCAAAGATAGAACTGGATACCCATTCATCAATTCATGAAAAATCTAAAATCCCACCCCCTCTGTCACCGATACTCATGCCTAATCTCGCCTCCGACACATAACAGCAATAGCAGAGTTTCTACAAACAACCCAACTCAACTCAATTTTTTTTCTCTTCTATAACATCCAGGACGCTCCACATATCAACGGATGACGGGGAGAGTCCACTAGCAATAGTCTCCAAGGAAAACCTAGTGCCTCATGGTTGGAGAAATATGCTTGGTCAAAGTTGCAAACCCCAACCAATGGTCCAAAATCCCAAGGGCGGCTGATGTGGCAGATTTACTTTGATCCCAAAGCATGGATGATGTCGCAGCATAATATTGACTAATTTAACTAAGGTGACATGGCAGTTTATCTTTAATTCTTGGGCTTAGAAGAAAATTATTAAGGTTGAAAAGGTAATTCTAGTAGTTAAAGGAATTTGTTATGATCCAAAAGCAAGGGAATAATTTATTGAATTAAATGTACATTAATTCTTGGTCCAGACTTTAAAAACTATTATGGTCCAAGGGAATAATTTTTGCATATAGCCGTGATTATTTTATGGCACTAAGAGGGTCAGTTTGAAAATAAGATTAGTGGATGATCTGAAAATTAATATATTCTTTATAGTAGGTTGGCCAACATAAGGGTTCCTCGGCCTCTATAAAATGGCGTGCCCTTGCTCTCCATGAATATCGAAAAATTGTTCGACTCTTCTATTTTCCTCCCTATGGAAGCTTTGATAGATCCGAAGAGGAGGGTTAATGGTTGAAATTTGTACTTTTGCGATAATGGCATTCATTGGGGTTTAAGGGTTATACATTTGTTTGGGATTTTTTTGGGTGTTGATTGTTTGCAGGTGCCGTTGTAGAAGCATTCCCTCACAGAGTTTTGTGGGGAACTGAAGAATTGTTCGGGTTTGATCTATTTCAAGAACAACAACTCTAAGAATCCTTTTTGGCACTTGACATTAAGAACAGGTCAAAGACTCACCACAGGGAGTAGTATTGCAAAACTATGCATTTTGTACACCTGGTAATAATGTAAGTCCTTACTTTGGTTTGATCATTGTAGACCTGTGATCAAGTCACCAAAAGCTGCCAAAATATTTCTGAGCAGTTGTGTTTGGCATTGGATTTCTCGGCCTTCAAAACTGGGACCATGAGATAATTTAAGCTATTGATTCCCTACAAACCTAAACTAATGATTCTTCAGAACCAACGAAAAATCCAATGAGATAACATCAAAATATATGCGGCCTACATCACTATGTCTCTGAGTGTATAATTCTGTCATCTCTGTATAAAAAGGTTGATCAGCAGTTTAGGTATTCAATGAAGCAACAAGTGGTAGAGACTTAGTATTATTTCTACGACTTAACAGAGGATCTGAGCTAAAACACATCAAGATGTTTGGCATTAGTTGTAGCAAATAAACCTTGTAGCAAATAAGCATGTGGCCCTGTAAAACATGCTAGATCTCTGTCGAATGTTATAAAATACAAGAATTTCCACCCTGGAATAAATATCCAGATCTAAAGAACTAGATTTGTCTCTATATGACAAGGGAACCTTATGATTGTGAGTAAGTAATGTATAATACATGTGACCTGAAGGCGTGAATCTCTAGTGACATTGTTAACCGTAGCCTAAAGTGACCTGATAGTAACGTGACCCATATACAACAATAGTTTTTCTACTAGAAAGAATGCAACAGTATCAATGAACTACGGACTCTGTAGGGTGTTATCTACAATAATCAATAGTGATGTGTTATGGTTCATAGATACTTGATGTAGCAGTAACCCTGTATAGAATTTTCAATATGGCATTTATGCCTCTGTTTGACTGCATGATACATGGCTGAGCAATGAGAACTGCCAGTAGCAGTAATGTGCATGATACAACAATATTTATGTATTGTCCTATAATTCAAATCACTGAAGGTTGTTGTCGAAACTTATGCTAGGATTTGAAAAGTGCAGTGACCCTAAGGTCACAAGTAATCTTGATGACAATTGACAGTAGAATGGTCTCATATTAACAATGTATAAACAATTGTGTTTGGGATTGTGCACTGATTGAGGTTCTAAACTGAAGTGATTGCCAACATGAGTATGTCTCGGTTGTAGAACAGATTCATTTTGTATGCTGGTGTGGATATATTTCCAAGACTTGATTGATAAGCTAGGGTTTGCAACGGAATATATGCTGATATTGAAGCTGAGCTATGGGTTGCAAGGGTTGACATTGTGATATGCATGATAGAAGTAATGCCAGTGAAGAACAACAATCTAATGACATTGCTTTATTATGGCAATGAAACCTTGAATGAACAGTGAAATTTTAGTAAGCTCATGATAGCATTATTCCTTGACTATATGACTCTAAGGGACCCTTGGTGATTGTGATAACTGGGAAATAGATTATGTGATAAGTTGGACAGTAATGTATACCAAAGTATTCATAACAGAGATATGTGACTAAAAAATAAATGAAGATACCTCTTGACATGACTTTGATGACATCACCAATTTTGATGACACCTGTGACATTGATACAATGATGGCAGTGATGTTGTGATATAACCTTGATTACATGACAATATGTTTTATATATGATAGTGACCTAGTTTGGAAGTAATCTGTTGATACAACAACATATTTGACAGTAACCTTGTAAGTGATCTGAAGTGACCTTGTTGATGGCACTGATCTTCCTTTATCTTCTACCCTACCTTGAAAACAATATTTTTATGTGGAAGAAACCTTGGTATATGGCAATAACTTGGTGAACCTAGCATGACATTTGATATGAAAATGATTCTAATGACAACGTTCTCAATACATGACAATAACAATGTTCTTGGCAAATGGTTGTAACCCTTGACACAATAGAAACATTATATAGAAGTGACTGTGATGTAAATGTGACATTGAGATAGGGACATTATGACAGTAGTATTGTGCCAGTCAAGTTGTAACAACATTACTGGAGCAGTGATTTGATGACAACCATGACCTTGTTGTAGTGATGACATTGATGTTGACCTTGATTGATGTATCACCTTGTAGAAATTGTGTAACAAAAGTGCAGTAGACTAGAAGTGGTGAAGCAGGAGGTGAAAAAGCAGAGAACAACAGTGAACAATGTGAATAGTGGATAGAAGTAGTGGATAGAGGTTGGTTGGTTGATTGTAAGGGAGGCTGAGGACCCTTGCAGACTTAGTCTGCAAACATCTTCAGATTTTGGTAGTTTCGTACTTCCTTCCAGCATAGCTGGTAGATTGTGTATGTAATCATACATAATGCAAAGCTTGTTTGGACGACATATTCTATGTATTGTTCAATTGATGTGATGTTTATGATTCTGTCTTGATTAATGTTCTGAATGTTTAAGGATTAACTAACCAACTGTGAAAAAGAAGGGAAATATTGATTCACCCCCCTCTTAGTATTTCCAACAGTCGCTGACTCCAATGACATCTTCCGTGACTTCAACTCCTACAGACTTGAATGACTTCGATTTTGAAATCAACAATGTCATTTCCCACCTTGCCCACATCATCAGAGAGATAGATTTGTCATTTCTTCATTCAACTGCAGTATTGACGGAGATAGAACTATGATATCATCATATTCACCCATGGTATTGATGAAGGGGCATGATGTTACTATTCATAGTTCTTTTCCTCCCTATAAATTGACAGCATCCACGACATTTCAATAGATACAGAAAGGAAGATCCAATTTTAGAAACTCAAAGGCATCAAGTGCATAATGATATAGACAATCACAATATCATCCTCCCATTAGTGCATAATGATATAGACAATCAAAATATCATCCTCCCATCACTAGGGCTTGCAAGCATCAAATTAGTTTATTACTAAGAGTCATCGGTCATTTAATTTGTTCTGGAATTATCTTCTTCTATGTCGTTAGTTTGAAAAATATTTATAATTACCTTGAAATATGTGAATATTTTGCAATTAAAGACAAATCCCTAATTAATATGCATCATGTGAATATTCTGCAACTAAAAACAACTCCCTAATGAATATGCATCGAAAAGAATGAGGAGTATGTAATAATTTAGGACCGAGGTCATGAGGCTTCTGCTGATGGGTAACCCATCACTAAATGACTATGAGGATGATGAATATTATGGTTTTTTTATAAAGAAATTTCGTTCAAAAATAAGAAGACTCAGGGTGGGCAATCTGTCTATTAGACCTAAAGAAATCGAGTCCGATCTAGCCGAGTCTAGTGTTTGGGAGAGCGAGAGTGGAGGTTCAATGGAAGATTCTCCATCATCATTTTGAAAAGTAGAGCCAAAAGAGGATTATATTGAAGATTATACAAGAAATAATGAGAGAGGATGTATTGCTTGGATAATATTAACAGTGAGTAGACCTATGCACTGGGAGTTTTTCAAAGCCATGAAACCCGAAAGCCTAAAGGGGTGGCTTCCAGGCGGAAGAGATATACTCTAAAAAAGCCTGCGGTCACACATGCTTCCCATGAATCCTTGAAGAGAGTGCAACAGGACCTGGAGACTATGTATGTCGGCCAGACTTGTTTTTCTTGGGAGGCCCTGCATTGGAAATATAGAAAGTTCCAGCAGGTGGCATTGTATGGATCAGAGCAGGATTTGTTTTATGACCACGTGACAGATCAGTTTCAGAAGTTTCAAGTTTTTTTGTAGAGGTTCTTAGATAATGGTCAGTTTGAAGGTCCGAGGATTTGGTCAAAGGTTCCATGAAGGAAGCAGTGATAGAAGCAAATAAAATACCAGCAGCTTAGCTGGTTAGTATCATGGAGGAATCCATAATGATATTCTGGGATTTTGTTAGGTTTGACAAGCACAAAATTTTGGTGCAACACCAAATGTTGAATTTTTTTTGCATAAGTCAAGAGGTAGAGGATCCCAACGACTCTGCTCTCCTGCATTTCATGAGGAGAAGCATTCATTGTAAGGAGTTGAAGGTCAAAGAGCTTGAAAGTAGAGGGAGATGCTTGATAAAGAGGCTCGATCTTGTGGCCAGTGGGAAGGGATAGAGATCTTGATGGCCCTTTTGGACATCAAATTAGGTTTCACATCATTAGGAAAACGACATCTATGTTTTTTTTTTCTAATTTCTTGCTTTGGGAGGATGATGCTCCCTGGAAGAAGCCATTAGAGCTCAGATTCATGTGACCCAGCCCCCTCCAATGATTTTATCATCTAAGGTCTTTGGGAAAGAAAGAAAAATAAATCCCTTGCAAGGATGTTGAGGATCTACAAAGGAGAGACATACAACTATATTTAGTTGCAAAACAGGAGATGTTGGTCCCATATGGCACATTAAATTCTTGATGGAAAAAAAACAGGTTTCAAAGCTTTGAAAAATGGATACAAAATATACCTGTGTGATGCTTCGTGTGGTGAAATTGTGTGAAAGATTGAATAGTTTAAAAAACTTAATATCCAACGAAAACTAGCCGCATTTCCTGTATGCAAGTGCACCAAGCACAATTTTCTTGTTATCAATAGGAACATTGAGGAGAACTCCCTCATTTTATTATGCATTTCGAATCTGACCCTGGGCTGCTTGCGATAAGTGGAGATATTTACCATACCATCTCCAAAATCATAGTTGTGAACCACCCTAGGTTTTACCTCCACACCCTCAAAAATCCATTTGATATGTAGAAATCGTTGCCGCAGGTGATATTGTAGTGCAAGATCGATGAAGCAAGCCACACAATGTAAAACACTAAACCCTTTGTTTAACTTTTTGAGAATTTCAAATGACTCCCGCCCAACCCTTTGTCTGATATTGATACCTATTTGAAAATTTCACGATGAAAAATGACTCCCGCCCAATCTCACACAGATGGAGTATGGACAAAGAACCCTTGATTTATTTATTTTTTAAATAATATTTTATTGATTTTTAATAGTGAATCATATTTATAAATTGTTGAATCATTTGTTAATGTATATATATATATATTATTTATTTATTTTTTAAATAATATTTTATTGTTTTTTATTTAGTGAATTGTATTTAGAAATTGTTGAATCATTTTTTAATGTATATATATTATTTATTTAATTTTTATATAATATTTTATTGATTTTTATTTAGTGAATTATATTTAGAAATTGTTGAATCATTTTTTAATGTATATATATTATTTATTTATTTTTTTAAATAATATTTTATTGATTTTTTTTAGTAAAATATATTTAAAAATTGCTGAATCTTTTTTGTTTAATGTATGGATAAATTTATAATTATTAAAAAAATTTCAACAATTAAATTGTGAAATTTCCACCTAGATTGAGGTGCTCACTTTCCAACTACATCTTAGTAAGCAATTTAATGCTGACATGACCACCATCAACAACTGACAATTATGCGACATCACTCCACCTCCTTATCAACATGTGAATAACTTAAATGTTGAAAAGAGAAATCGAGCCCTCTGCATATGCACCATCTTAATGCTAATTCTCATGTCCAGCCTCAAACGTAACTTAATGCTTGCCACCATGTTAAGTCATTTTTTCGACCAACATATCCTGCATTCCACCTTGCAACCCTCTAAGGCTCAGGGAAGTCATCTTTACCATGCTTCCATTACTGTTGTTATCTAAGGCCACATCCCCAATATATTTTTTCTCCAACACACTATCATGGTGAGGGAACGAGGCCATGTTCAACACGGTGGCAAGCGCAGAGTTCACCCTCTCACCTCTCCATAGTGTGATTACCACATGATTCTCTTTGACCACGACATCCTTCAGCATATCAGGCGTAATGTAGTTATCCTAGAAGTAGTTGAGAGATGAAGAATTGGTGACATGCTCTAGGTTGTACAAAATTTACTCACTCTACATCTTTGGGACCTAGAGTTGGCTTGCACTCGCGTTCAACATCATGTGGTTGAATTTAACACCTACGCCAATCACATTAGAATGACACTTCATTGTCTCTTGCAAAACATTGGTATTAGTTTTCCTCCCAACATGACGTCCTCCACTTCCAACAACACTTCAGACAGGTCTATAGAGCAGCAACTAGAAGAATTTATCTCACATCAAATTCGGTCTCGCACTATGATTTGAAATTGAATTAAATTCCATGAGTACCCAAAAAAATTTTTGTTATCCTTCCATTGAAATAGAAATCACTAGGCCTATTCCCTATGAAATCTCTCTCGTACGGTAGAAAATTAACTAAGAATTGTGAATATTTTACTATTATTTCCAGGATCTACTCTTGAATCTTAAAAAGTAATCAAAGTTAGTGCCAATCATCTAACAGGTTTCGATATTCATTGCATTGTCAAAATTCTCCAAATTGATATCAAATGTGGTGAGGTATAAGAAACATGTGGAAGGTGTCTCGCATGAGTAAATATAAGTGGAGCAAGGGTGAGGGATGGTACTCCTGGTTCGTTCACCATAACGCATGCAGTGGGAGAGTTATTGGCTTCACATTGGAAATTCGTGTGAAAAATAATTGGGAATTGGAGTTTGGGGGTAATGAAAGGATAAGGCGATGGAAGGTGAGGGAGCCCGACATTAGACTCCTCACTCTATTTTGGTGTCAGTCCTGATGCTTACCTCCGAAGAGGAAGCGTAAACGTCGCATGAAGTTTTACAAAGGGAGTGGCTTGTGTATGCTTTTCGTGGGCATTTTCTGGTGCGATGTGTTCAACCGATCCCTGTTGTTCAGTTTCTTAGCCATTTTCTGCATCTCGGTTGAGGATAGGAAGTTGAAGGGAAGGGAGCACACTCGTTTCCATTTTTCTTGGCTTTCGATGAGCCTGTATTTTCCTGCTAAGAGAGGAAGCTAGAATCTGCATTCCAGGAAACCTCGAGGGTGGTGGTGGAAAACTGCTTCTTTTCCAAACTTCATGCCCTTCGATGTGGGTGCGACAATGTTTGGTGGATTGGTGTGTGCTCGCTGGTCACTGCCCTGGGGTAAGTTACGCTCAAGCATCGACTACCTTGTCATCATTTGTTTTTTCAATTTCCTGTGTTGGTTTGGTGGGTGATGGTATTTGGTTTTCTTGGTGGTGGTAGTCTTTATCTAGTAGTGGGAGGTTTCTTTGTGCTTCCCTACGGTGTTGGGTGACGACATTTGGCTCCTTTGCTCGTGGTGTTTTTTTTCTGTAGTGGGGGTTCTAGTATCTAGACTCTACACATGGTGGGGTTTCTCGACCTTGGCGAATTATGAAGCCTCTGGTGTGGTGTGGGTGTTCTCACTCCCTTGTCTTCTATAGCCCTGTGGGGGTGGCAAACTCATAAATAATCATGGCGGCTCCACGCTGGGGTGGAAATATTGTGGGGCATGCATGGCTCGCTAGTGTGGGTGTGCATGGGGGTTGTGAAGGAGTTAAGCGGGGGGATAACAGAGTTGGGGGTTTGAGGATTCATAAGCAGAGTCGTCGGGGTGGAGTAGGTCGTGGTGGCAACGGGAATCCTGGAAATATTGATCTGAGATAAATGAGGGGTAGGTTATTCAACATTATTTCCTAGAGAATTTTGATGCACTTATCAACAGCCTGATGGAAAGAGTGGACACAGTTAAGCGAGTCTGTCGTGAGGAGATGTAGATAAGATGGAAACATTGGATTGAATTCACTATTTATAGTGCCAAGTCCGGGAGATACTGGTAGGGGTTTGACGAGGCCAAAATAAACGCACTGACAAAGTAGAAAAGCTGGAGACTTGGTTGATGCACTTTTAAGGGCACGATTGACAGTGTGAATTTTATCCTCCACCGCATCTAGGAACAACCCCACACAACCCTGCATCCATCACGTTGGACACCTAGTATGCTATTTGGTGCTCTTTATGTTTTATTTGTGTTTTGGTGCCTCTAGCCCAACCATTTATGGACAATGTCCCTAGTCTCTCTTTTGTATTTTTTTGCATCTCATGCAAATTTTTGTCAACAAACCCAGACAGGGTGAGAACACCTATTTTCTAAGTGGCTATATGTACTCATTTTTTCCTATATGAATAGAACATTGACTTAAAAAAAGACGAAGGTTCATACATCATTAAAAAATTAATTAATTAATGACCTACAAAAAAACAAATGTTCACTTATTATCTAGTCATATATTTTAATCCTAGACTAAATTAGTCATTTAAGTTAGTCGAGTTTAGTTTAGTCACTTATTATCTAGTCATATATTTTATCCCTAGACTAAATTAGCCATTTAAGTTAGTCGCTTTTAGTTTAGTCACTGATTATCTAGTCGTATATTTTATTCCAAGACTAAATTAGTCATTTAAGTTAGTCATTTTTAGTTCGATCACTTAAAATTGCTCAAATTTAGTAGTAATTCACTTGAAATAATTGCGGCGACTAAAATTTTTAGTCACTTAGTCATTAATTTCATCATTTTTACTAGTGTTATATGTGTTTCTACGTTCATCTCCGTAATCATCCATCGATCCAGTCACCAAGAATATGACCAGGAGTATACTATTAGTATGGTTTTCATAATAATTATGATAATATCCATGTGATATGTTGATCATATGTTAGGGCCTTGATTTGTCCAAAACACGACCTAAACAGTTGTACATGATCATGACAATAAAATAATTGAAGTATAACATCCCTTCTATGTGCTTAGGATTATCTCTGTAGAGATTTTCTCTATAATAAAGACTTGGTATTTATCATTATATTGTTGTTGGATTGTCTGCAGTGATCTATGTACGAAGACCTTTAGGACCACTAAACATAATAATAACACTGTATGACTAACCAAGTTTATATATATCAATGCTGGAGTATATTGGGCATGAAAATCATAGTCTTAGTATCTAGGTCATGATAATTTAGTAATTTTGTATTAATGCTTCAAATGATAGATCCTTATCATCTTGAGCAAGATCTACTATCATCAACGATAAAATATCTAAGTTAAGAGATATGGACAGAGACAGTTTAAGATACTCCAAGGGATTCCTAGTTTGAATCGTAGGCAAAACTATAGTTTTTAAATTCAGAGTCGTTCCAGATATAATAAAATCAATGTATTGAAGATGTTCGTACGTTCCTCAGTGGTTTAATTGAAAAAAATCAGTATGAATATTTTTTCGAATACATATGTTGAAAAGATAACTTAAGCCCCAATTCGATTTCCTAAATAGGAGAAAAATTAAGGGCACTAGGATATTTGTACAAGTCAATATAGGTGTTTAGAATGGTTTCAAATTCATCCATCCTCTAATGTATCCTAATGGTTTACAGCTCCAAAAATGAAAATATACCTTATGCTTCTATCCAAGTTCCAGAACTGAAGATCATATAAAAAAATTAACAAGGAAAAGTCAGAAGAAAATACACACAAAATAATAAGTTTCAAAAGCAAAAGAGATGAATGAATCCCCAATAAGTAAAAAATTCCAATTACATGTATCTTCTTCTATAAAACTATTTGTAAAAAAAATCATTTTCCTCTATACAGGACACCAGTTGTGTGTCCCACTAGGTTTATGCAACTCCATGAGATCTATCTCTAGAATCCATGACATTCAAAAAATCATATTCATGGTAGGACCTCATATGAAACTACCTTCTAACTAAATAATAATAGCAGTAGCGGTATCCAGAACAACATTCTATTCATCTATAGAGGTGGTTATGTCCACCTTTGAAATGCTGACACTTTGTTTCTCCATCACTTCAAGAATAGCAGTACGGTCTGTATCATCCATATCATGATGCCTAATTCATCACATACAAGATCCATTACTTTTTTCACAGCTCCAAAGATGTCGAAAGATATATGTTCATGAAACCTCTCATGCATTCAGCCTAAAATAATAAAAATCCAACTCCAAAGAAACCAATAACTTAAACATTGGAAATAATAAATCTCAGAAACATACGAGGGCCCTGACTTCAAGTACCATTTCGTTGGTGACTGGATCCCTTTGAACAACAAATTTTAGACCAAAACCAAAATTTCCTCGACCTGTGGTGTAAACTCCTTGAGGTGCCACACTCATCATGTCTTCAAAAAATGACTCTTTGAAACTCCAAGATCTCCCATTAGACAAGCATGAAAATCACCTCTTATTTGAAAGTAAAACATAAATGTGAGAAATAAATATAAATTTTTCTTTGTGCACAGACTCCAGAGACCAGATAAGGGAGAATAAAAAGATATTTTTCTCAAATAGTCACCAATGGGATAATCAATTTTATTTGTAACATCTCTTCAATAAAATAATTATAACTTCATTCCATCCTTACATTTTCTTGTTGGGGTGCCAACAGGAAGAAGAATTAGGGATTTTTTGACATCCTCGTGTCCAAATATTTTTGGAGCTAAAGAACACACAAGATTTTTATAGATGTCCCCATCCTTAGAAAACAATTATATTTGTTCTTGTTCATCACCTTGTAAAATGTACCTACAACTGTTTGAAATTAATGAATAAAATAAGCAATATAGAGAAAACATGGATCAAATAAAAAATTCACTAAATGTAACATTTAAAAAAAATGCATATGCTAGACATGTGCAACCAAAGCAAAATTTCTAATATACCTACAATAGATGTGGAACTTTACATATCTATATAAAGAATACCTATTGGTATATTAACTTTGAAGACTAGATTTTGGTGGAAGGATCCATGATATTGGTACACCCACTTGTTAAACAACTACATGCATGATGTGGCCTCAATGTATTGATGAATAATGTCATGTAGAAGGAATTTCCAAACATTCCTTGTGAATTCACATTATAGAAAGTGATGTTGCTCTATTTCTTCTTCTTTCTGGCATAACGCACAATGAGTGGGGCTAGCTGTCCCATTCTTCCTTAAATTATTTGTAGTAGGGAATTAGGAGCTTGTTATGTAGTAATAGGTAGCATAAGGAAATAACCTTAGGAAACTATGCATGTGGAAGGGAAGGGATGATATTTCATGGAGGTAGCCCTGCTTAATAGAGTAAGAAGATTCCCCCTATCATCTACAGTTTCTCGTTTATATGGAGATAGGAGCACATCCGGAAAGGGTGAATCTCGAAAAAGGGTGGTCTGGCACCATACTAAAGTTCTATTCAACCCATTTCCTTGCTTCATTCCATGTAAATATCATAGAGGGAAATCAAAGAGTGTTGATATGGCTAATCAAAGAATTCATGAATCAACCAGATCAAATTGCAGAGGTGGATTTCCCAAAATACTATCATTGGCAAAGGAGATTTGACTTCTATTCACTGAAAGAGGTGGGTCGAGTTCTCTTGAGTAATCTCAATATATGGGATCCACTTTGAGAATGAAGAGGACCCGCTGAAGTATTTCTGTTGATATCTTTCTTCCTGTGAGAAATCCCCACAAGATATTTAGCTTGAATTGTAGATTCATTAGGGATGGCAAGAGTGCTAATCACATTTGAGAACAAGGAAGAAACCAAAAATATCAAACCCACTCCACCAATAGAGAAAACCTTCCAACCTATTGCAGACCGTATCAATGTCATATAATAGGCAATTGTGCCCATTATGAAATTCTCAATCCCCTTATTCATATCTCTGAACAGTGCACTAACAAACAATCCAACTATGCATAGCACAATAACAACTATGAATCTGAAAATTCGCATCTGCAGAACCACTACAAAGGTCTCATTCTTTATAACTCTATTGAATACAAGCTTCATCAATGGAAGAAGAAGACCATAGGTTGTAGAAGTTGCAATAGTACAAGCAAAGCCTATTATGTACTTTGCAATATTCACTCTCTTAGGCCTGTCACCATATGAATAAAGCACAGGAAGAATTGCACCCAAAGTCAACAAAACCAGAGAATTCAGAATATATGGAGTAATTTTATGTCTGTTCAATATCAATGCAAGTACAACATTGAAGGCCATTTGGCTTGAACAAAGAAGTGAATAGGTAGAAACAATCATATAAGAGATACCCCATGAGTAAAGCAGATTATCTCAATCTAGAAGCAAGATCAAACCAACATAGTTAGCACCAATTTAGGTGTGAGTATGGTAATCGTAGAGGCTTTTTTTCCTTGATAGAATATGAGAGGTATCAAAATAATAGGGCATCCTACCGATTGCACCATAGTTGATATCCATACACTATTACCACCATCATCAATGTAGTACATCTTAAGAAGTGAGGCAACAAATTAACCCACAATAAATGGAAAAACACTGAATATTACAAGCACCTAATGGGTCTTCATTTTTCATGCAAATAACTTTCTATTGGGACCTCTTCCTAGATCTACATCCCTGATCAAACCAAGGCCTAAAGTTCCAACCTCAATGTAAGTCAAATTATATTACAACAACTTGCACATAAACTGTTCAATCAAATATAGAATTAATATGAAAGATTTAACATAAATACATTCTTATACTACATCCTTGATCAAACAAAGGCCCAAAGTTTCAATCTCTGTAAGTCAGTCAAATTATATTACAATATCTTTCAGATAGAAAATTCAGTCAAATATAAAATTAATCTGAAAAAATTAATAGACTACCTTGTTGTACTCCATTGTGGATTTCTGGAATACCACCCATCTGAAGATCACCCATTAGGAATGAATTACCAGTGTGCATCAAGTATATTACTCGTCTTGTGGATGTATCACCAAGAATTACTAGGATTGTGGATGTATCACCAAGAAAAAGTGTACAACACCTCATGAGTTATTATCTTTAAGGAACATTTGTTCATTTCTAGTTCATAAACATACATAGATTTTTCATTGCTGCCAGCAACAAGTTCTCATCCATCTGTTGAAAACTTAATGAAGAAAATCCCAAATGGGCATTGTTCTTCATACATAGGGAAATCCAGACCTTCTTAAATTTCCTACAAATATTCACCCAGTCAGACATATTCATAAGGTTCTATTACAGTATGAATGTATCTATGATGTCAATGGTTGAAATCAAGATTAACTATGAATTAATGCACTGTGAGATTAGGATAATAAAGAAACAAAAGTATTTCAATTATAAAATACCAGAGGCCCTATACCTTAATTTCATATTCTTCAGCTGAAATATTAGAACTAGGGCCACAAAGAGTCTGTAATGAATCTTAAAAATATGTCTTGTTGTGAAAGATATTGGTCCCATTGGAAATGTTCTCAACAATCTACATACATACAATAATAAAGCATTCTTCTAGAAGGAAATTGTGACAACACTAAATCAAAAGTAATTTTTTTCTTTCCTTTTTCCTCATCTTCTTCTCCCATGGACAACCTTCCTCACTCATCAAAGAATAATTTTTGCTTCTAGATGTGTTCCCGAGAGATATCGTAGCTATATTTTGTATGAAAATTTGTGAAAAGTGGCCAGTAGGTTGCCTGCTTTTCCTTTTTGGAGGTGATCTGCCCTGAAATAAAAAAAAATTCTATGTATTTTCCTTTTCCAAACCATGAAATAGAAATGTATGCATTATTTCTTTGAAAAAATAAAATCAATTAAAATTTGCATACCATCAAATCTCACTCTATCAAATTATTTTCAATCCAAAAGTTGCAAAAAATTAGATACCATTCACCCTAAAATAACCTTTGGATCAGATGCATAATTTCAAGGCCATTAAACACATATATATCAATATAGGAAAAAATAATAAATCAAAGTGCCATTTCAAACTTTACCCAATCAAATTATTGTCAATCGAAAATTTGCAAAAAATCAGACACCATTAACCTTAAAATACCCCTTGGATCAAATGAAAAAATTTCAAGGCCCATAAAACACATATATATCAATGTCGGAAAAGATAAGAAAGAAAAGTGCCATTTCAAACTTCACCCTATCAAATTATTGTCAATCCAAAAGTTGCAAAAAATCAGATACCATTAATCTTAAAATACCCCTTGGATTAGATGCAAAAATTGCAAGGCCCATCGAACACATATATATCAATATAAGAAAAAATAAGAAAGCAAAGTGCCATCACCCTTCCAATCTACCAGAAGCACATATATCAATAAATTTGCAAACAATTTGAAAAGCAACTACGATCAGCTATCCAAAAACCTTTATAGATAGTAATTAATGTTAATTTTCTTTACTGAAAGGTAATGTCCAAAATATGATTAAGGACTCAATTTTCAATAATAAACAAGTGAAATTTAACTATTGTAGACCTCATCTGTATTGCCAAAATATAAATACTTCAAAAAATAATCTGATGGCACATTTGAGCTACAAATTGTGATTTATATGTCCAATTTAAAAAATAGGAAATCCAACTACCACACAAACATTCAAAATAAAATGCACTTCATGTGTTATCCATTTCTTTGGTGTAAATTTGTTGACTTGAGTGAGCAAAAACCATCCTGATTGAACCTCATGCCATTAAATCCTTGATATCCTTTCTAGCAAGCGAACCATTAATCTAAAAATTCAAGGAAAACATTAACATTAGTGAGAATAACCACATACTTTTATGAAAAACATATTCATGAAAAAGGAATAAACTCTTCTTACTTTTCGTGATTAAATGGACCAACTTCACAAGAGAAGGAATCCAACGTATGTGTTGAGGTAAGGGCTGCCCTTATCTTCAAATTGTATATATGTGTTGACGTAAGGGGTACATATAGTTATATAGGTGTGTAATTATATTGCTTTTATGGAATAAATATCAAATTAATGTTTGAATGAAACACAACTACAAAAAGACAAATGGCTAGTGAAAGAAACTTACACAAAAAAGTAGGTAGCAAAAAAAGGTTGAGTTATATCAAGCATTTACCATTTGAATTATTCACTATACCTAAAGCCAAAAATTTCAAAATTAACATCAGATTCATACAAACAAATCAACAAAAATAAAACCAAAAACTATTTATAAATAATCCAACATATGGAAATACACAAGGAAAGTGAAAGTAGAATGTTTTGAAGATTAACCTTGTTCAAATTTTTCACAAAATATCAAAAAAATTTGTAATCACTTTCTTCTAATTTGTATGTATAATTCTTAGCATTGTATGATAATTTTTTGATTGCTATAAAAAATTCAAGTTGTACAAAATCATGATCAGTCAAATCATACTTTTACATGCGTTGCCCCTTTATTCTAGTATACCAACATAATTCAAGCTTGATTCCTTCTAATCTATCCAAAAGGTCGATGCCATTATGGTAACCAAACACCCTATTACCATCCTTGTTCATTATTCTTTTAGCAGGTCCAATGTACCACACTCCATAATAAATACCTTGTTTTGTACTTCGAGGAACACCTTTTCTTGCAGTATGTTCAATGGGTGAAATTGATTTGTTTTCAAACAACAACCCACAAACTGATCCAATTCCAAAGCCAATTGAAACACCCTTTTGTATATTCTTCCCACCTCACCTAAAGTATACCCTCACCTTAGTCAAGCTATATTTGGATAATGTTGGATTTCCATTCAACTGACTAACCAAAAATGCTTTGAACATATCCTTACCATCAATATTCACCACTGGTTTTATAGTTTTGCTGACATTTTCATCAATGGAATCTAAAATTTCATCCAACTCATGTATCCACTCACTTTAAATTATATTTAATTCACTTTCATTGTGTACCAATGAAGATGAAGATTGAAATATAGAGTTGGAACATCTCGACAAAGAATCATCAACTACTTCATCCAAAATTTGGAATGTTGGATAATATTTATCCTCTGTCAATGGTTTAACCCACCAAGAACATTGAGTGTAATTTTTTGGTTTCATTCTAAGATTTGATAAAATGTATTGTGCATCCTTCAATCCAACCTTAAGGGCTTCTACAGTTTTAGCGTTTATGGATATTGAATCATATTGCGACAATATGTCAATGTTTTGTATTGTTTCTTGGTGAAATTTATTCCAAATGTTTTCTTGCTTCTGATGGGATTTATTAAAATGAAGCCCTTGAGGATCTGATTATTCTTCAAGAAATCTATTCTGGGTTCCAACAACATGAAGCAAGTCAGTGAAATCATAGGCCCTATCCACTCCAACCATACCACCAACTTTGCTAAAGAATTTCTCACATACATTTGACCTAGTCAAGTGAAAAACACATAGCATGTTAGAGTATTGATCTCAAAACATTCTCATCGACAAAACTACAGAATGGCAAGAAATTATCACATCTTGATATGCCTCTCTACTGATGAAATTTATGTTGACATTACTACGAGATTGTTTTCGTACCCAACGTAACCATAATGTTAAGATATGATGAAATTGTGAAGCATTTCGCACTCTTTCACAAAGGCTCAAACTATGAGACATAAAGATGTCAATGCAGTCAGCAACAATCATTAGGTAAGTCTTTGTAGCTAGTGTCCTCTCTAACTTTCCACTTGGTGTACTTCTCAACTCTTTCAAACACCTCTGAACATGCCTTGAATCAATACGTTGTGCAGAACCTTAATTTTGTCTATCCATCCTCTCTATATCATCACACTTAAGCTTGTGATCATCCACTTTAAAAGTGTGCTAAAACATTCATATATGGCAAAAAATTATGTACTCATTTACTAAAACCAATTCTCGTCGATTGCGAAAAAAAGGATTAAATAGTTGTTTTTTCGGTTGTGGATGTAATCTTGGTCATGCAATCCTGTTACATTCCAACCATTGTACAACCTTGTTAGCCTCCACCCTTCCCAAGGAATTTTATATCGAATACCTGATGTTGAAGAATAATACTTAAAGATAAGTTGTCTTATTCTGATATGCCCATCCAAAGAATGAGAAAACAATAGGTCCCAAATTTTTTTCTACGTGTTTCTTCCACATAAATTCTACCTTTTCCCATTATGGAGAAAAAACATTTGCATTGAATTTATTGCATGTTGGATGAACAACCACAACCAAATGAGGAATTTTTTTCATGTAAAGGGTTTGCAATAATAACACATGCATAATTCCGAATAACATTGTTTTTAAAATAATTTTTTATAATCTCATAGCCTTCATCTCCCTCACCAACTGTCACCAAGAAATGTGATTGGCATTGATGGTATTCTTTCAAACCATAAAACCCCACGAGTGTATCTCTTTTTTCTACCCACCTAACATATTTTTTGACAATTGTTTCATCTTCAAGAATGCATATAGGAATTGGTCTATTTATACCACATTTGGCTTTATAAGAAGGATAAAGTTTTCTGACAGCCTCAAAAATGTGCTCATGCTCTCCTGGGATATAAGTCAATGAATTTCTAACTTTCCTTAAAGTTTTAGATATTGGAGGACCATCCATATTTGTGTAACCTAGGAACTCCCCATAACTTAATCATCTCATAAAGTGATTTTTCAGATGTACTATTCCTTCTCCCTACTTTTGCATGAATCAAGTTATGAAATATATCCTTGAAAAATTCCTAAACTACATCTTTACCTTGTAATTTTCCTTTATTATGTGCCTCACACACATCCTTAGAAAACCAAAGACATCCTTGTTTTCACCTGATTTGAGCAAATTTCCTTTAGAGATCTAATTCTAATTGATATTGTAGCAACCATTCTCATCTCCCACTAAGAGCTCGCATTGTTGATCTATGATTAGCATTTGTAACCCTTGCAGCATTATTCAATTCGTTTTGAGTCAAATAGTCCAATATTCTACCTTTACATGAATCTCGTTAACTTCTTTTATTGGTGCACTTTTATTCATGATATAATCGCATCCTGAAATCATTACATTTTGGAACCAACTTACAAAATCTACATGTTAATGAATCAAATGGGATCATTTTTTCATAACCCCTCTAGCAATGAAGATGCCTATATGTACCATCAATATGACATTCAATACCCTCATAACATAGCATAATATTGGTATGCTTCTCCATGGCCCATAATTTTCCACCCCTTTCATCATCCATTAGGACATTTTATTCCAACATCTCCCCATTTCTATAAATATAATGATACCAATACCCCCAACATTGTTTTAACAAGGGAGACAATTGAGCTATAATAAGATGACAACACAATAAAAAAATATATATATAAATAAGATAGATAAAATAATATACAAATTCATATTCAAGTTTATTCTAAACTATTTATTAACCACTAATTAACACACTTGAAGTAGAAGGATTTTCACTTGTAGAATCCCTATGTAATATTGATGGTGATGATGGCACTAAGAACCTAGTCAAACTTTGTTGGGACTTATCATTGGTTGGCTTCTTAGGCCTCCCAATTGTGCCACTCCTCAACCCAATCTCCTGATGTGAAGCCTCATTTCTAGTAGTAGTAATGTGCTTCTTTGATTTCATGTGTTCATTTAGAGAACTGACAATATTACCACTTGTCATCACTAAAGAAACCCATTATTTGCATCATGTGCATTCGACTCTCACTTTTTTCATGTACTTCTAGTCTGTGAGTGTTTATTCTACCACCTTGAACAAATTAGGATCCTGTGTCTTGTTGAAATCATCTAGAATTTTAATTTCTTGATCAATATGAAATCAATCTCCAACCACCATTTCTTGTTTTACTTTGTTACATCGAGGAATTTAACTACCACTTGGCATTGAAAGGCGTTGTTGATGGGACCCTGTTTTCATATGATGGTTTTTTAAATTGCACATTGTTTGCGCTACGAATGGTACAACACCTGTTCCATAATCAATGCCACAAATTTCACAATGGACCTTTATTTTCAATTCTCCCTTTTTTTAAATATACTTTGACAGTAATTTTCTCATTGACAAACTCTTCCATTAAACGTTTCACTTTTTTTTCCCAAGATGCCAATACACTATGATCAATAATTGTGGCTTGTTCCAATAACAAAGGCATATTTTAATATCTTGGTGGTTTATGCATAGGTTCCTCCATATCCTCTTTAATGTTTTCAAAGATTGGCATTGTTTCGACTACATTTGAGCCCTTTGTTTCCACATAAAATGTGCCTAGTCTCCTCCTAATGCCTAAATCTGTTGCATAAACTTTCTGTTTATTCTCTTTCTTTGGATTTAAAACTAATCCATCCTCGAAAAAATGAAAAGGGTATTCAACGATTTCATCATCCACAATTTCATCACATATTTCAGCAAATGTACAACATTCTCAACACTTGACAATGCCAATGACATATTTCTCTTCATCGGTAGCAATTTTATAAGACAACTTCATCTTTTTTTTTCACATAAATAAATGAAAAAGTAACTAAAATTCCATAAAAATATTGGTTTATTATGAAAAAAAGAGCAAGGAAGAAAGGCATGCACTTTCAGTTCAATGCTCCAAAAAACATGAATAACTCTTACTAATTTGATCAAACACCTTGATTCAAAATGTACTATCGATGAATTCCTCAGATGGAGCTAAAACCAGAAATAAAACATAGTACTAAAACATATTTTATAGTTGATTTATTGAGTCAAACATTGACAAACTTATAACCAATCTTAGGCCCTAGATATGCCTCAATTTTGGCCTTATTTACATCCTTTTTTGTGTCCTAAAGAGGTCAAAACCAAACCCTCGTAGATTTTACTTTTTGCGGGTATTAAATGCATTTTATTTAATTTATTTTTTGCTAAAATCTAGGGCTTGTTAGAGATAAATATATTTTTTATGTTTTTGGAGCTACTAGTGGATAACGAAAGTGCTTGATCTCTCATATAAATGCTAGTGTGTGTATGAATGGAAGGATCTCCATTGTTTGTCAACTATTTCTTGTACTTAGATTGTTTATATTTAATTGCAGTGATAGTGTTTGTGTGAATGGAAGGATTTAGTAGTTTACATTGTTTGTCAACAATGTCTTCTACTTATATTTCTTCCAGTCCTTCACGTTAATAGATGTGAAATTGAATTTCGTGGGTATGCCTTATAGAAAATCGCCAAGTCCTAAATTTTTCACCATAAATTTGGTTCACCTTTAAAAATAAGGTCTAGGCATTAAAAGAAAATTTACACCAAATCTCAAGTGCCTTTGCAACCATAAATGCTACCTTCATCACACTAAACAAAAATTAGAACAAAGCACTCAATCCCTCCATATTCCAGGATATAGGTCTCTACTATGTTATTTACAAAATGAGATGAGAGGGATGCACTAGTTGTTGCTGTAATACACTGATTGCAACCTGTAGATCTAGTCACTTTTTAAGGTTTCTATCTCACACCGCATCTAAAAATGGTGGGTTTTTACAATTGAGGGTTGTATACCTTGGCTCATTGAGGTTTTTTACATTTCAAATTCCACTAGATATACTCCCTTCAACCACCAAAAAATTGTGACGTGTGTATTTTTTCACTATTGTGGATGATTACAATCAAACTACAGGATGCAAAATTTTGGCTCCATTTCCACATTGGGCTCATCATAGTGATTTTGTGTAGTATTTCAGGTGTTATGCCCTCAAGAAGCCAATAAATAAACTAAAGTATTCAATTAGATCTCTCAAATATGTGCTTCAAATTGAAAAATATGTTAATTTATTCATGAATATGCAAGAAAACTTACAGATCTACAAATTTTGTGCTAAAAAACATAAAATAATTTCTTCAAGAAGAAAAAGAATGACTCCTTTCAATGTGATTTCTACACTTTTTACATAATTTTACGGCAACAAAGTATGGAAGAGGGAAATACAGGCAACTTTCAAGACAATCTAATACTAATAGTCAAAACATTTAAAACAAGATATTGAAGCGAAGTGAGCTATTAGAACATAGACTCCTCACAACCACCATGACCAATATAGTTGGAAAAATATGGTGATTCTTTATTCATTAATTAGATGTGCAATAAGTACACACTTTCTCAATATTTTGAGAGGATTCAAATATCAATAACTGGAATCCATATCTCCTGGTGCCATTCGATGATGCTATCTATAGACGAAATGTGGGAGATGCAACCAATATGATAGCTTCAATATATCTTAAAGGTATTAACACTGAAGTAGAAGAATAAGAATGGGAGAAGGGAAGCATTACATCAGCCAAAGAATTTGCTGGTAAAACAAGGTAGTGTGGGAAACAATGAGCCCACCTATACCATCCATGGTGTAGATAATCAATTTATTTACTATAATGTTATGTCATGCAATGGTGTTGTATTTTTGTATGATAGGTCCAATTTTAGATAGTAGGTTGCACACTAAGGCTGCCTATGAAGTTGATGTCCTATCATTACTTATCCATACAATAGGGTGGCATACATCCAAACTGTTGAAAGGGTTACCAGATACTGTTTAATATGGAAAGTGTTAAGAAAATCACAACAAGATATTAAATCCCCTGTAATGACTTGCGGGGATTGCAAAATGATGCACATACTAGAAACTAAAATACATGAAAATTAAACCAATGTATGAAAAATTGCATGTAGCTAATCTTATATGTCCACGCCAACCCTTCCTAGAGAGGAGGAACCATTGTTGGACTTAATTAAGGGATACCCCTTTCAATCGATCTTACAAGGATGCCATTACTCAAAAAATAAAAAGGAGATGACCCAATAGTTGCATGGAAGAATCTAAATTCTGGCACAAGTCCAAACTCAGGGGTATGGGTATACCTAAGAAGTGGGCACTAGAAATTCATAGAAAAAGTGATCAAACTTCAAAAAAAATGTGGATGGATTCCTAGAAAAGCTGGAGGACAATCCTATCTATGAGATATCCTCGAAAATGTTTAGAGGAAAATACAATACATCACAAACCATGTTATCATCTATAAATTTTATGGAATGTGGACCTTAGAGACAACCTTGAAATAGTGGGTTGAAAAAAAAAATATTTCCTTGTGGAATAGGGACC
The DNA here is from genome assembly GCA_034641835.2 of Pinus albicaulis. NCBI lineage: Eukaryota > Viridiplantae > Streptophyta > Pinopsida > Pinales > Pinaceae > Pinus > Pinus albicaulis. The sequence goes on along the minus strand of CM076584.1, from coordinate 1,702,318,932 downwards.
TCAACTCTCAAAGAAAATAGTAATAAATTACTAGAAAATATATATAAAAAAAAATATCATTCTCTTCATGCCAAAAACAAGATGCAGAAATTTATATCTTCAAAAGATGGCTCCAAGGATTTGGGACAATTGCAAGGAAATGGGAATTAGATCTTGAGACTTCTCTAGTAGCCTAGCGAATCCTTCGAATGGTAGCAAGGTGAGACTCACCAATTTCATAGCCACTAGATGGTGGATCTAATTCCACTTTCACTTGATTGGTACCAAATCCTTTGGCACCTTAGTCAAAGTATATCAACATGTCAATCCCCTATAGAATATAAATTCCTAAAAAAAAGGTATGGTATCCCTCCCAAGGTCATCAACAGTCTCCAAATAATACTCCGGGACTTTAATATGATAGAAAACCTCTTGGAATATAAAAGAGACATTATAAGGCTAGATATACTTGATATATGTCTTTCCCAAAAACAAAACCTAGAAATCAAAATAATTAACGAAGAGGATCACACCATGCAGCTAAAAATCTAGAGTATGTACAAATGTCTTTGTTCAGATTCCTTGATAGATGAAAGGATTGAGTGGAACTCTCTCATCCCGCATCTTCCAAAAAGATAGCTTGAATCACTAGCCAATTCTAATCTATTGATAATCTCAGTCTATGGTAAGAAATGCCACCATATTATTTGTAAAATAGTGGCCCATAGACCTAGACTTTAGAGGCTTGTTGAAAAATTGTTGGACCAAGCCTGAATTAAGAAAATGTACAAGTATGTATTTATTTGAAGAAAAGTTAATAGTCGTAAAATTAAAAATAAAACACCAAAATACCAATAGCTTCATGAACATTTAACTAGAAAAAATAAGATGAAAAACCTTATGAAAACTCTCAAGAAGGGATAATGGCCTCAAGCATGCCAAAGAACCTCAAAAATAAGGGAAAGGATCTTAATGATTACTGAGATCAACAAGCAAACTAGGTGGAAATGCACTAGAAAAAAGGATACACATATGCTTGTTTGATGGAAGGGGAAATTCCAAGTCATTTCACAAGAAAACCACAGGCTATTAAAACAGGAACAAGATCATACGCCTTTTTGTCACCCAAAAATTCTCAAAACATCATTGTGTCAACTTTTCTTTTGGTCATGATTTCAAGGAGGACTAAAAGTCATTTTAAGTCTGGGTAAAGGATAGGTTATATTGCCAGTTCAAATAAAGTCTTCTAGGTCCACTCCATGATCAATAAACTCTGAAATTTTACCTTATTTTAGTCATGGTCTTAGATAGGTGATTAGGTCATTTCATGCTTTAAAGGGTAGTTGATAGGTTTAGAGTCTCAAAAGTCTCATTTTCATTTCCAAATAAAGTTTAACAACCTTATTCCATAGTTTAAAGGTCCCATCATCCATTAAGAAGTCATTCCATTAGGTTTAGGGTCAAATTTTTTGCAATCATACAGGAATCCACGTTTTCGTAGTGCAGCTAGTTCAAAAAAGGTGATTTGCGCTACGAACTGCTAAAACAACCTTTTTCATCAAAAAGTTCTATTTTCTGGCTTTAGTATTCAACTTCCAAAGGGGTTCCTGAGCGACTAAAAACTCATTTTTGAAAAATGAAAGAGGTTTTTCTTCCTAACATACTTAACTACAAACACCTCTCTCAGTTTCTTCAAATTCATTATGAGGTGGGAGAATTGATCACTCAACTTGTGCTATGAAGTTGTTGAAAGTCATTGAGAGAATAATTATGTTTTCTAGTTTTAGTAGTCAACTTAATGATCATTTTCTAGCCACAAGAAAAATTATTTTGGAATTCTGAATGAGGTTTCTATTTATAAAATCTCTAGATACAATAACCAATCTCACTTCTCTCACAAGTGTTACCAGTTGGGAGATACAAGGCTTTCTTTTAAGCCATATTTTCCGAAATCTGAATTTTCCAGTTTTACACAGGTTGTTCAAAGATAGTTTCTGGGAAGTATGAGAGGTATTTCTAAAACCAAAGAGAAATTTTTGTTCAGGACAACATTTTCTCCAAAAGACTCCTTAATTTTCTCAAAATACATCATGGATGAGAAGATAAAGGCTCTGTCCTAAGACCTAATTTTCAGGGAAAAAATAGGAAATCTGTCTCCTGATTTTTAGGGAAGTTTTTTTCATGATCAGCATGAATACATCAAAGGTGGAGGCATCATCAAAATTCAACTTCATGGGGTTGCATATGGAAAAATATGTAATAATTATTAGATAAGGTTATTAGGAGCATACTTAAAGGGTCTATTTTAGTAGTAGAATAGGTGTCAATAATAGAAATTCGAATTCTCTTGATGAGGGATCATAGCATCCAATATTGAGAAAGCTATATATCAAGAAAGAGGTCGAATTCACAAAAGGTTGGAGACTTTTTGGCAAAATATACTGCTTTATGTAATTGACTGTGATTAGTAATGCAGAAAGGTTTTCTTCTTGACAGACCTGAGATTCTGATGTGGTTTTAATGCTTTATTGATATACCTATTATGTTTAACTATTTGCAGTAGATCTCATTTCTATTACTTAGAATTCACAATCATGTGCTCTGACTTCCTTTAATAATGGGATGAATGTGTTTTTCCTGTATCTTGTGAGTAAACTACCTTTGAAACCCTAGCAGTAAATTTCAGTTCTATTACTCAGAATTCACAATCATGTGCTCTGACTTCATTTAGTAAAGGAATTATTGTGTTTAGCAATAGATCTCATTTTATATTACTCAGAATTCACAACCATGTTCTTTGAATTCCTTTAGTAATGGGATGAATGTGTTTTTCTGAATTTTGTGAGTAAATTACCTTTGAACCATTAATAGTAGATTCCATTGCTATTACTCATAATTCATAACCTTATGCTCTGACTTCCTTTAGTAATGGAATTATTGTGTTGACCTATGTTCTTGAGTGAATTATATTTGTTTAAAAACACCATTTTCCTCAACTTCCATGTCCAAAAACATTGCCACTGAATCTACTGAATTGTTGACTCCATAGCCCAATGGTAGCAATCCTTCATCTTTCAACCTATAAACACACAAAACAAAGATAGATTTAGCCACCTATATTATCATTAATTAGTATCATAAATCCTTGAGAGATCCCTCTCAGGCTGAGGAGGCTAAGCCTCAGCTAAAATATTGGTTTGAAATAGTTACATTGAGGTAGTCTGGTCAACAGCCTATCAGGGTCCTATTTTGGTGATAACAAGCCTTATAGCAATAAATGATCAAGAACTCTATGATAAAAATGAGATCAATGATGAGCTTAAATATTTCTTCAAAGACCTTTCCAAGCATACCATAGTTACACAAGCAACCACCTCACACATCACAATGAACAATCTAGAGATCATCATAAAGGACCAAAACATCACCATTATGCAATGAATTTATAGAAAAAATATCAAGAGAAAAAAAAAATGTGAATATGGCCATGTTACTATCCTGCTATAGGAGCATGATGATAGACCTACTGCTCTAGAAGGGGCCCATAAACAGAGTTTAAAGGGGACAACACTAATGATCGCACACATAAATTTCAACATGAAAACCATAATGAAACCACTGCACAATGTCTTTATGATGAATAAAATCATAATAAGGGGGCATTTCTTGTAGAATTTGGAGGTTATGACAAAGAAATTACCAAGTAAGTCCCTATTTTTCCCCTTGAAAAGCATAAATAAAGTTTATAGTTTTGGTTCTAGATTTTGACGATGTGCATAATTATTTTGGAGAGGGTGTGGAACACACCCTTGAAATCCATACAAAACTTGATGGACAATACATGGATGGTGAGTCTCATACAAAAGAAAATTTGTGCCAAGAAGTTGAAGAGTATGGAAGTTTTGATTACACCAATGAAGGTTTCGATAGAGATCATGATCGAAATGTTATACCGAATCTTTGTGATAGTCACATGACAATACAAGTATTAAGGACTTAAAAGTTGATGTGTTTGGTGATGTGTATATTTCTCCATAAGAAGGCATGGAACAAATTTAAAAAAAAAATGAAACCACCATCAATAAGCACCCTCAAGAGATGTACATTCCCATGAAGAATATACAGTAGATCCAAAAGAAGAAAGCTTTTGTTCCATTGATCTAAACTTGTCTCTTAAGAAAAAGAGAGAAAATAGTATATTATATGATTCAATGGTCCACTAAGGTTTGATGATGACCATCAAGAGAAAAAAATATCTGAAGATGACCTTGTTAGAGGCTTCTTACAGCAACATGATGATAGACCCACTACTCTAGAAGGGGGAACATATCCAGAGTTTGAAGGGGAAAACATTAATGACCACACAAATAAATTTCACCATAAAGACCATAATGAAACCACTACATGAAGTCTTTATTTTGAATAAGACACAATTTTTTATTACGCCAATGAAGGCCACCATGAAGATCATGACCACATTGCTGCACAAAATCTTGGTGATAATATGAGTATTAGTGACTCAAACACTGATGGTTTTGGTCATGTGTAAATTTTTCTCAGAGAGAGTGTGGAACACCCCTTTGAATATGCTGAAACCACCACTAATAGGAGCCCTGAAGATGTACAGTCCCATGAGGAATGTACAATAGATCCAAAACTAGAAAGTTTTGGTTCCCTTGATCTAAACTTGTATTTTAAACAAAATGAGGGAAAATCATATATAATATGCTTCAATGGTACACTAAGGTTTGATGATGACCATCAAGAGAAAAAAAATATGAATATGACCCTGTCACAGACCTGGTCTGAAAAAATGTTGGGCTTTTTTCTAGTGTTCTATTTCCTCTACCAAACGGGATGGCCCCAACACAACACCAAACATTTCAGGTATTTTTCACTCAAAACTCTATACTATATCATAGACTGTTAATATAGTGTAAAACATATAACAAACTAAAGCGAATATAACAGGATGTTTCCAACTAGAATAAATACCTACCTAAGGATAAAGGGTTTTCTAGGTTTAATTCAACTATACCTTGGTTTCCTTATTGTGGAAAATAGTTCTACTAAGATCTATTTCGCGATGTACTAGCTATATCTAAGTTCGATAGGAATTTCTCCACTAATCACCATTTCTCCCACACTATTGCTACAATGATAGGTTTGATCTATTCATTATAATATAATGGTTACTAGACCACTTAGTTCCTTCTCATTTAGATACCTTTCTCATAAAAGTATTAAATGGATTGGGTGAATTAGACTAGAGATAAGGTGGTGGTTTCCCTTTCACAGAGATTGTGGAACTGCCAGATGGGGAATTATGGGCCATCAAAAAACATTGGTTGGAATGGTTGGGTAGAAATGATCTTTGACCTTGAGTTTGACCAAGTAACAACCATTATTACGTATATAATACATGATGTTTGGATAGTGGAAGTGTCTGGTTCCATGCATCTGGTTAATTCTTTATTTTGGGCATTAGAGGTGACGTCTTGAAAAAGTATTTACACTATTTTATAGAAAAATTTATGATATTTCAAATGAGTGCTCATGCACCTACCAATTCCTTTTCATTTAAGAAAATATAATTTTTGATGACAAAACATGAAAGACTACTAGCCCAATTAAGTAGGCTCACAGGAGCAGACAAGCCCCTTCAAAAGTTGTGTCCCTTCACTACATATTGAAACAAATATAAATATAAGTCTGGAACGTTTGATCAAGAGCGAATTTCAGTTCAGAAAAAAAGAGATATAACAAAGAACAAGGAGACAAACACGAAATTGCAAAATAAAGAGACAAATAAGGACGAAAATTTGAAGATAATTGCCTTGGAAAAATCATTGTTTGCTTTCTTTTGTTTAGGTGTTTTGTGGTGATTTTTTATTTGTGGAGACCTAAATACCCTCAAACCTGAAGAGAAGAAACCTCATACCTATATATCTCAGATCAGTTGACTCACAATTTAGTAAAAAAGTAGAGAGATAAGTATAGATTTGAGCCTATATTGATGTCAAGTCTCTGAACTTGGTAGGCCGTAAATAAACAACTTATAAATAACCCCCCAGCAAAATTAAATATCGATAAAGAAAGAAAGAGTCCTACCTTCGCTAACATGCTCAATTTGTGGAACTCAATCAAGCTCGTTTGTTGGCTCAAGGGGTGAAATCCTTCAAAGGCCCTCTCAGATCTATCTCACACTCGAATTCTCTCTCCAGATTGGCCATCTCATATCCAAAGACAAATTCTCTTTCCCTCTCACACTTCATCATTCGAGTGCATGCTATTTCTCAATCGAATCCTCTTTCCATATTTGATCGAATTCTCAGTCAAATGCTTAGCAAAACACCAACTTTCTACAATGCGAATCCGTAAGTTGATGTAATGCAAATATTTCTCCCTTTCCAAACCCCAGCTTGCTGTAATGTGAATACTTCTCTCCCTTTCCAAACCCCACCTTGCTACAATGTGAATCTCACTCTCCCTTTCCAAACCCCAACTTTATGGAATATGAATCCCTCATGTGAATCCGTCATGCAAATGTAATGTGCAACAAATGATCCCTCATGCACGATCTCTCCCTTTCCAAACCCACAAAACAAGCCTTCTTTTCCTGGAAAATAAAAAATAAAATACCTCTGATTATTTATATTTTCTATACAATAAAAAAAAACCACTAACCCTTAGTTATATAGAAATATAATGTTTAGTGTTTTTTTAATTTTTTACCCCAATATGAACACATGTGATATAATATTGGTCTGTTAGTGACCCCCCCATGGGATAGTATGGAAGGATGGTGGTATTATAGTTATACATAGGATGGCATACGAGTTCTCTTGCTACTAGATTTTATCAGGCCATTGCATTAGGTATATCTTGTCCCCGACGGGGGCTACCATTATATTTTTTCAGTATCGGGAGATTTTTGTTCCTAGTTTCTTGTGTGTAGAAATTTGGTTGTGTTGCTATAGTGCCAAACCACCAAGCAAGGGTCCATGTTTTTTGTGTTATTCCTTCATCATACAAGGAAAACACTCACTTTTGAGCTGGTAGTGATCTCTACTCTGTCACTTAAGGGATATAACCAGATGGATGTTTCTTTCTCCTTCCCAGTTCTTGTCTGTGAGGTATGGTACCCATGCACTTTCTATTAATTTGAAATGTCAATGAAAAAATCCAACCATGGGATGAGGTTCCTCTTTTCAAGAGGACCAATTTTGACTATTAAAGCACTCAATTTGGACAAGGGAATGTTTATTTTTGAATTAAATTCTAGATGCACATATTTGATGAGGTCAACCATAAAGAAAATTGGGCAACCTTGGAAGGTTGTAGATACAAGTTAAGTGAACCTCCTTTGGACATCATCATGAGACATTCTTCTATTATGTTTCATAATTTTGGCTCCGAGATATCTGAGGCATGTCCGCGAAGAATTGATTCACTTGAAGGAGAAATTTCAAGGTTTGAAGCTCACATCTCCGTTTTAGGGTTTTGGGTCACAGTTGCAAGCTTTTCAAAGGAAATTTCCATCTGTAGTCGAAGGGTTTTCAGCTCAATGTAGCGACTCTAAGACCTTAGTCACACGAATGTCTCTTCCTCGATGCAATTGGAACCTAAAGGCTAAATTTTCAATTGACTAAAGTTTTTGCTCGTTGACCAAAGAATTCAACGGTTGACTACAGGAAATGATATTTGATTACAGGTTCGTGAATCATGGTTTTTGGATTATTAGCATGGTTGGGTTCATCCTATGGATATTGTTTAGTTGATTTTTCCAGATAGTTTTATGGATGAAGATATTAATCATTGTATTCTCTTTTGCTAAATCATTCAATGACAGTATAATAAGAAGAATAATTTGAAATGGTTTTCCCCATAGTGGGTTGTTCCCTAGTATTCGACCAATCTTGGTGTCTCTATGTGTGAATGTTTTTCATCTATTGTTCCTTATGTTCGGTTGCATTAATCACGATAATGTTCTTTCTACATAGTTACATATGTTTTTGAATAATGATGTAAATATGAATAATGTTTTGATTTTATGTGGTGAATTTAATATTGAAATGTTGAAATGAAATTATGAAAGCAAAGAACAATATATCCCTAAGAAAAATTAACATGGTACCAGATTTGGGCTAAAAAAAAAGTCATTAAAGATCACCCATATGAAGACACCTTTGATAGAAACATGAGAAGATGGAGGATACCTAAAATAGTTCTAGGGTTTCAAGGAAACCCTAGGAAATTTGATTATTAGGGTTTGAGGGATATTATGAGGTTAGGGTTTTGGAGAAACCCTCACTTATGATATGCAATCTAGAAACCCTAGTATGTTCAAAGTGGATATGTTCAAGCACTTGTGATAGGTTTGATGTATCCCTAGATGCATAGTTTCAATTAGGTGTTCATTATTGATGAAGTTGGTTGGAAAATTGAAGGCATCAATCTTATATAGTCAATGGACAATCATGAATGTTGAAGGTTGGTACAAGAGGGAGATCTCATTTCGCATTAAGATAAGTACATTTAAGATTAATGTTACCTTTTTTTAACTCTATTCCTTTTTTAGTTTATTTCTTTGATTATTACTTATATTTCATACATGTGTATTTGAGGATTTGGATGCTTATAACCTAGTGATGAGATGTGATAAGTGGATCCTTGTTGAGGATCATGGTTAGTGCAGTAAGAGAAGAGCTAGTATTGGAGCATTAAAGAGATGTCTTATGAAAGGTTAACAAAGTTCTCCAGCTACCAATGTGAAGGTGAACATGTATTTAAATACTAAAAGGTATATATGATGCATTATTTCAATGTCATGTTTCAGTTGCAATATTGGATGGCAAGGTAAGCCCTAAGGTATGATGAATATCACCTTCGCAAATGGATCATTCATGCATATGAAAGTATGTTTTATTCATGGTACTTATGATGAGATGGTGCACCAGGTATTGGATGAGTAACTTACATTGTATTAAGTCATGGTAAAGCTACATAGAAACATTAATCTTTGATATATTGGTATACGTGATATTTGGAAAATAATTTTAAAATTTGGCCACGATGGATATATGTTTTGGAACTTGATATAGTCGGATTTCATAATACTACTAAGGCATGACAATATTATGAAATATTGGTTGATAATGATGAATTCTAAAGTGGTTTCTCATTAAGAAGGAGACTATTCATAAGATCCCTACACCTATTATCAATTGCATTAAATATATGGAAGATTCTTTACTGTTGAAATATGTGATCTACATATAGATAGACAAATATCTTACATTGTTGGTTTGCAAAAAATTATGATCTATGAAAAGATGGTTCGCTTAGTCTAAGCCCCAACCACATAGATGCAATATTAACAGCGTGGTTGTAGTCTCACAACCACATTGGAGAAAGCTTATGGGTGCAGTTGTGACTGTAGCTCAAAAAACTAAAGGTTTATGCATGAAATCGTGAATACACCAATAATATGGTAGTCCTTGAGAGATGGAGCAGACATTGGAAACTTCCATTAGTAAGGAAGTCTAAATATTTGACTTACTAGAGAGAATGTGAATGTATTGACTAAACTTGTGTTTGTAGGTAATCTAAATATGCATAATAATATATTATTTTTATTTGATCATTGAAGCTAGTGTATGATAGTATTTGATAATAGTTGCAAGGGTTTAACAAGATCTACTTGATTATTACAGATAAGAAATAACATCATTCTTGATAGTTCATAAAGATGCTTCAAAACATTGACATGATGCTTTATATGTTTTTGGGTTATGGATTGATTTAACTCACTCGGATAATAAAATATGGTTTTCACTTGATATACGATGATATTCCTTGAAGAGAGTGTTATGTGAGCATAGTAACTTTCAGTAACTAATATTGGGATTCAACAATGATTTTTTATTGGCCTCATTGTCCTTGGAACAATGGTTGAAGTATAAACACTTGTGATTCAATATGAAGTAATCTCACAATGAATGGATGGAACTTTCATGACTCATTCTTGGTATATGCATGGAACTTATATGACTTGTCCTTGATGTATACATTCATATTAAGTGGTAGAAATTATTCATAAGTATGATTTGATAAAGGTTGATTGGATATTTCTTGGTAAATGAAAGGTTGTTGTAACTTGATCCGAACAATTTGTCACAACGATATTGGCTAAAACTTTTATGAATTTGATATTAGCTCTTATTTGGCATGTAAGGAATGATAATCTCACTTAGTTAATTTAATTGCATAGTCTTCATTTGTGTAAGGTTGAGAATATGGATTTAGCCAAGTCTTATGTTTGTGGAAAGAATTATAGGAAGCAAGCTTCCCGAGCATGGTATATCTATATTGATAGTCATCTAGTGAAGAGTGGAAGATGTGTCCATCCAAACCGCTACTTAAAAATTTGTTGAATGTATGACTTTGATTTTGGTTTTATAAGTTGATGGTCTATTCTTGATAGGTAATGAGACTTTGATGATCAAAGTAAGAGGGAGATGACCTTTGAAACTCAAAAGGAAGAATCATGTCATGATGAATTACTTTTTGAAGTTTGAAAAATAAAATATATGTCGTGAAGCTATTGAAGAGTTTGTAGAAAGTGGAAATCCAAATCCTTAGACACTCTCATTGAATTTCAAGAAGTTATGAATAGATATAGTTGAACCTCACTTGGCAACCAACAATTGATTTAAGCATTGATGTTTCATGAGAACATCGTTTCGTGTATATATATGTTTTTTGTAGAACTGGTGTCAATTCATGATTGAGCCTCTTCATACACACTGAGTTGTTTCCAAGCGCCCTTCGAGATATTTGCACAGGACGATCAATTTTTGGTTTGAGATATTCTTCCTATGATATGTGATTACATGAATGTATTGATGGTGTTATTGATAATATGAGCATGTCTAGCTGTGAGGTAGGATGCATAAGCTCTTTGGAGATATTTTTGGGCAAGTTCTAAATATAAGTTGATGGTCTATTCTTCACAAGTGATGAGACTCTGATGATCAAAGTAAGAGGGAGATGACCTTTGAAGTTTGAAATGAACAATCATGGAATGATGAATTAATTTTTGAAGTTTGAAAAATAAAATCTATTTCGTGAAGCTATTGAAGAGTTTGTGGAAAGTGGAAATCCAAATCCTTAGACACTCTGATTGAATTTCAAGAAGTTATGAAGAGATATAGTTGAACTTGACTTGGCAACCAATAGTTGATTGAAGCATTCATGTTCTATGAGAACACCCTTTTGTGTATATATATTTTTTGCATAGAATTGGATTCAATTAATGATTTAGCTTCTTCATACACACTGAGTTGTTTCCAGGCACCCGTCGAGATATTTTCACAGCATGATAAATTTTCGGTTTGAGATATTCTTCCTATGATATGTGATCGCATGGGTGTACTGATGGTGTTATTGATAAGAGGAGTGCATCTAGGTTCTTCCTTAGTATTGGATATGCCATGATATTTTTGGATAAGAAGTCTATATATGTAAGCACAAACAAGGTTGAGTACAATGTTGCTATCATGGCTAGCAGTGACGTAGGATGAATAAGCTCTTTAGAAATATTTTTGGGCAAGTTCTAAATATGATAAGAATACATTGTGATAATAATGAGTGGGATCTGATTGGAAGATAATATCGTATATTGCTGAGACTAAAATGTCTTGACATATTGAGGTAGTGTTGTTATATGAAACAAGCTTAGGTCTGTAGTTGGTAGCGTCATGAGAGGGAGAACGAATAAGGTATCCTTTTTATATATATAGTTGTTCTAATATAATAGTTGATTTGATATATTGTATGAACAGGAGACTACAACTATTGAGCCATGATGATTACCAGATATGAGAATGATGATAATTTTATGATCTATAGAGAGAAGGACTGATCAAGAACACTAAGCGAGCTCTTCCCCCCATCTGAGCTCCCAGGGTAAGTAATTGAGATGGAGGGATCTTGGGGTTCAGGGATCTCTAGAAAAGAGTGTTGTAGCTTTTGCTCCCCTATCTGTCACCCATAGGGTGGAATATGTTAGCTCCTCTATATTGGTCTATGCAAAGTATACCCTAACTCGAATCATACGCACAAGCTGAGGTTTTTGGGGATACCACTCCCTGTATGGCCAATGGGTTGAAAAAGTACTTGGGGGTGTACAACCCAAGCTGATTATGATGCCAGTGTTATAACACATGTTAATGTGGGTCACATAATTTTCTCCTTGTTGATATTCCATGGGTAGTAGCTTTGGTCTCTCTGCTAGAATTGATTTCGAGTGGTAGTAGTATCTCCCTAATGAATAGAGAGTGGTAGCTTAGGCTCCCCTTCGACATCAATTTTTTCTTCTTTTAGATTCGATAATGTTCAATGTATGGTCAGGGACAATCAAGAGATAAGAAAGACCAAGCAGGAGATAAGCAATGACGACATTTGAAGATGAGATACTTGAGATTGGATATGATTTGATCACAGAATATTTGTGATGATTACATGATGTATTTGGAATAATTTTGAACCTCAATGACAAATTATAACTATGGGACAAGATTCCTCTTTTCGAGAGGACTAATTTTGACTATCTAAGCACTCAATTTGGGCAAGGTAAAGTGCATTTATGAATTAAAGCACACATTTTCATATTTGATCAGGTCGACCATAAAGAAAATTGGGAACCCTTCTAAGGTTATAAATAAAAGTCAAAGTAAACTCATTTGGACATCATCATGAGACATTATTCCATCTTCTTTCTTGGTTTTGGCTCGCACAGGTTTGAGGCATGTCCATAGAGAATTGGTGCGCATGAAGGAGAAATTACAGAGTCTGATGCTCACATCTATGTTTTAGGGTTTTGGGTCACAGTCAGAGGCTTTTCAAAGACAATTTTTTAGTATAATCACAGGCTTGTAGGCTTAAGGTGGCGACTAGAAGCTCTTAATTTCATGCATGTCTCTTCTTCCATGTGACTGGAACGTAAAGGCTAAATTTTTAGTTGACCGAAGTTTTCACCAATTGACCACAAAGTTCGGAAGTTGACTACAAGCATTGACAACTGATGAAAGGTTTCTGAATCAGGGTTTTTGGATTATTAGTATGGTTGGGTTCATCTAATAGATATTGTTTAGTTGATTTTGTTAGATAGTTGTTTGGATGAAGATATGGATCATTTTACTCTCTTTCGTTGAATCATTCAATCACAATCTAATAAGAAGAATAATTTGAAAGGGTTTTCCCCATAATGGGTATTTCCATGGTCTTCGGTCGATCTAGGTGTCTCTATGTATGAAGTTTTCTCTTCTACTATTCCTTTATGTTCCAATGCATTGATCATGATAATATTATTTCTACATATTTATCTTAAACAACCTTACCACTAGGGATACCATACCCTAAGTTCTCCATTATTATTTAACATCATTGTTGCTAAATAATGATGTAAATATGAACAATGTTACGATGTTATGGTGTGAATTTCATATGCAAATGTTGAAATGAAATTATTAAAGCATTGAACAATATAACCCTAACAAAAATAAGCACTTTCTTTATTTGGTTCTGAGGTATCTTGCTAAGTTCATTTTCCTCTATTTACAAGTTTTTTATGTCATCAAGTTGTCTTGGTTACTGCAATTGGGTAATTCTCAATTCCCTCTAATTAGGCGTACAATTGTGATCTCTCTCACCAATCATCCTGACATTTCTATTTATCTCCCAAACCCTCCATTTTGGTCTTCCCCATGAGATATAAACTAGGGGTTTGGTTAGACGATGTTTCATGACACACTCGCTATACCATTTTTGTTATAACCACAAAGACTTTTGTTGGGTGGGTGGATAATTATTCTTCTTTAGTTTCTTTACTGGTCACCTCTTGTTGTGCAAGTCTCTGGGTACTTCCAATACTTACAATAAATCTTGTGCTAAGTCCTTTTACCTTACAATTTCTTTAGGCCTATTTATATTGTCATCGAAACTCATTTACCTTGGTTGTTATGGCTCTTCGATAGAGAATTCCGAGTCACCTAGGTGGTTCATCCACTTACTCCTCCCACCGTCATAGGTTATTTGGTTGGGAATCAATGGCTAATTTTCTAATATTGTTCCTCTTGAGATAAGGAAGGAAATTTTTATTCTTGAATCTAAGGATTTTGGGGAACAAGATTGCTCCTCAGATTTAGAAGTTGCATGTGCTTCTCTCAATTGGGTTCCATATCTAGGAAAATTTCGGAAATGGATTCTCTGCTTCCTACATTCTATCAAAGTTCACCACTAGATGGAATTTCTCATGTGAATGGTCCTCAAGGATAAGGAGGTTGAAAATTATGAATTATTCGCAGGGAAGGAGGACATCAAGCGAATCCTCATGGGTATCTGCTAAAACCTAGATGACATTGTCATCCGACTAGCAAGGGCGAAGAAATATGTTGTCTCGGACTGTAGCATCGAATGAAAGGAGATCAATGAAACTCCTAGCATCATCAATGAGCGTCCATTTAACATAGCTATGTGTCTCCTCCTGCTACTTCTCCTCATAGGAGCTCCTCACCCCTCTCTCATGTAACTATCTTGGACCAATGTAGCCAATGTCAAAGAACCACCAAGTTCTCTTCACTTCTTGGTTGATGGTTTCTAGAAAAAGCGTTGATAGCAATAGTGGTCTTGTGATCAATCTATACTTCATGGTTTCAAACCAATTTTGTATTTTGGATGTTTGGTGGACTTCATTGGGGTATTTTTTATTTTTGCTAAGAACTTAAATGATGTGAAAAATTCATACTCTTTTGCTTGTTCGGTTAAATGTATCCATGGTAGTAAATAGCTTCAGAGACTTGTGTCTCTTTGGAATTACATGGTACATTTTGAAAAAAGCCCCAAAAGAAAATCTTTAATGTCTCATGTAAAATCTTTTGAATAATAGAAATATTTGGACACATCATTTCAAAAAGAATTCATAAATCTATTGTTGTTATTAAAGTTCATGTAGCTTCGATATTAAGAAAAAAAAAATTGATACAACTTACATATTAAGAAAATCAAATCATTTTAGCTGAATAGGATACGGGGCAAATCATATCTAATAAAATTAATCAAAATTAAAAACATGTTAAAATTAATAATTAAGATATACAATTACAGTTGTTATTAAAGGTCAAAAAAAAATAATGTTAAGAAAAGCCTTATCACTTATAAGTCATACCTAATAAAGCTAACCAAAAGTAATAAATATTCATTTTCGAAAAACTGTTATTATTATATTATATATAGATTGTGAGATCTGAACAATTAATTAATTATTATATGAACAAATTGTCTAGATTTTTAACCTAACTTTTAATGAAAAATAAAACCCAAGAAAATAAAATAATCCGGTACACCGTTCCATCACATTAAAAAAAAATAGAGGGAAATTTGATATGAAAATAATTCAAAATCTTGGCATATTCACATTACTCAATTTTTATCTGGTCACTTTAGAGTCATGACCACTCTATGTTTTCTTGCATTTTCTGCGTATCTGCAGGTAGAATGCTGTTCAAAATGACAATCAAGGGCAATCATATCTACGACATTCTATAACATCGCGTGTTAACAACGATGCATTATAATCTGTTCCAAATAAAAGAAAGCACTTGTATGGATACAGGACATTGCATCAGGCTATGGATTAGGGTTTACCAACATCGATTACATAACGCTGCATTATTATGTGTTCGAGATGAAATAATGTACTTTTGTAGATACAGGTCATTGTACCAGGCTGTGGATGAGGGTTTTCAGTGATGGGGCACGAGACACGTACTCAAATCATCCACATGAACTTTTTAATAAGCACAGCCCATACGAACGTTCACATCATTTTTGTTTCTGTTAGTTGAATGTCCACATCAAAACTCCTAAGTTAGTTAAATCTCCACATCAATCTTTTTGAAATTTCCAATGCGTACTTTGCTTACCTCACTAAAAGAAAGATAGTTGGGATTAATGTCTTGGGTTGATAACCATGACTTATAAAATTATCAAAATGCGAGAAGAAAATAGTTGCCCTCAATGTCTTGTGCTAATAACCATGGTTTATAAAATTCTTTTAATGTAAAGAAATTCCCCATCCCAAAGTTTTAGAGTGGAAATGTGAAATGTGAAATAAAAGATGTGCGGTATGGAAGTTTGCACAATAGGATACGCTTTAACAAAAGCATGGAATAGGGTCTAAGAGCACATGTGATTTCATAATTCGATTTATTTGCAAATGAACATTTTGTTTTGCATCACTTAAATATTGGTTTTTCATCAAATATGGTATAATCTGATTCTGCAGCATCGATTTATTTTTAATATTTGTATTTTAAACTAAATAGAATAAATAGATAAGAAATTATTTATATTTTATCTAATTAAATAAAATGATCTGTTTAATAAGTTATTACAAATGCTAAGAAAAAAAAATATGAGAAAAATAAAAAGATTATAATTAAAAATGAGTTTATATGAGATTGGAAATAATTTAAGATTATTTTTGAGGAAAAATCTTTATATATACGATCAGTTTGAGTGATTAAATTGCAGAGGCAAAAAAGATGAGGTTGATAGTTTTATAGACTATTTTAATTTGGTGGACTTAAAAATATTATTCATTCATTCTAATTTCTATCACTGGCTAGTTATTCAAAAATTTGAGTACCTCAACAAAATGAAAATGGTATATATGCCTTTTGTAAAGACTAGTTATCTACATTTTATAAAGTATCATGTGGTTGTAAGAAAACATTATGGGGTGGTAAAACAAAATTCATTATATTATATTGTATGGCTTATGATGTGAATGCACATAAAATATTATATTGTATTGTGTATTATATAATATTATATATTTTTTTTTACTATCATGTAATATTTCCTTATACATAATACTATAAAATAAAAATGTTACAATATATAATATATTATACAGTCATGTGGATGTAAACAAAATTGATAAATTTTTTTTTATTATAATGCAATCTCTTTTAAGTGTGTGAAAACTTATGCACACATTAATGATGGATATGGATAGTCTACCTGACTACTGAGACTACATATTATAATAATTTCAATGTCTAATATAATTTTATAATTACTTTCCACATGCTAGTTTTTCAAGAATATCATTTTATCAATTATGTTAAAGAGGAAATTGTAAGAAATTGTATAAATTAAACATAATAGAAATTGTAAAAATAAATTATATTTTCTTTCTATATACTAGTTTTTCAAAAATATCATTTCATCGATTGTATTAAAGATCGTGTTAGTATTAAAGATTGTGTTAAGGCAAAATTGTAAAAATTTGTATGAATTAAAGATCATGTAAAGGGAAATTGTAAAAAAATTTACCGATTACATTATATATATATATATGTATATCTTAATTACTTAATAAATATCAAAATATAATTATTTATTAAAATCTAGATAATTAAGCAAATATAGTTATTCATTAAAAGAGATAATTAAAATATATATTATTATAATTTATATATTTTATTTATTAAAAAAATATTTAAATATATGTTTAGCTTATTTTGTATATTTAAATTTTGTTTAAAATATTTTTTTATTCCTTCTAAATTTATTATAAATTTGATAAAGACGATTCTCATAATATTTGTCATATTTTTACTCATACTTTATCATATATCTCGATAAAAATAATTACATTCCTTCCTCTAAACCATCCCAAATAACCCTAATTAATATATATATATATATATATATATATATATATATATATATATAATTTAATAACACAACAAGATTATGAGTGTGTTTCAAAATGTATGAATGTATTTAAATATCAGCATAGTTTGATCTAATGTAGCACAGTGGATTCAATACATGTGTACAAAAATATATTTCTATCCTCATGACTAAAATTTATTCTACAAATGATTAATTATATCTATATATTATTTTTTGTTTTCTTTGAAGCCAAAATTATTTTCATTATTTTAAACCAGAGTTTCATGTAATTCTATAATTAGTTTTCAGGTTTTTTCATAATTTTAATCCAACTTTAAAGTTTGAGGTGTTATCTTGTCTCCTCCGAAGGCACTAACACAACCTATGTGGCTGCGTTCGATATTTATATGGTCCATACTTCTCCATTACACAAGTTGGATTTGTTCTCACTCATGAACCCTTCAACATGCTCGGTTGACTTCGAACTTAATTCAACAATATTTTCCATAGCGGCAAATAAACATTTTGCCTCCATTCCCCCTATTTCAATGGTCGTCCGTGATTGATTAGTGAGGGATAAAAATTAGCTATCCATCAAGGAAACATGCTAGGGGGGTCGAATACAATAGAACACACTTGGTTGACTCCGAACTTAATTCCACAAGATTTTTCATAGTGCCAAATAAACATGGTGCTTTCCATCCCAATATTTCAGTGGTCACTTGTGCTTGATCAGTAAGTGATCAGAGTTAGTTATTCGTGAAGGAAATTTGCTAGAGGGGTCGAAACTATTCGATCGCTGGAGGAATTTTCTATGGCTTGATTACTCTGAGTAGGATTAGGACTGACTACTTCAACCTTACTTCACCTAACCTTGAGGCTATATTTCACCTGGACTTAGCTTCTCATTGAAATTCCTCCAAGGATTGATGACCATCGACTTCTTAAATTTTGCAAGGCTACCTTGTTCCTTAACTTAGCCACAGATTCCCTTAACAAAGATTTAATGAGTGAATTCTATCCAACTCTATGATAAGGGGAAATACTTATATTTAATTCTATAATTCATTCTTTCAGTCAAGAGGTTGTAAGCAGAATGGAGACACCGCATACTTACCAGGGAAATTTATCAGCATTCGAGAGTACTCTATTATCGCTATCAAATCTCATCCCCAAATCAATGCAGTCAAACCATAATGCACTAGTCTTCTTTGTGGAACCAAATACATGCATAAACAAAATAATAAATAAAAAATGACTTTAATTAAAATATTACTTCTAGAGACAAAAATTTTTATAGTGGATTCTTTTGGTGGGCATGCTTTCTATCGCATCATTTGGTGCGCTCGCTCACTGGACTCCAAAGCTATGTGATCGACCTCCCATTGGCTAGAGGTGGAGCCCAGTGGAATTCAAATAAAAGTGAAGAGAATTTGATCAATTCTTATTGCATCCATTTATGGATGGTGTGACATCAGCTTCTGGACGTAGGATAAAAAATTAATCATGAAATAAATTTTTATCACATCCATTTTGAGGGATGTTGACTGTGCAATGGAGTTGTGCGATAAGGCGTTGATTGGTTCATTAGTGTTGCGTTGGCATGTGGGAGCTCCGTAAACTCAACGTGGGAAATTTAAAACAAAATTCAAATTGGCGGTAAATATAGACAGGGTTGGTGGAGTTTTAAATGCTAGTTGTTGTTGTGTTTAAATGCGGGGATGGAGAGTTGTGCACACCAAAAAAGGCCTACGACCATTGACAAACAATAAACTTGCAGGGTTTAAAAATGAGCCTTCAATGCGCGGTGGTGTGCAAGAAAAGAAAATAAGATTTCTGCGTTGTTGTACCTTTCGTCCTCCTATGCGTTCTTGTAGTTGAATTTAAAAATTCAACACTCCCCCTTAAATTCAACTGGTGGATTCTCTTTCATGCCTAGAAATTTTCTCAAATAATAAAAAATTTTCTACCCCAATGGTTTTGTCAGTGTATCAGCAGACTGTTCTTCAATTATGTAATGTTGCAAAACAATTTCACCATTGCTCACTAACTCTCTGATGTAGTGATACTTGGCATCAATGTGTTTCGTTCCCTTATGAAACACTGAATTCTATGAAAATGCTATTTCTGAGCTATTATCACAATAAATTGTTGTGCCTTTTACCTGTTCATGACACAAACTCCTCAACATTCTTCTCATCCAAACTACTTGACATGTTGTTGTTGTAGCTGCCACATACTCTACCTCTGTTGTTGATAAAGCCACAATTGGTTGTTTCTTAGAAGCCCATGAAATGGCTCTTGATCCCATATGAAAAACATATCTGGAGATTCTTTTCCTATCATTTATACTTCCAAGCCAATCACTGTCAGTATATTCAATAAATTCATTTTTTTTCTAAAGTGGTGTATAAAATACCATACCTCTTTGTTCCTTTAACATACCTCAGAATTTGTTTTGTTGCTTGCCAATGTGCCTCCTTTGGCCTTTCCATAAATCTGGAAATTAAACTTAGAACATGCATAAGATCAGGCCTAGTTGCAATCAAATATATAAGGCTCCCAACTATGCTCTTGTACAAGCTTGCACCAAAATCCTTGTTGTTGTTTTCTTTTATTAACTTCAATCCCATCACTATAGGAGTAATTGTTGCCTTGCAATCCTGCATGTTAAATCTTTCCAAAACTTATTTAACATACTTTTCTTGAGAACTAAAAATCTTATTTTCATTTTTTTCTACTTCTATTCCTAAGAAGTATCTCAAAAATCCCATGTTAGTTATGTAAAATTCATCCTTCATGACTGTTTTAAAATTCTGAGTGAGGTAAGCATCATTACCTGTAAGTATAACATCATCAACACAAAAAAACAATCAACATCTTACCATTTTTCTCTTTGATATATAATGTGGGTTCTCCTTCACATTTTTCAAACCCATTTTCTAGTAGATAGGCATCTATCCTACTATACCATGCTCTTGGTGCATGTTTCAACCCATAACGAGCTTTCTTCAATCTACATACTTTGTGCTCTTGGCCTGCTTTCTCATATCCCAAAGGTTTTTCAAAATATGCCTCTTCCATCAATACTCCATTTAGGAATGTTGATTTCACATCCATTTGATAAAATTTCCACTTGTGTTATGTTGCTATGGACAACACTGCTCTTACTGTTTGCATTCTTGCAACCGGTGCAAATGTTTCTTCATAATCTCTTCCTTGTTGTTGCTTGTAGCCTTTGACAACAAGTCTGGCCTTGTGCCTTTCAATCTTACCTTGAGTATTTCTTTTGGTCTTGTAGACCCATTTTACTCCAATAACTTCTTTACCTTTTGGGAGATCAAATAATTCCCATGTCTTGTTTTTCTATATGGCATTCATTTTTTCATCCATAGCATCTATTCATTTCTTATATTTTATAGCTTCTTAAAAATGAATAGGATCATCTACATGAAAATAAAATGAAAATAAAGATTTCATACCTTCATTTTCTTCCTCTTGCTCATAAATCTCATTTAGACTTCTGAATCTAGTTCCTCTTTCACTTGTTGAAATTGTGCTTGTGTAAGCACTCAAATTTGATCCCTGTGATGTCCTTGGAGAAGCACTATCACCACTTCTCAAGCGTCTTCTCATACCTGCTTGTGGTGTACCTTGTTGTCCTTTTGTTGGTGGAGGTGGTGCTACTAATGAGGGATGTATTTTAGCCATCTATTCCTCATTATCATCATGAGAAAAACAAGTTTTTACATTCACTATTTTCTCAATGCTTCCACCCCAAGATTCTTACTCAATAAACTATACCTCTCTGCTTATAACAAAATTCTTGGTGGATGGGTTATAAAATTTGTATGCCTTTGATTCTTCACTGTATCCAATAAATATGCACTTCTCCCCCTTACTGTCCAACTTCTTCCTTAGCTGATCTGGAATGTGTGCATAAGCCACACAACCAAAAACTTTCATGTGGGTGACAAACTGTTTTATGCCACTCCATGCTTCTTCAGGAACTATATTCATTACAGCTTTGGTTGGGCATCTATTCAAGATATATGTTGCACAATGTACAGCTTCAACCCAATATTCATTAAGAAAATGTTTTTCCTTCAACATGATTCTTACCATTTCCATGATGGTTCATTTTTTCCTTTCAGCAACTCCATTTTGCTGCGGTGTATACCTTGCTGTAAATTGATTTTGTATCCCATTTTCTCTGGAAAAACACATAAATTCTTTTGAGATATATTATCCTCCTCTATCAGTCCTTGGGACCTTGATATGATGCCCACTTTGATTCTCTATAAGAGCTTTAAAGTGGTAGAATTTCTCAAACACTTCACTTTTAAATTTCAAAAAGTAAACCCATGTTTTTCTTGTGAAATCATCAATGAAGGTCAGCATATAGTGGTTGACTACTAATGATGGTGTTTGCATTGGTCCACACAAATATGAATGGACAATTTTTAAGGCTACCTTTTCCCTTATGCTCTTTCCCGATGAAAATATTTCTCTATGTTGTCTGCCCAAGGTGAAACCTTCACATAGGCTGTCGGTTTCTAAATCAGTGGTAATCCCTTCACCATTTCTTTTCTATGAAACAAATTCAAACATCAAAAGTTGAGATGTCAAAATATCAAGTGCTATAACCAGGTTTCATATTTTTCTTCTCTTTCGAATGTCTTTTGTGTAACTGCTGCCATTTCAGCTCCTTCCTTCAAATCTTCTCTCATCTTGAGAGGGAACATTTTGTTCCTTATCATATTCACTTGTGCAATGCATTTCTTGCTTGGTGGTTTACCCATGACAGTGCACACATCATCTTCAAAGAAAACATTGCACCCTTTCTTAATGAGTTGTCCAATGCTCAAAAGGTTACACTTCATACTAGGAACATAATAAACATCTAATACGGTTTTTCTTTCTCCCTTCTTTGTCAAAACACTTACTTTGCCTCTTCCGATGATAAATACCTTCCTGTCTGTCCCTAATGTTACTTGCAACTTTACATTTTCATCAATCATGGAAAACATGGAAATGTTTCCAGTCATATGGTTGCTACATCCTGAATCTAGAAACCATATATCTTCATTCTTTTCTTCTACCATATTACATGCTAAAAAAAACTTTTCTTGACTGATATTTTCTTTAGTAAAATTAGCACTAGGTCTATTACCCATGTCACTCTGTTTCTTCCTACATTCATTGGAATAATGGCTATACTTCTGACAGTAATGACATTGGACTTGGAATTTATCATACCTTTGTCCATGTGCTTGATTTTGTCCACCTTGTTGGCTGCTGCCTTGGCCTTGGTTCTGATTTTGATTGCTGCCCCTTCCACTTGTATTTGCAGGGTTTTTTCTTCCTCTGTTTTGGCTTCTACCTCTTCCTTTTCCTCTGTACTTTTCTCTGCCTTGACCTCTTCCTATTCCAAAGAACATTTGGGTCTTGAAGGCATACTCCAAATATGAGTTTGTTGTTCTTCCAAATCTTTCTTTATGTGTCATTAATGATGCATGAAGCTCATCAAATGTAAACTTTGAGAGATCGTTTGTCTCTTCAATGGTTGTGACTATCACATCAAACCTTGAGGGTAAGCTCCTTAATACTTACTCCAATATTCTTCTCTCCTCTACCATCTCTCCATGAGATCTCATTTGGGTGACCAACCGAATCAGTAGAGTAAATAATGAGCCTATTGTATCATACTCTTTCATGCAAATGACTTCAAAATCCCTTCTCATCAATTGAATATTTGTTGTCCTTACCTTCTCCATTCCTCGGTAGGCTATCTAGAGGGTATCCCATGCATCCTTGGACCTATTTGCTACTGAAATCCTTAGAAATACACTTTCATACACTTCTTGATAGAGATATAAGAGGAATTTTGAGTCCTTCTTCCTATTACTCTTCAGCAAATCCTTCTTTGCCTGTGTTAAGGCATTAAATGCATTTTCATCTACTGGTTCTTCTAAACTATCTTCAACTAACTCCCATAAATATTGAGAGGAAAACAGGGCTCTCATTGTGATTTCTCAATAGTCATAGTTCTTCCCATTGAATTGTGGGAGTTAATTATTTCCTATACTAGTGCTTGCGCTAGCTCCTGCCATGGCTGGCTTACTGAACTATGCTTTTAAAACTTGACTGTGTTTTTAAATAAACTGTCTCTCTGCTTAAGAGACAAACTCTATATTTTAAACACTTCTCTGGACTACATTCTTTAAAATAAAATAAAACTCTATTTTTGTAAAATACCTTGCTTTTGTTGAGCCTTCACTCTGCTGGTCAAAAGCTGCAACAAAATTCTTCCTTCAGCTTCTTTGACAAACTTCAAAGAGCCTATACTAGCTCTAATACCATGTTGCATCATTTGGTGCACCTGCTGATTGGACTCCAAAGCTATGCCATCGACCTCCCATTGGCTCGAGGTGGAGCCTGGTGGACTTAAAACAAAAATCAAGTGGATTTGATGAATTCTTATCACATCCATTTTTGGCTAGTGTGACGTCAACTTCCAGACGCACGATAAAAACTTAATCGCGAAATACTTTTTATCGCATCCATTTTGAGGGATGTTGATTGTGCAATGGAGTTGCATGATAAGACTTTGGTTGGTTCGTTGGTGTTGCGTTGGCATTTGGGCCCTCCATAAACTCAACATGGGAAATTTCAAACACAAGTCAAACTAGCAGTAAATACAAACAGGGTTGGTGGAGTTTTAAATGCTAGTTGTTGTTGTGTTTAAGTGCAGGGATGGAGAGCCGCGCACACTAAAACAGGCCTACGACCATTAACAAAAAATAAACTTTCAGGTTTTAAAAACGAACCTTCAATGCATGGTGTCGTGCAAGAAAACAAAAAATAATTTCTGTGCCATTGTACCTTTCGTCCTCCTATTCACTGTTGTAGTTGAATTTAAAAATTCAATGCTTTCTAATGCGAGCTCTAAAGTGCTTCATGAGCTCTGCAAATCCAATTCAGAATATCTACCTAATACCTTTTTTGATAAAGCCAACATATATATATTAACAAAGTGAATATTGTATAAGGATATATATACAAACTATTCACTAATCACAAAATAACTCGCTAACTCTTCGAGCTCTATCTCAGCTCAGTTATGTCTCAGCTTATTTTTCTTCTACCCCAAGAGCTCACTAAATTACCAAAAATTTCGTATATACAATGGGAAAGTTTTGGATAAATGGTGAGAGGTCATTTGGTCGTCAAGCCTCCTGAATGATTCATACCTTTCTTTTTCTAGAAACTGCCTTAACAATCTAAGATACAGCATAAGAGGACTAAACTATTTACACTTGTAACTCTTTACACTTGTCCATACTCTAATCCCAATTGGAAAGGCTAGATTTTCCCAAATAAGCAATAAAAATAATTAGGAAATTTGTCTCAACATTAAAATTCCTGATATTTGAGCAATTTAGATGGCGATATGGTAAAATTAAGGAAATGTTATTTCCTAGGAAACGATGCTACCTATTAAAACTCCCCACGTGAGGAAAATGTATGACCTCTAGGTCATATGTGTTTAATGCTCTTGTTCCCCTTTATCCCGAATGAAATGAATTTGTGTTTGTGATATGGCTCCTAGTTTTCGAGGATCCCAGACTTCATGTTGTTTATGGTCATGGTCTTGTCTCAAATATTTTGTTTCTTCTCCAAGGTCCCACATCTTCTTTTATTGTGGTTTTTTCACTCCACTACTCCATTCCACATCTTCCCATTCCAAAGACTCCATATGGATTGTACACAAATTTATGGCTAATTCTATTTTGAAACTCTGTGCATCTATAATCTTAACAAAAGCCATGTAGAACAATACCCTTTCTATCAACTAGTCCAACACTTCTTCATTGGTTCTTTCTTTCATTGTATTCTTATATTTTTGGGGATTTTTAGATGCTTGTAGATTTCTTCGCCCTTGGAGTTAGTCAACAAGTACTGTCCACTATCAACTCAGTCCACCTTTTCTTGGATAAAAATTGTTTGTTCTTCATATGCATGGATGGTCTACTCAGCTCTGCATGTTAGAATCTTCCATCCTCTACCAATCTCTTTTACCTCCACAATGTTGAGTGCAGGAATTGCAGGAGCTATTTCATTAATCTCGAATATATATGGTTTCCATGTTAACACTTCTACTGACCTCATGGAAGGATGTTTGTGTACAAGCCCAAATAAAATCCACAATGAAAGAGAATCATATTAATGACAAAATCACTTATTTATACATATGCAATTTAGGTACGAGGCAATTGTGCCTTAGTAACTTATTAACTATAAAAATAAATATGAAAATAATTACATATTGCACAATAACAATCCTGAAGGATTGGTTAACATTCCCCCCTTAATCTGAAGGGAGATTTAACATGTTGAGTAACATTCAAAACATTTCAAACTTTTCACTTCCTAGTGCCTTTTTAAATATGTCTGTGATCTGCTCTAAAGTAGGAAAATGTGTCAGATGAATAACCTCGATCTCTACATAGTGTCAACTAAAGTGATATTCGGTGTTAATATGCTTGCTTGAACCATTAAACTTGGGATTCTTGGCTAGTTGAATTGCATAAGAGTTTCCAATGAGTAGTAGGGTTGAGTCCTTTTTTTCTCCTGCAAGTCTTCAAATATTTTACAAAACCAAATGATTAATTGTGTAGCTTGAGCTGCTGCAACATATTCGACTTTTGTGGTAGAATTAGCAGGAACAAATTTCTTGCACGATCTGCAACTAATGGTTGTTGATCCAAGACACATTAAATAAATAGAAGTAGAGACTCCATTCTCCTTATCTCCATCCAAATCAGAATTAGAATAGCCGGTGAGATGGAAATATGGAACTTTGGAATATCTGATGCCATATGTTCAAGTTTATTTCAAATACTTGAACATTTTCTTCACTTCATTCTAGTGACCTTCACATGGCTGATTATTGAACTTGAAAAGTATCCCTACAACAAAATATATGTAAGGTTGAGTAGTAGTCATAAAATTTAAATTTCCAATAAGTTTTTTTTACTTTATTGGATCCTCAAATGGAAGTAAGTTTCAAATTATGCTCCATAAGAGTAGAAACAGGGTTACAATCTTGCATCCCAAATCTGTCCAATAGTTTTCCAATATACTTCTTCTGAGAAATAAAAATACATTTGGTTTCTGATTAACTTTAATCCCTAACTAAAAATGCAATAAACCCAAATATGTCATTTTAAAAAAATTCATTAACTCTCTTTTAACAGACGCTATATAGTCATCATTATTTCATGTAATCATCAAATCATCTTCATAGACAACCAAATATACAACTGAATTTCCAAGTTTCTTAACAAAATGAGTGGCATCATCCATATCAAACAACTTTTAGTTCAACTTGAGAAGGTGTTTAGTTAGTTTTTCATACCATGCACGGGATGCACGTTTGAGTCCATATAATACCTTTACAAACTTAGATACATTGTTTCCTTTACCTTTAATAAAAAAACCTTCATGATGAAACATATAAACATCCTCCTTCAAATCACCATTCAAAATTTTATTTTAACATCCATATGGTGTATCTTTCAGTTTTTCTAAGCTGCAAGAGAAAATAGAGTTCTAATTGTGGCCAATTTTGTTGTAGGAGAAAATTTCTCTATGTATTCAACACCTTCCTTATCAGCGTAGCCTTTTTCTACAAGCCTTGCCTTATACTTATCAAGTGAACCATCTGCCTTGTATTTTATCCTATACACTCATTTAAAACCAATATATTTGACATGATAAAGAGGATCCACTAACCTCCAAGTTCCATTTTTAATAAGCTAATCATATTCCTTTTTCATTACATCACTTCATTCATCAAAATTAGTATCTTCTTCAAAACATATAGGTTCACTAATTGTAGGATGATTGAATCCACAGTCATGAGAAATGTTACGTGAACGCGAAGTAACATCACCTTTAGAAGAACCTCATTTTTCAAAATCATCATACTTGCTTGGAAATCTTCGAATATGTGTGAATATTTGTAAAGGTTTTTGAAGTGGTTGTGATGGTTGATCATCTTAAAAAACAGGCTCAAGAATAGGCTCTTCAAGAACAATTTCTGGTCTTGCAAAAACATTACTATCATCCAAATTTTCTTCAACAATAAAATTCTCATGTGTCAAAGATGGAAGAACCACAGAATGATCCATAATGGGAACCACCCCTTCAATATGCGGAACATAATTATCATATCCAAAATATATCTTCTTAGAAGTCAATTTCTCCAAATGAGGTTGTTGCCTATCAACAATGGAAATATTTTTATCTGATTCAAGGAAAATAACAACTCTGGAGATAATGAACTTCTTGTTCTCCTCATCATACAACCCATAAGCTTTCGAAGTAGAAGAATATCCCAAGAAAATACATTTGTGACTCCTAGCACCCAACTTGTTGCGTTGATGTTTAGGAACCAATTTATAGCATATATAACCAAATACTCTAAAACATTGAACAACATGAAGATGATTATACCACATTTCATCAGGAGATTTATTGTTGATGAAAGAAGAAGTATTAGGATTTCGAATATAAGCCCCAGAAATAATTTCTTCTCCCCAAAACATCAACTTAAAATTCTTAAATATCATTATAGATCGAACCATATTAAAAAAATTTCTATTCATATGTTCTGCAATGCCATTATGTTATGGATTTTAAGGTATGGTAGTTTGATGTTTTATTCCAATTTCCTTCAAATATTATTCAAAAACATGAGAAATATAGTTTCCACCATTATCAGTTCTTAGAATTCCTATATTCTCCTACTTTTCATTTTCAATCATCAAATGATATTTTAAAAAAAAAATCAAACACTTTTGACTTATTCTTGAACAAATACACCCAAAAAAATCTCGAGTATTCACCAACAAATGTCAGCACCTATTTATTTTCATTGGAAGTTGAAACAGGCATAGGTCCACATAAATCTGAATGGACAAGACCTAATTTTCGTGAAGCTCTAAAAGAACAATTATGAAAAGTTTGTTTACAATGTTTTCCCAAAATACAAGCATCACAAGATGTAATATTTCTTGGAACTACCGAAAGACCTTTAATACCTTTTTTATTCATATTTCTGATGCCACCATAATTGATGTGACTAGATCAAGAATGCCACAACAATATGAGAGACAAAATATCACTTTGTTGCACCAAAAAAGATAGAACTTTCACAAGAATTAGTAGATGAAATGCCATTTAACTTATCGTACCTTCTTCGACATCGGTCATAATAACTTCATGACCACATTCTCTTCTTATCTCAATGAGGCCATCAAATATATGAATAGAATGAACCTGTTTTCGAATATGGATAAGAGACATCAAATTTCATTGAAACTATTGAATATAAATTACATCTTGTAGAACATAATATGAAATATTCAGTATCTTCAAATGAATAAACCCAATGCAAATGGTTTAATTTGATAATTTTCAGAAAATTAGATAACACCATCAATATCATCACTGAATGTTTCAAAAACATTTGGCCCAAATGTTATATGACAAGTGGCTCTTTAATCCAAAATCCAACTATATTGCAATAAATAAAATGAAAATTTTAAAATATCATTAATATTAAAATTACCATTAGAGAAAATGTAATGTGAAGGTACTGATTATTCTCCCTTACATGGTGGTGGCTGATCTTTATTTTTATTCCACATTTCTCTTCTTTAATAGACTTTCTCCCAAGGTTACAATTAGTAGCATTATGACTAATTTTATGACATCTAAAAAAATTTATAGGTGGTCTATCATTAAAAATACTTTATTGTGTTTCAATTTTTTTTTGTCTCCCTGGTATCCCCCCCCCCGCTTTCCTCTATAATTTCCCCTACAATGACCTGTACTAATTTTATCACCTCTAGAAGTTTCAACATGAAAATTATGATCATTTTCTTCAAGGTAGCCAGTTTCTACATTAGATTAAGTCAGGGAATATTTCTTCCCAAAGGCCTTTTCTCTCTCAATTTTTTTGTTTACAATTTTATCAAATGTAATGTATTTTAACTCCTAACTAGCTTGGAGAGATTCCTAATAATGTGAATAGACAGGGTGATGGAATTTTATAAAAGCTATAAGTGGTGAACATACTTTAACTCCAGTGGATTCAATATCATGAAAAATGGCTTTTATTTTAGAGGAACTCTTCAAAGGATCAATATTCTTCATCTCCAAATTAAACAACTTTGACAACAACTAAATAATTTCTAGTTTTGAGTGCGAATCATATAATTCTTTCAAGTTCTTTAATGCTTTGAATGCGGTACTGTAAGAAATGATATATCCGCTTACCTCTTCTATCATCGATTCATTTATTAATGCATATTCCTTATTTTCTTTTTGTCTCCCAAATTGTGCAATTTTGTTTCTGTCACTATCCTTCTTGCCTTGACAAAATTCCCAGAAATCGTTAATCACAATGGCACTTTTAAGCTTTCTAAACCACTCTCAATAATTTTCCTTTCCATTCAGAGAATATCCAACTATGGAAACTATTTAAGTAACAATTTTTATGCAACCAAATATTATTCAAATCCTTTCAAATTCAAAATATATGCAATAAATTTGAAAAGATATAATTCCTTTCTCCTCATATTTCAAACAAATTTGGCTTTGTGGTTTAATGGTAACATTCAAAAATATCCTAGAAAACAGCTAGGCTCAAATCTTATTAGCCTCAAAATATGTTATTTTACCAACAGCCTCTTAAAAAAATTATGTATTTGAAATCACCAAAAAATTAACCACTCTTCAATTAAAAATTTAATTCAAACCACCAAAAAATATATATCCTTCTCAGCAGTAAATATCACTAGAAAGTTGACCACTCTTCAATTAAAAATTTAATTCAAACCACTAGAAGGTATATATCCTTCATTTTACTATGATTAAGCTCTGGTTTGTTGTAGTAAATGTAAATATTGTCTTTTAGAAATTTTACTGTGATTAAACTCCGTTCCTTCAAAAATTTTACTATGATTCATGTTTTCTGTAGTAAATGTAAATACTATCCTTTAGAAAATTCACTTTAAGTAAACTCCATTTTTTATCCAGATCTTGGGGGGAGACCCCCAAGATCTAAGAAAATTGAAATGGACTTGACAAGATCTGCAAAATTAGAATGTGAGAAAAAAGAGAGAGAGAACACAAATAAAACAAAACCACAAAGAAACTTGTTTATTTAAAAAAGAGAATAACTATAGAAGCTACATTGCGGTGGACAATCTGTCCTTTTACAAAGTGAGGCTTCTTATTTATAGCCTTTTTGAGTTACAACACCATGAGTAGATACCATAGGTGGATACCATGGGTGGATACCATGGGTCAATACTATGGGTGGATACCACTTACAATACCATGGCTAAATTCCATCTGTGGATGAATACCATCGGTGGATACATAACATGGGTGAATGAATATCATGGATAGATGTCACTTACAATACCATAGTCAAATAAATACGATGGGTCGATGTCATTTACAATACCATGGGTGGATGGATAACATGGGTGGATGAATACCATGCATGGATGTTGTTTTCCATTCGGATCATTCCTCCCTCCTTAAAAAGCAATGGTCCCCATTGCGTGAAGTTCCCTCCTGAGAAGCCTTTGTTGAATATGAAGAGCCACTGAAGAGAAGTTTTTTTTGTATTTAACCCCTAACCGCGATGAATGAAGATTCGAGGATAGAGATACCCTGTAATGCTTGTGACCAACTGTGATATTGACAGTGTGCGACCTAGGAAATGGAATTTGATGAAGTGTGGGTTTGTAGATAAACCAAAACCATGACAAATGAAGATCTGAAGATAGAGATACCCTGTAATGCTTGTGACCAACTTTGTGACTAACAGTGTGTGGCCTAGCAAATGGACATCGATGAAAATGATTTTGTGCGGTTGACCCATAACCGTGATGCTGATTCTTGAAGTAGCAGGTGCCTACATAGCTTAGGGTGGGAGGGCATGTCTCCAAATAACCCAAGTTGAATGCTGCTATTCTGAAACTGATGAATGTGAATCAGGTGCTTATTAAAGTGGGGTGGGAGGGCATGTCTCCAAAGGGAACCCGCTATGAATGCTGCTCCAGATTAAAATGAGCATAACTCGGTCAATATAACTCAGAATATTTATTATAACCTATTTTTTCAGAAATTTTGTGACGACGAGACAGTTCCAGCGTGAATATGAGAGTTTAGATTCTACCCCCAAGATCCAGATCAATTTTTATGCAATAAATGCAAATAAAGCCTCCGAAAATTAAAACTACAAGTGACCCTTAGATGCATGGAACTGATACTTTTATCAAATAGTCCAGTGATTATTAGCATTCGACTCAGTACTGGCATTTTTTATTGAAATAATAAGAAATCAAAACTCCGACTTGTATTCTAACTTCCAACGATATGTAAAAAAAAATTTATACCTCTGAATTTTCCAATCGTATTACATTATGACGGAAATATATAAAACTTACAAAGAATCAATAGTTTGAGCACCCCACTGCACCGCACCACTGGGCTAACCTTATATTGCGTTCAACTATCTTCACATTCTTCACACTCTCTGTCTCCTTTAGCCATATAATTTAATTATATAGAGTTTATAAAAAACAGTTGTGCTCTGATACCAATCTAGAAGCCCAAATAAACTCCACAATGAAAGAGCATAAGGAAAGACCATCATATTAATAAAAAATCACGTATTTATACATGTGCAATCTAGGTACGAGACAATTGTGACTATGTATCTTATAAACTATAAAAATAGAATATGAAACTAATTACATATTTTACAATAACGATCTCGAAGGATTATTTAACAATTGGTTGTCCCTCTAGAATGCTCAATTCTAGCTACACCTGCACATACAACAAATATGTTATAGAAAAAAAAATTCTCCTTTTTAGATTTTTTTTGGCAACTTCACATTTCTTCTCCTTGTCATGTTTATGAGTTCCTCCTTGAATTCTCTTCTCATATCTTGAAACTTCCTAAATGATATTCTTGTCATTATTCCATAGAATAATTTCTTGCTCCCCAAAATCGTTCTAATGACTTTTCTCAACTATGCCTTGGTCTACTCCTCCTTGAGTTACATCTATGTGCCCTTCTTTATGATCATCCTCGGAAACCATTCTTCTTATTTTCTTCATTATGTGAGGAAATAAAGTCTCCTCTCCATTTATGATGAACTCTTGGTTTTGTTCTCCTTGATTTATTTTTGGCCTCCCATGGATTATCCATAATGCACTGAGATGAGATTTTCTTCTCAACTTATCCTACACCGTCCTTATATTCATATAGTTCACATATATGCAAAGCATGCAATCTTCTTTCTTTTCCCAATTTCCATAGTTCTTTAACCCATGTTGGAAATATTTCAAAAAAAACCATGAGGCATTTAGTAACAAAATACAAAACCAAGAAAATATACCTTTAAGTGTATTGTTCCTCTGACATACTTAAATAGTTTTAGAATGGGCAGCTTTATCGCCTTCATTCGTGTTATCCTTTGAGTTGACTCTGCACCTATTCCTTCGTGATATTTCCTTAATATTTTCCATATTCTAAAACAACTTCCTCATGCTACTCTTGAGTCTTCATTATTGTAACTCAACTTCTCTTGAGGCAGTCGTTCAGATTCATGTTACTTGATATCTAAAAATTAAAACAATAGATAGCTAGAAATATATTTATTTCTTCCTCCTCATTTGATGTTAACAACATTCTTTCCTTATGATGAATTAACCACATCCTAATTTCATCATTTTCATCATCATGTCATAGGATTGATCCTTTATATGGTTAACAAAGGTATTCATTTTAGTTTTCACACTCAGTCCTATTGAGCCTTCTCCTTCAATGAAGCATCTAAGATATGCTTCAATTTTTTTTCTAGCATAGGTCATTTCACCTTATCCATCCTTAATACCCAAACTTCTTTGTAGGCTTCTTCCCTCTCATCTAGTAGTTGCAACATTATTATGACTTTCTACTTTAAATAAGTTATTTCTTTGCCCAATTCCTCTTCAATCATTCTCCTCCTTATGTGATTCACTCTAAAATAACCTCTTCTTCGTTGTCACTTGCACCTAGAATTTTTTTATTACCAACAATGCTCATATTCTTCTCCCTCTGCATGGGATTTTCCTTGCTCAATGTGAGCTACGAACCAACCTACAGAAGACACCTCATCAAGAACTTTCCTCTAGGACTTGGTATTATGGCATCATCGTTCTCCATTGGGAATTTTTTAGCATCCTTGTTCTCTTGGCGATTGCTCCTCTTCTAACCTCTATTGGAAATTCTGTCCATAATCGCAATTGTTGAACTTCCTTCAACAAATTATACCCAATCGTAGTCGAAATTTTTCATATTGTTTTTTCTAGCCTTGGCAGGAATATCACTCTCCTTATGTATATTTTCTAGTACATTTCCTTTGCAATAGTATTCTCCATTTTCATTTCTACTTATTAAAACTTTAGTGACCTATAACCTGTTAAGGCCCTTCCCCTTCTAAGATATACATATATCAGGTTTTTTCAAAATTTTCAATTACTTGGGGTTTCTTCCTTCTTTCATTCAAACTTTCTTCCTTTCTAGATTATTTTGTGATTTTTTCTCAACCTTAAGCTTCAACCATATCATCTACCATATTTTCGATCAGTTTTCTAGTTTACCTAAGAATTCCTTGATATATTTTATGAGTAACTTCATTTTCTCCTTCTCCTTTGGCTTTGATGTGTTGCCTATCTTACCTATGTGTTCCAAGATCTTCTCTTATTCCATATTGTACCACTTGATTATTTACCTCTTCCCCTATGGACTTTCTCCTTCAACTTATTTGTATAGCTCTCACTTCTCCATGGAAAATTTCTTCCTTAAACTTATTAGTTTTTGTTCCTTTTTCTGGTCCTCTATGCTCTGCATTGGATGTCTTTTTGAATTTACATTCTCATGCTTCCGAACACACCTGAATCAATAAAATTTGTATAACACACACATTTATTAGTTTATCTCAAGTGAATATTACTACTTATATGATACGACAAATGACATCACCTATGTGGCTATATTCGATGCATATATGTTTCCTCGTTCTCCCCTATACTTTCTTCTTTGTTCTCATGTTGCTGAACCCTTAAAAATTGTCTCAAGCCCAAATGAATAGATAAAAACCCAAAAACCCTTGGTTTACTTTGAACATTATTCAAAATTATTTTCCATAGCACCAAAAAAAAAAAATTCACATCCTCCCACTATTTATCCTTTTCACCCTCGCTTGATTAGTGGGGTTATAGCTAACTAAAATCTTAAGGAATGTTCTACGAGTTGACAACTTCTTCTGGACTGACTGACCAATTTGAGGGGTGGATCAATTCAACCACCAAAGGATTTCGTTGAGGCCCGATTAATTTGACTAAGATCAGGGTTGACTGCTCTGACCTCACTTTTCCCTACATTGAGGCTTGATTTCAACCATACATAGCTCGTCATTGAAAGTCCTTTGTTGGTTTATTACTATCAACTTCTTAAACTTTTTCAGGCTTCTGCTATTTGTTAACTTAGCTACAAATTACCTTAACTTAGATTTAATTAGTGGATTATATCCAACATTACGATAAGGGTGAAGAATTATGTTCAATTCCAGGCCTCATACCTTTAGTAAATCATTCTGTAGTAGAATGGAGAGACCACATACTTGAGAGGGAAATTTATTAGTGTTTGAGAGTACTCTGTTCTTGATTTCATCTCTTGTCCCCAAATGAATGCTTGTCTAGGTTGCAAATGCTCATTCCCAAAGTAGAACCATAATGCACAAGTCTTCTTTACAAAACCAATTACATGCATAAATATAAAAATGAATCACATAAGACTTGTTGTAGCTACTACAACCCCACTCCAAAAATTTTCTGATGCCTTGATTTTGGATCCTACCTTACATTCATAATGACCTATTCCCATTTTCTTCAATTATTCCCTATGATTATGAAGAAACACATTCCCATGAAGAGCTTTTGATGACTTTATTAGGTTGTATTGATCATGAATAATTTATATCGATGATAACCAAACAATTTCTAGCACTATCCATCTCCTTCTTTGATTTTACACCTACTTCTAGCCTTCCCTCTAGGAACTGCAAAATCCACTTTCACCAGAAACTTCACTATGCCTTTAGGATCAAAACTATGCAATACATGAATACATGCATCTATTAGGCATATAAATTACAATGTCCCTCTCTCACAATTAGAAACCGGACAATTCACTAAGACAATCAACTGCGCAAACCCTTATTGTTGGGAATTGCACATTCCCTTCTGCCATTGTGAATTTGATGTTTCCTGGAATAAGCTAAGTTACCATCACTATATAATAGGGAATTCATAATTAATTTTTGACAGTGGGACAAATTTTCTTTTTTCGATCCTAAGGAAACTATTGATTTTTTCTTCATTTTAGGTATGTGCGTCATAAATCTTAAACCGACCACCTTGGGGCTAGATCTCTATAATAGATGCTCTTAGAGCTCATTTTCACATTCAACATTGGATATATATATTCCAAACAATATCAAGGAGCTTTTGACTTAGTTTGCAACACTTTTCCGAGTAATTTTTTACTGTGTTTCCTTTTGCCACTTTTTTGTCGCTTTTACTTTTATGAGTGTTATTTTTCCCATTTATTTTCATAGTAGTTAATTTCTTTCTTCATTATCTTGTAGAAGTGTTTTTGAAGACCGTTTTTTACTTTTTACAAGTGTCACATAGACTTATTGCTTATTTCCTTCCAGTCGTTGTCGTTGTTGGGTTATTTTTTCCATGTATGTTTTTCCTTTTGCATGTTCACTTTTGACACATGTTATTCAATGATCCAAATTACCTTGAGGGTGAGCGACACTTCTTTATGCCTTGAAATTCAAACTTTTAATTTTTCTCTCTTCTTCACGAGAGGATCTAGGCAATCCTGAGTAACTGTTGCCCCTTATAACTATGCATTTCACAAATTAAAGGCTCAGACCTTACCCTTTTCCTTTTATACTATGCAATTCATATTCATTGCCTTGCCAAACTATGCATTGCATAGTTCCAAGCTTCAAGCCTTAGCCTTGCCCACTGATACTGTGCAATTCACAATCTCTTCCCTCAGTATGCCCTACTGAGACAACACATTATGTTGTCTCAAGCCTCAGGCTCATCCCTTTCCTCCTGAGACTTCGTAATGTGTAGTTAAATATCCTATTTTTCCTCCCTCACACCAAAAATTGTGTAATAATTCTCTCTAGTTTCTTTTCGCTACTTTAATCTTGATAAATTAACTAATTCTCTTGATCTAATTTCTCTTTTCCATGAGTGAATTTTTTGATACACACACTAGAGTTTATGAGGTCATCTATATTTCATCTATTTTCATCATCATTCCTCCAAAGAGATCAACCTAAAAAGACATTATAGAGAGTAGCACCGGTGAAGTAGTTGAGACGACTCGAGTTACCCTTCCTATTCTATATGACACTCAACTCTTCATTAGAAAGGATTTAGATATCACATGGAATAAAATTAAGGATGCATTCATAGCTATTAGTTTCAAAGAATATATGGAGGATATAAAATCATACATAAATGTTTAGAAGTCAGGCTTTCATAAAGTTGCATTCAAGTTCCAAATATTCCCTTGTGTATATTTTATCAAGTGGATCGTTATACAAATAGATATAAAGAGCATGACCCTCAGTAGTGTGAGTGGAAAATGACTTGCTTAATATTTAGCCCATGATATTCATATCATGTATCATTTTCCCGAGTGAAAATCATATATGGATTCTCATTTTTATGGAGTCACAAATTATTTGTGCACCAAGGATGTTTCCAAACTTGGGTAAAAGAGCCATCTCAGTTTTTCCAGACACCCAAAAACACATACAAGACTAAATATCTTAGAAAGGTTCTAGTACATGATTTTATTATGTTTTTGGATATATGGTAAGAAGAGGATTGAAACTTTGCCAAGGTTGGGTACATATTTTGCATCAGATTTTCCATGAGGGCAAGGTGTTCAACTGATCAAATTTATTGGCTAAAAAAGTTAAGATGCATGTGAATAATTCAAAGAATAAGTTCCTAAGGGAAAAAAAATTCATATTCTATATTTCTATGTACCTATTGGATGGTATATGTGCTCAGAATTATTTCCCTAGAAGGAGCTAGACTTGGACACCAAAAGAGGTTTTTGGTCCTTTTTATTGTAATTTTCATTCAGAATGAAGTTCCAGAGGAGTCAAGGGGAAGACGGTTGATCACTTCCTCATAGTATTGTACTAGATTATATTTGAGGAACTTCCACCTCACATGTCTCCTAAGGCTACAAACATAGTAGAAGAAGTTGTGGATTGGTT
This sequence comes from Pinus albicaulis, assembly GCA_034641835.2. NCBI lineage: Eukaryota > Viridiplantae > Streptophyta > Pinopsida > Pinales > Pinaceae > Pinus > Pinus albicaulis. The sequence goes on along the minus strand of CM076584.1, from coordinate 1,702,280,746 downwards.
TACGTCACTTTATTGCACTTACCTCAAGCTGTTCGATTGTCAGAATTCATCACATTTTTTAACCAGGTATTCCACTTATAAATTGTTCATGCAAGAGATGCAGTACCATCTTTCAATAATATTATCAATAATATTACAAAGGAAAATAAATCACCTTGGTCCAATTTTCCTTTGCAGTTTAGATCCTACGAAATTAAGAATATGAAGGTTGAAAAAACTGAAGGTAATGAGTTGGAGAACATTATGTTTGGTATTATGAATTACCACTTGCATAATCCTAGAATCATTTGTGGGCAGCCTTGTGCCAAGATAAATTTCAATTTTCCATGTGGGACCCACTGCAGACCAAAGGAGGAAAATATTAGAAATTGTTATAATGCTTCTAGGCCTCACACACTAGTCATCCATATAGGTCCATCACATTTTACTATAGAATAGAAAGCTACTATGGAAGCAAAACGATCAGAGAAGTGCAACCCAATGAGAATAGATTATAAAAGGGAGGCTGCACAAAGTTCAAGAGAGGAGAAAATCGTCAAATTCAAAGCATATCTGACTATTTTGAAAGCAAAAATGGGAGTAGAGAGAAAGAGGAAATATAAAAAGGTATAGGAAGCCAAAAAACAAAACGAAAAATAAGAGAAGAACAAATAAGAGGAAAGGAATATGCAAGAAGAATAAATGAGGAGAAAATAGCAAGAAGAAACAATGTTGAAGCAAGCTGAAGAAGAATTTAAAATTTGGCTTCAAGGAGAAGAAAGAAAAAAAATACGATAAATAACTTTCTCAAGATATTGAAGACGATAGTTATTCAATACTTGGAGATAGAGTTGGAATAACGAAATTAGGATGTTGATCATATGCCTTGTATATAATAGATAATCACTTAGTCTCCCCCTCCTTCTATATAAGGGAAAGATATAGATTATCTGAATTGGATCATTATATTTTTTTCATCCATATCAATGGATATGGAGTGGAAAAGGTGGATGAATCAACTCATGGGATTGTTTTTACCGGCAGGGACAGAGTTGAGAAAAATAGGGTCTGGAACCTTCTAGAAGCATTTTGAGGCATAAAATGACATTTTTTGTGGGTAGAACTTTTCTCCTTAAGAGTAACATCTTATCATGCTATTCAAAAGAAAAATATATTCCCAATAGTAAAATAAGTGTGTCAATCAGAGTTTTCATGCAAAATTTATGCCACTCAGAAGTCAGCATTCTTATTTTCACAACTATAGTTCGGGAGGACGCTGCACCAACCCCCATTATTCATTGAAAAGGGGCTAGAAACAAACTTTTTATGTAAAAGTATCTTGAATATTCTATATTGTAACTCTAGTTAAGATTTTATGTAGTAAAAATTATCCACTAGTATGCTATCGGGCTATGTTATAACTGGGCCACTAGGAGGAAGAGACATTCCATTCATTCAACAAATTTTTTTTCCATGGCTAAGAAAATATAGCGAGGAGAGATGGGAGGTAAAGCACACACAAATTATTTATGCATTGTAGCAGCCTACCAGGTACAAACATTACTTCTTTGTACCTACAACCATATTTCCAGACAGATAAAGAGAGTGAAGCAGCCTCACCTTCAAGTTGGGTTTTCTCTTGAAAGGGTTTCCCACAACATATATTGTGTCTTATGTGTGTGCTTGAGATTATTTTTTCATTCTCTACTTTTATGCATTATTTCCATTTCCATGCATGCACTAATTACAGTAAAATCTACATATCTAGAATTTTAATAAAACTATAATAGTGTAAAAATACGATATTTTAAGATTCTATTATCAGATCTCTTGTGAAAAATTGTCCAGTGGGATATCCACAAAAAATTATGGGTCACTAGGTGATGGAGAAAAACTTTCTCCCCTTGATGACAATATTATCATGGATATTTGCAGCTTAACTTATGGAAACCTTCACAAGGAAATTATTCAAGCAAGAAAGAAGCATTTTCCGGATGACCTCAAACATCTCGTTTTCATCAAGGAGAAGATTATTTTAATGGACACCAAAAAGAATCATGAAGCTATTACTGCAACCAAGTTGACCTTTGCAGGATATTATAAGGAAAAAAAAAATATTTAATGGTCGATAATAGAGAAATGGTGAATAATTTCGAAGCTACGAGAAAACAGATAGAACAACTCCAAGCAGAAGTTCACAATATAGATCATGCATTTGTGTAATTAGAATAGCTTCAGGAAGCTACTTGGTAAAGTACTAGAATTGGGAGAAACCATGAGGAACCTCTATCAGGAGTTTCTCACTGTGCACAAATAATTTGTCCCCTTGCATGACATGCAAAAGAAATCAAGGGAGAATCCAATAGCTGACAAAGTTGTTCATGAAAATATCAAAGCATTGCATGAATGGGGAATGAAGTGTACAAGTGCACCCAGTGAGTTAGGTAAGAAAATAATACAACATGCTTAGTTCAAAAATTTTGATGTCTCGATGCTTATACAAAGCAAAAAACAACTCAACACTTTCATAGCCAACATGTTGTCCCATTAGGGGAATTTTGAGGTCTACAATGAGCCTCCTAAGAAAAATGCACAACTAAAATAAAATTTATAGGAAACAATAGGATTAAATATGATGATGTCAACCATGGCGGATGATTCACCATTTTTGGAGTAAAAATGTAAAAGGATTAAAAAATAATAAAATAATAAAACTACATTTTCAACTTATCTCCCTAAGGGTTTACTCAAATTTTGAGCAGGAATACTCATTGGATGCAAAATTTAATTCCTCATTGAAGGAGTACCCATGTTACATACTTTTGATGCTCCTTGCTACACGAAAAATTAGAAATACATAAAAAACGTGATTGCAATCATGTTTTTTATGTATTTCTCATTTTTCATGTATAAAAGTCCATCAAAGTATGCAACAAGGGTACTCCTTGGATGAGGAATTAAATTTTACATGCAACGAGTATTTCCATTAGAAATTTGAGTAAAGCCTTAGGGAGATAAGTTCAAAATACGAGTTGTAAAGGTAGTTTTTTCTTTTTTCCCTCTAAAATTTGATGATGTAATAAGATCTTATTTTATTTTTTCCACTATTATTTTATAATTTCCTTAGGAATCCCATTTTAGACCTTAAAATTCGCGTACTTCCTTATGCATGGTTGTACAATAGTGTGCATTTTATTGTGAAATATCATAAAATCTATTCATTGAGGCATTCTCAGAAGAAAAAGGAAGACATGTGGTCCAAAAATAAGTCTCAAAATAATTGGACCCATTGAGGAAAAACAAACTCTATATTGTTCTTATTGTAGTAGGAAACAGAAACTAGTTCCAAAACTATATATCGAGATGCAATGGGGGCTAGATTTTATTTTGATCCCAATCCTCTCCCAAATTTAGAGTATCCCACTACACAATACAAATCGTGGCATCACTATGTGACTAAAGGTCTACAATTTTGAGCTACTTAGCTAGAGTTTCTTAAAACTCAAGGTCGGTATGTTATTTTGTCTTAATAGGCTTTTTTTATTAGCTCTACCATTTCTGTCTCATATGGGTATTTGTAATATTGTATTTGAAATAAATATATAAGTGGAAGTCCAAGTTTCAATTATGGAATATGAAAGGTCATTAGTTATAAAATGAAAAAGGAATTCAGAGAGTCATGAGACTTGAGTCTAAAGGTGGAAAACTGATATGGATTTTCATCCCATATGTTATAAATACACCCTTATAGCTCATGAAAAGGATTTGGAATCAAATTCTTGGGATATGTTTTTAGAGAAATGCTTCTCCTGTTCAGTATAGAAAGATTATCTTTCTTTGGAGAAGCAAGAGTTGGATTCATGTTGCACTACTAGGGCTTGTGTCTTGTCAATTGTAAATGTATTTTTGGAATTGTTACTTTTAATAAAATCTTCGATCCAACATTCCTTGATGCATATGTTGTGGAAGTATTAAGACTATTCTTGTTATGTTTACGATATCTATTATCTCATTTACACTAATGCTTATGAACTAATTCATTATCTTTAGTATGAATCTTGTTGGATGCATGTTTTTATGTTATTTCAATCATTGTTATCATGTAAACTATTTTTCATTTTAACTAATTATTCTCTTTTATCGCTCGTGCATCTCTTTTAGGTTTATTAATATTGCGTACCTCTAAAGGGCTCATTTTTTTCTCTTTCTAGTGATGGAAATTCCCATCCATTACATTTGACACTTCACAAATTTGATACAGTTTTTCCCACAAAAGTGACGTATATATCATTCTATTTGTTTATTGTAGCAAAGGAACATTATTAAAACTCATCACTTTGGCTGTTGTTTGTATTCCAATTGGGGCTCCCACTTGAAATAATGTGGGGTCTAATTGGGGCTTCACATTGGGGAGACCCCCTCCCCTGTTTGTGGATTCCAACACCACCAATAGGTTTTTTCACTATAATTAGGGCCATATGAGAAGTTGAGCTTGCAAAGTCTACTTGAAATTTCTTGTATTTCAATGGCTTCTTCCCAAATCTTAACCTCAACATGTTTTTCCAAAGTTGCAAGTCGGAAAGTGCCCTCGGGGATAATTCTTGAATTGTCAAATCTGAAATTTGACGACAAGGGTGGAACAAGCATTCTTGAGCACACATCCCATTTTCTCAGATTTTTTACCTACATGAAATTGATTTTAAGGATAATACTTTCATGTTGCTCATCCATACATTCAGAGCATGCACAAAATAATGGTGTTATACATTTCTAAACATCTCCATTAACTCTTTCGAACATATTTTCAAGGAGATTCATTGTTCCTTTAACATCTATGATTGTAATTTTTTTTATAGAAAAACATTCATATTAGAAAAGGACGAGATGAATCTCTTGATGGTTTTCATGATCGTTTCATTGACTTCTATTAGAATTTTTTTGAAGATGACATAGAATGATATTTTATGAAAGAGAAGTTTGAGTATCATGTTTATATTTCTTTAAATTAGTTTGAATATGAATCTTTTCAATTTATCCCAACATTTATTTGTTACAGAGCTCTCAAATCCGCGGAAGAATATTTTTTTATTCTATTTTACTCTTCGCCTTCTTCTTATTCTTAGTTAAGTCAAGAAGCTCCATGCACACCCTTCCTGGGTGCTCAAATAAGTAGTGATTGGATAAAAATGAGAATCCATGTATGATTTCAACTTGGGAAAAAGATATATGAGGTTAATATCATGGGTAAAATATGAAGCAAGTCAATTTCCACTAATTCTATTAAGGGTAATTCTCTTTTTATATAGCTGTGATAGGATCCACTTGATGATATATGCATAAGGGAAGACTTGAAGCTGGCATGCCACTTTATGAAAGCTTAACTTTTGGACTTTTATGTATACCTTTCTATCACCAAGACGTACATTGAAAATGGCAGTTGTGAATGCATCCTTAATTGTATGCAATGTGATATCTGAATCCTTTTCAATGAAGAGTTGAGTGTCAAACATAATACGCATGGTAACTAGATTACTCTCATCCTTTTCACTCATGTTTCTATATATAGTGTCTTTTATGACTAATCTCTTTAGAGGCATGATGATGAAAAATGATGAAATAGGGATGATCTCACAAACTATAGTACCTATATCACAATATGCACTCACAAAAAAGTAAAATTAGATCAACTAGATCATTTGGTTTATCAAGGTGAAAGCAACAACACACCCACTGGAGAGAAGGATTTAAAATTTTATGGGCTAAGGGAGGTAGACTGGGCTCTTGAAATATGAAATATGTAGTCTTAGTAGGAAATGTAGGAGCTTGAGACTATGAAATGTGTAGTCTCAACTGGGCATACTAAGGGAAGAGATGGTGCATTACACTATCTCAGTGAACAAGGTTGAGGCTTGAGGGCTAGCACTATGTAATTCATAGCTTGGAAAGTGAGTGATAATTCACAGTGAAATATCAAAGGCAAAGGGTGAGGTGTAAGCATGGAAATTGGGAAATGCACATTTGGAAGCAACATTAGTTACTTAATATTGCGCAGATCTTCCCAAGAAGGAGAGAGAAAAGTTAAATATCTAAATTTCAATGCATGAAGTATATATGATCTTGAAGGTAATTTTTATTAGTGAATAGTATGTGCGATAAATGATCATGCAAAAGGAAAAACATACATGCATAAAATGACCTAGAAGTGGTAATTGGTGGTAGGAAAAATTAAATAATTCAATGCAACACTCGTAAAATGTGGATGAAAGACTGAAAAGACACTTTTAAAAGAAAATAAAAATAAAAACATCGTCTAATATGAAAATAAGTAGACAAAATAACACTCATGAAAGAAGAAGCGACAAAGGAAGCAGAAAAAACGGCAAAAAGTGACGTGCAAAACTTACCCAAAAAAGCACTACAAACTAAGTCAAAAGTTGCTTTATCTCATTGGGAAGGATAGATATCTAATATTTCATCTTAGGGCGAGCTTTAATAGCAACTATTGTATATATCAAAACCACTAGGGGGTCAACTTAGAGTTTATGATTTGCATGCCTAAACTCAAGAAAAAAGCGACACTTCTCTTAGGATTAAAAGAAACAAGATTATGCCACCTGTAAAATTTTAATTATGCACTCACTATTATCTAGGTATGAGAACTTAGCTTATTCTGTGAAACTACACATTTACAATGGTAGAAGGGACTATGCAATTACAAAATTCACTATCTAGGTGAATTGTGCAATTTCTAATTGTGCGAGAGGACCAACGTAGTTTCCTTGCTCAGTGGCTAACTTTATTCAAGGATTCCACAGTTTTGATCCATAAGGTATAGTGCATTTTCTAATGATATTGGATTTCAAATTCTCTAAATGGAAGACTAGTAGTAGGTGAGATATTAGGGAATAATATGGCTTGTGTTAGACATTTTATAGCCACTGTTGTGGTGGATTCGACATACGGGTGTACGAAATATCACAAGTTTAGAGAGTGTGGTCTACCCTCCAAACTATAGGTAACATGCAATATCCGGGGGGAGCTCAAAAGCATAAAACTTAAATGAAGTAATACACTAAAGTATGCTTTATTAAAAAACTAAAACTAAAAACACATAAGAAGCTATATAGAGAGTTCCAAACAGTAACAAGGTAAACAATGGCTCGATGGGCTCTTCTTATTGAATTCTTGGAATGAAAACAAATCTTACCCACTTGCCGAAGAGCCCTTAGGAAATGGCTCTAGGTCCCGATGCAAGGATGTTTTTCCTTCAAGTTCTGCCTTCTGAAGCAGTCTAACTCTCTCTCTCTGCTGTAGCAGACTAATATATTTAGTGGCCAACCATCGAGTCCTCTCTTGCTTCAACTCCTTGGGTCACACATGATGCTGGTGTTGCTTGGGCAACATTGGCTAGAATAACCTTTTGATCACCATTTTTTCATCTGTTGGTGGGTTTATATAGGTGGGCTTCAAATCCTCCTTCCCTCCCTTGGTACATGATGGATGGTGACCCAAGGGATGGTTATGATTCCATTGTGTGCTCAAATGTGCTTTTGTGTTCTCACACAATGCCTAAGGAGGCACTAGTGCTGTCCTTAGGTGGCTTTCACATAAGGAGAAACTGTCCTTTGCTTGCTTGTGGTCCCGGAAAGTGACTTTTTTCCACTTCCAAGAATGCGCACTTATCGGGCTCCAGTGCGCATCGAAGGCGCTCTTTTGAAAGGAAAAAGCACACATTTGAGCATTGATGACTAGTGAAAATTTGATTTTCTCAAAACCTTAGAGATTTTAAATACTTCTTGATTCCATAATGTATCCCCGTCCTGTAAATCCTTAGGCTCGACATTAATTGATGTCGTCTTTGGCTGTACAATTTTAGAGTGTTAACAATTGCCCCCTAATGTGTGAGGTGTAGGAAGAACTATATAGCTGAAATAAATTATAGTTTATTTTCTGTATCGTACACACAGAGACACACACAGAGAGAGAGAGAGAGAGAGAGAGAGAGAGAGAGAGTGTGTGAGGACTGCGCGTAGACACCACTTTGCACAATTTTTGAGATAACCGTGGCCTAAGGGACCCCCCTCAAGTAGACAAAATATACAACATATTTGAAAAATTTCAATGAGGCAGGCATGTCCCATGCTCGTGATGCTATGGCTTGTTAAAAAAAATTGACAGATACGTGTGTTATCTGTGCCACTACTATGGTAGTGATGTTGGTGGTTGTTGATGATGACTACTGACGCCCTCAGGGGCATTTTTTATTTGATGATAGGTGGAATTTGGTACCCATATGCATTATCTTGGTATGGCATATCACTATGCAATGTATGCATATGTACTGGCTGGGACCTTCTCGTGTAAGAATTGTTGTCAGAGACGCTTATAAAGGCATCTGTCTTCGATAGATCTTGATCAAAGTGCAATGGTTGTAAGGTACGATACCATCATGACATGAAAGCTTTTACTGTAGTCAAATTTCAAGAGGATCGATGACATCTATGGAAAATTATTTCTCTTGTAGTGCCACCAGAGGATACCCGTTTGCCTAGGGAGGGGTCATCCAAGGTACCGCTTCCTTTTTGGAAAAGAGGTGTTTATTTCAACAAAAGGGAAGCCTTAACCAAACCATAATGGGTTTAACATAGGCATGTTGGTGAGCAGTATCTGAAAATGGATGATGGCGATTCAGTGGCCCGAGGTCAAAGTATATTTGAGCAGATTGGCGGCAGTCATAGGTATTTCTGAAGGGAAAAGTCCCTAGAGTCAGTAGGACTTCCAGGGTAGGTTTGAACCGGCTATGATTGTTGTAATAGTGCGTGCATTGGGGGTATGAAATACTCCAACCAAGGGAGATCGGGGACTGTTTCCATGGGAGAAAAGTGAAATATGAGGGCGAAGAGGTGAAGGGAATTGTTTTTGATCTCTGTAAACTTACCAAAATAATAAAATAATGGGGTTTGGTTTGTACAAAACATAGATTGGGATACCCCAGAACATGAAAGAGGGTCACTCACTTGATGGTGTGAGGATGGTGTTTTGCTGGGGGTAGGGGTCCCATTGGTTGGTCTCATGTGTGAGGTTGATGAAGCAGAAGATGTCATAGATGGGTTAATGTTGATGGAGGTATGGTGGACCAAATGCGGTGCACGGAGGTGCGCTTTTATTCTGCTTGTAAAACTCAATCGTATGGGAAGGGGGTTAGTTTAAATGGTGAACTTTAACTTATGCATGGCATATGGATGGGCATGAGGTTCTTATCGGACTAAAAATGGTATGGCCATGGCGTCACTTGTGGGGTGATGTATGGTCTACTTTAGATGACGATCACCATGGAGTGGAGGCTCTACCAACCATCACAGACGTTTATCATATGCAGGGTTAGGTGATGATAAACGTGGTCAATTATGAGGACCCTATGGTTTATTTCTGGTGGAGAAATGATGTCAAGATATGCAAAGTTTTCTATGACTATCATGCTAAGGGTAGAATGATACCTTCTCTGAAACTTTCGGTGGTCGGTGATGTGGATGGTTTTTGGTTATTCCTGCAAAAAACAACTACCTCAAGTGAAAGAATATTCTTTTCATCCAATATTATTGAAAAACATGAATTTTGGAAAGGAAGATGGGAGGGTCCATACCTGCCGACACTTGAAAAAAAAAATTCTTCGGGAGTGCGAATGTGTGGCATCGTCTCTGTTTGTTGAGAGCTGTTACTTGTCTCCTAGTTTTGATTTTAGTTGTGGTTGCCCCGGACTGAGATCATGGGGTAGGGAATTTCCTGTTAGTGCCCCCCATCTAGGATCTCCCCGAATACAAATTACTACTACCTAGGTGACCTTAGGTCAAAGATCTGACCAATCCATCTGTAGTAATCAATGTGCCTAGATCTTGAGAAGATGAGGCAACTAGGTTTCGTTTTCCCTGGTTGGTGTATGGTGGCTTGGGTGGAGGAGGGACAAATGGTTGTCGATCTGGTGACCTTCGTTCCTCCTGTAGGTACCAAACGGTACGCGGTTCATTTGTAGATGCTTGGATGGAGGGATATTTTTGATAGGATCGCTCGACCACATGTAAGGTGTCCCTATACTATGGTATTTCTGGACAATGGTGGGTATAATGCCCATAGGTGTCACAGAGGGTGAATGCATGATTGGTATGCATCGTTTTCCTGTACTGTTGGTGGAAAGTTCCTTTTTATGAGAATGTTGTTTTGTGGTGCTTGCCTCGCAGCTAAGGAGTGGTTTTAATTCATCCAACTCTGGGGATATGTGAGTAGGGTGTCCTGTGACATCACATATAGCTCAGGCTGATGACTCCTGCTGTATGGTGGGGGTCACCACTTTCTTTCCTTTCTTGGCTATTTTCTTTATCGTGGTTTCCGATTTGGAAGTGGGGATTCCCCTTGTGGGGGTGGTTTAGGCTACTACTTGAGTAGGTTGGGGCTCCTCGGGACCGGGGAGCTTTAACCCAAACGTAGTAATGTTGGTAGCTCACGTTCCTGGAGGGGGAACGAGATACCACACTGGGAATTCCAATGATATGTTGGGTAGTACCAGTGTTGCCAAGACCTACTTGGAGGTGAAGCCAGGAGGTGGGTATAGGAAAGGAGTTTGGGAGGCTGCATAGACTAGGCATGTAGTAGTAGTTGATGCCTCGGTGTCGTTACTGCTTGAGTCTATGTCCTGAATAACCTCGATGCTTGATGTGGACATCATGCACACTAGGGCCGCTGTGGCATCGGGCGATATCTCAGGGATAATAGGAGGATCTCCTAGGAATGATCCTAGGAGGGACGATGGTTTGAATTGGCTAGGGCCATATTCTCGATACCGTAAAAGACCATCTATGGCTAGATCTACATAGGGTAGAGCCATATCTGTGCTGGTCAAAGGATGATTTTATGTGTGTGTCGGCTGGTCTACTGTAATGATTCGATCCTCCTGGGGGGAGTATCATGATGTAGAAAATGAAGGATGTTATGGCAGACATAGCGTACATTTAACTCCGCCCAAGGAGTATATTGTAATCCAAGTGAGCATCCAAGACTTCCATGTCTATGTGGACCATTTTTCCACCTAAGTAGACCAGTACATTTTGAAAGAGACCGATGGGGGTCGAGGGCTGACCATCATATGCTCTGAGTGTGATGGCAAAAGGTTTGAGTTCTTGGGCTCCTAACTTCTGCCATAAATTATTTGAGATGAAGCATGTGGATGCACCCTCGTCAATGACACATTGGTGAATAGTGATATTCTGTAGCGATACTGGTATCTAGAAGGCGACCATGGAGGAAAGCCTAGCGGTGGCTTTGCTTAAATCAAAAGACATCATGTGCATGTTGGTAGGGTCGACGACGCCCAATGAGAAAAGCAGGGCTTTCCGTTGCTTCGGGCACGACTGTAGTACCTCCAAAGCAAACATAGTAGCATGTGACTAGGCTAAATTGTCTACGATGCTATAATTGTGGGTTGCTTTGGAGTAGTTACTTGCTTGCCTATTAGGCCCTTTAACCATTTTTGGCAATGTTTCCAAAGGAATATTTGGAATGGTCAAATTTGCAGGTGCCACAAACGTACTAGCCCCTAACATACCGGTGTCTAGTGGGGTGTCGTAGCTTCGATTCCGGGTTTGGAAAAAAATTTCTTCCCCAGCCATGTAAATTTCATGGTTTTTTTTCTCGAAATAATTGGGGTTTTGCTACTAAGTGCTGACCATTCCTTTATGGAGGAAGGGTTCTTGCATAACTGCAGTTGTCCGGGAAGATCTTCCTTTTCCTTAGTTACTTGGAAGCCTTTTAACCTCAGGGAGTTTGGGACAGTGGTGAGTATAGTGCCTGTACTCACCACATATCGAACAAGAATGGTTTGTTCGTAGAGGTGGCCTCTTGCCTTGCTTTTGAACATTTCTTGGCTCCTTGTTCTGGTTCTGGTTGGGGTTATCTCCAGCCCGGGGTCATAGTGGGTGCTGTTGGTTGCTACCCACCTGTCCAGGGTTCCCTTTGAGTTTTTTTTTTTACCTTTATTTTGACCATGTTAGGAGGGTAATTCTCCTGATCATACTGGTGTGGTTGATTTTGGGATAGCTGCACAAAGTTCACCTGTGCATTGTTTTGCGTCAGTGGGTTATGTGCTTGGGAGTGAGCATACTACTGTCCCATGTTTGCACCTGGCCATTGGAGGAGAGTTCTTCTGTTAGTTTTTCTTCCTGTGTACTGGTTCCCCCTAGCTAGAGGGCAAGGCCCTCCTTGGTGATACGCTGGCGCCCTATTAGTCAAATTTTGTTGTTGCATATGATGACTTTGAAATTCAGGTTGAGACATTTTCTAGGTAGACCCATGTGTGTAACCATGATTCTGGCCGCTGCTGCCTAGGTACCCTTGGGTCACCGACCCAATAAGTCTATCTGGAGAGTTCGACGCGCCTGGGAATTCTTGATAAGATTGCAAGCGCAGGGCGTTAGGCAGGATATTATATATGTATCCTGATTTCATATAGATCAGTTCAAGCTGTTAGGCTACTGATTATGTCCTCTTTGGATGTGGGGTTACGTTGCGCCACATCCATTGAAATCTCCGTCATCTGAGTTTTTAATAATAAATCTAAAAGGACTTAGTCTTCGAGTTTTGATTTGCATAAGCTGCGACACCATGTCAACTCATGGAGATGTTCAGAAATGTGGGTAGAGGGTGATTGTCTAAAATGAGTTAGTAACTCCATTCCCAAATCGTGGTGAATGGGTAGCTGAAAGTATGTGAGGAACGCAGTACCGAGGGCACTAAAGGTTATATGTGAGGTAGGAGGTTGCTCGACGTACCATTTCATGGCCACTCCCATGAGACTGTGTTGAAAAAGCTTCAATCAAATAGTATCGTCAATGATGTTATTCAATGGGCACCACAGGTGAAAGGTCATTATATGATTCCCTGGGTCTTCCGCTTGCTTGGCCTCAAACTTTGGTATGTCTGAAGGGAGCTTCGTGGGCATGGGAGGCCAATTGGGGTCATGTGCGATGGGGTCATTGGAGATCTTGGTTAAATCCGGTAGGTTTAACGCCGCTAAGAAGGGTGACTGAGAGGTTGACGCCATGGAAATGTATGAAGACACGAAGTTCTAGTTAGAACGAGGGCTAGTTTGTGATGTACCTAGTTCTGAATTCACCTAGCTTCCCATATGGGATGCACTCTTCTGCCCCCTAGGGGACGAGGGGTGAGTGATGTTTGGTGTGGTGTTAGGAGACCAGCTAGGGTTGCCAACTAAGGTTGCTCCAAGAAAGGAGGAACCGACCACTATATCAATGTTCCATCTTTGACGCCTAAACAATGAAAGACCTGGAACCCCTCCCGATAATGGGGGGAGGTCCAAAAGATGCCTGGACTGACGAGGTTCTGTTGGAACTGCTCGAGGGTCGTCCAGGTTGGGTTTTGGAAAAACAATTTGAGGGGATTGAGTCTGTGACCATGACAATTTTATGGCCACATACATAAGACAAAGCGAAAATGAAATGATTTTTCCTTTAACTTAATCTTTGTGAGCAATGAAGCAAACAACGGTTTTGTTTGTTTGCGCGTGATACTCAAAAAATCCTACAAGACCTAATAAAGTCCTCACACACTCAAAATTAATTGGGCTTTGGGAGGATTTCTTTCGATTGCTGGCACAACGTCCCGAAAGAATTGGCGACGCCCCCAGTCAGCCAAAGAGAATCAACCAAGGTAAGGGTAGAGGGTTTGGCGCTTGCCTGCACCGTCACCTATAGGTTAAAGGATGCCATAGATTTGGCCACTAAGAACCATCATCCCACATGAGCATTTGAGTCTTGGGCTTCTTGGTAGTCAGCGAACAGTACCGAGTATCAGTTGGGTCAGGTAGCCCCAACTGATACTGCACGCACTGCACCTAAGCTTAACCCCCTCTGAATCGGGTCTCTGTCATGCTGGAGTTTTATTTTCCATGGGCTGATAAGTGGATTTTAAAGCTCCCTAAAAAGTAAACTTCTATGTTTCTAATGTGAAGCATGATCAAGGCGGCTTATTGGATGCCTACCCCCTTGATCCTAACTTAATCTATAATTTCTCTTGTGGCCCCTGTGGGGAGAATTTAGTGAGTTGGTTTAAGTTATTTTTAGGTGGCTTTATTTTCCTGTGGGTGAATGTGTGTGAGAGTATGGTGAGAATATCATAATTTTAACATATGGATATCGGTGATCCTTTACAAAAGTCCCCTAGTTAAACTATGTGACGTTGTTCCTTGCTCAAAAAAATCATTTGCGGATAATGAGCCGCTTCCGAAACCTCCTAATTAGTCTATGTGAGTGACTAAAGGGAGATGGTGAATAAAAAATATAGAGTGTTCATATGCTTGTCTAGGGTCACCAAATGGTGCAAAGACATCAGAATTTACTTGCTCTAGCTTGCGGTTCAATCCTAGTCCCGCAATTTCCTAAATGCAAAAATTGAAATTTAAACTAAACAATTTCTACACTATCTTATGCATGTGTGGTCATGAGCCACTTACTTGGAATATTTAAACTAAGTGTGCATACCATAATTTTGCAAAAAACATAATTTTTTTGGAAAGCAATGGTTAATTGGCCCCCTACTTAAACTATGTGAACAGTTTTTACAAAAAACCAACTCAAATGAAAACTATCTAAATGCCTACAAAAAGAAGCAAAAATCAGTTTTTAGAAGCTGTGGGGTATCAACATAGGTGTTCACATATACATTAGGGGCTACCCAACACACTTACAAGTAGAAAAAATGCAGAATATAGGGAGAAAAAATCTCTCTGCAAATTGCATGCAAAAACTTCTGACAGGTGCTCTTTCCTGTAAACAGGTCACTCTTCAACGTGCACCCTGTGCATCTGTGTGAAAAAAATGTGTGCAAAATTCCTGCAAGTAAAAAAAAATTAGGAGCTGCCTTCTTTAGTCTGTCACCTTAGTGAATCTAGGAACTGCAAGATGGGTCAGAGGAATATCATCTCCACTCCAACATAGGCTAAGGGTCTCCTACAAAAGATGTCACAACCACATAAACTTGAAACAAGTTAGTGGATTCGCCAATCCTGTTGTGGTGGATTTGACACACGGGTGTACGAAATCACACGAGTTTAGAGAGTGTGGTCTACCCTCTAAAATATAGGTAACAAGAAGTATATGGGGGGAGCTCAAAAGCATAAAACTTAAATGAAGTAATACACTAAAGTATGCTCTATTAAAAAAATAAAACTAAAAAAACAAAAGAAGCTATATAGAGAGTTCCAAATAGTAACAAGGTAAAAAATGGCTTGATGGCCTCTTCTTATTGAATTCTTGGAATGAAAATAAATCTTACGCACTTGCCAAAGGGCCCCTAGGCAATGCATCTAGGTCCCGATGCAAGGATGTTTGTCCTTCAAGTTCTGCCTTCTGATTTAGTCTAACTCTATTTCTCTGTTGTAGTGGACTAAGATGTTAGGTGGAAAACCATCGAGTCCTCTCTTGCTCTAGCTCCTTGGGTCACACACGATGCTGGTGTTGCTTGGGCAACTTTGGCCAGCATAACCTTATGATCACCACTTGTTCATCTCTTGGTTGGTTTATATAGGTGAGCTTCAAATCCTCCTTCCCTCCCTTGGTACATGATGGACGGTGACCCAAGGGAGGGGTATGATTCCATTGTGTGGTCAAATATTATGTTGTGTGCTCACAGAATTCCTAAGGAGGTGTTGGTGCTTTCCTTAGGCAGCTTTCACATAAGGAGAAATTTTCCTTTTCTTTCTTGTGGTCCCGGAAAGTGACTTTTTTCCACTTCCAGGAATGTGCGCTTATCGGGCTCCAGTGCACGCAGAAGGTGCTCTTTTCGAAGGAAAAAGTGCGCATTTGAGCATTGATGAATAGTTCAAATTTGATGTTCTCAAAACCTTAGAGATTTTAAATACTTCTTGATTCCATAATGTATCCTTGTTCTATAAATCCTTAGGATCGACATTAATTGATGTCGTCTTCTGCTATATGATTTTCCATTATTAACAGTCACCATCAATAAAACTTAGTCATGATCAGGACAATATAATAAATTCATCACAAGATTTTCCTAAAAATGTAACCCTTAAAAATAAAATGGAATAATTGACGATAGTTGGAATAGATTCTTACGAACAGAAGGTAGGCTCCAAAATCAAGGCATGAAAAAAAATTTGGAGGTGGGTTGTAGCAGTTAAAACACTTGTAGACACATTCATAGAACAACAGCTCTCTATATGAGTATAACTCTATAGAGTAGGTATATATCCTCAGGAAGTATTTTTCATTTCATTGATTACCATATATTCTTTACTTTTCTTGAGTTAAATATATAGTCGCTTCCTTCTTTCCATCAACAACGCTATTATCACAATTTTAGTCAATAATTTTTTAAGCACTGACAATGGGAGTGTCAATGCAATTTTTTAATAAATAGGGTAAAAGCACTGATAATGGGAGTGTTAGCATTACATTAATTGTATCAACACCAAAGGGAGAAATTAAAATTTGTTGTCTGATAATGCGTTGACAAATTACACGTTAGAAGAGGAATAATCATTTATCAAACACACATTGATTACTCAGATGGTTAGGTCATGTGATGCATTGTTGGATTTCATTGCCGAGAGGTAATGATGGGTTAAAAATTTATTATTTCATGTTGTAATTTTTTAAATCAGCTTTCAATTCGTTATAATGATGTACCAGTCAACACGTCCTCCAGTAATTTACCTCATTTAGTTATACCCTTTTAACCGATGATTGATATGTTGTATTTCTTATGCTAAATGAGTACGGGTTGTAAAATTTTCCCCAAAAACAATGAATCAAATCACAATGTCACTTCTGGTGCTTTTTCTTGGTCATGAGAAACATGGGAAGGAGAAAACAATTGAGCAAATGTGATCCTTAGGAACCTAACCTGCTCGACGTCTATCCAAATATTCCACAGCATTTTTGGGAAGTTGGGTGGGATCAATTTTTCTCTCGTTGTGCTAGTTACCATGATTAATTTTCTAGAGAATTCGTGGAGGGAATCAATGTTCATTAGGTGACTTCTAGGGATTTACGTTTTTTTTTAGAGAGGAGCGAATCACTAAAGTCACAAATTTTCCTGCAGATGGAGAAAGAGCTTTTAGGAGTCATGTTTTACCTCAAATTGATGTCTCATTTTCCCTGAAATATGACTTTAAGGAAATGAATTGGTGCACATGGGTTGAAAGGTCCTATTTAACAGATGAGTGGCACTATCTCCTAAGGATTACTCAGTCATAATTCACCTACGAAGGATGCTACAATCGAGTCAATCTTTATGATTTATGGTTTATAGCTCATATAACATGTCAGTTGAGAATCAATACTCCTTATTTATTGTTGGTAATCCTTAAGCATATGTATGTTAGAGTTAGAGAAAGAGCATATGTATCTTCCCAATTTATATATCATAAGCTTCTATTAAAACTATTAATTGAAAGCCCATTGAGAAGGGTTGGAAGAACCTAGGAACATTTTTTTGTTTTGGTGAGGGTTTGAACTTCAATATGCAAAACAAAAAGGGGTAGCAAAAGAAAAGTCAAACAACAACAAAATCCTAAATATGGGACCTCATCTGTACAATCAAAGATCAAACAGAAGGTGTAATCATTTCCTCCTTTGGTCCTTGAATTACCTAGGGTTTATAATAGGAGAAGTGATATTATAAGAAAAAAATGATGTTCCTACTCCCATTGTCCCCCTACCCTGCAAAAAAACAAGTTAGAAAATAAAAATAGAAACCCAAGGGAAAAATGATTGATACCGAAGAAGGGTAGATACAAGCAGATAGGGAACCCACCTTCGCATAGATGCTTAAAGGTAGAAAAAAATCCCATACCAGGTAATGGAATAATCTAATATTGAACAAAAAACTGAAAAAAAATGGTGTGTTAGAAAAGGAGGTCATAGATGTAGATAAACCAACTCGGAATCACTTGATCATAAACCAAGAGAATTCCACAAGATAAAAGTGACCAACGAAAACCAAATACTAAAATAAAGGGGTTATTTTCTAGGTTCGGAGGGGTAAGAGACAGAGGAGGGAAAATTTTGACATCCTACTCAAGGCAGCTAGCAAACTTAGCTAGTTGATTTTTGACCACACAATCCTGACTTCCAAATGTCAAAGTGAAATTTTGATTTAGAGACTGATAACATGTCTATCATTGTTTTGAACTGGTAAAGGTGAATGAGCACTGACAGTTTCCTTTTTAGTGCATTTTTTAAAATCAATTTTATGAAAGCATTGACAACCAACCTGTCAACGATATTTTTTATGTCATGGATTCAAAAGGATAACCATAAGATTTTCAACGCTATTAGATCAAGAAGCCTGAAAAGAGGAGTTTTTCAACATATGATATTTTTAGAGGGATGAAGAGGCATGAGCTCTAGAAAATGAGGTAGAGGATAAGTCACCATTTCTAACCTAGTTTTCTTCCCAATTTTGTAGCATGTTGTTATGATTTAGATACAGATAAGCTTGAAAATATGTATTATGTGTTCACATTTTTATTAAATGTTTTTTCCTTGACAGAAACCTACTCAATGAGGTGCCTTTTGATCGAAAACTACTTGCTAAATATTTAAACTTGATGTATCTACATGCGAGTTCAGATGTGACAGAGAAAGGAATACCAGTCAGTGATCGAGGAATGATGAAGGTAAAGTTTTAGGAAGTATATGCAGGTTTGATGAGGGGAAGCTGCATATATGTAAGTATATACACAGGTTCAATTCGTGTATATATGCAGGTTTGATGAAGGGAAGTCACCTAAACACAGGTGTATACGCAGGTCCAATGAAGCCAAGTGATGTAGATATGCAAAAGTAGTGTATATGTAGATTCAATGAAGCCAAGTCATGTATATATATAGAAGTAGTGTAAACGCAGGTTCAATGAAACCAAGTCATGTATATATGCAGAAGTAGTGTATATGCAGGTTTGGTGTATGTGTATGTGTTGGCACACTAATTTTATCATTAGCAAGGCTTTGTACCATGGTATTAGCCCACAATATTGAGTGCGGTAACGACTATTTGATCTCGTCCAAGAACACCATGGACACTTGTTTGGTTTTGGCTCATGGTATTGGCTAAGGCTCAAACTATATAATGAGGTGAATATAAAAGTGCTAAGGGTGTATGAGTGAGGTTAATAATAAATACTATAATATAAATTATATTTGCATGGTATTGGGTATAGTTGATTGATAGATCTGGAATAATGATGAACCCATGAATACAATGATGGATGAGAATCTCTAGACCTGAAATGACTGTGTATTTGCATGATCTATTTATGAGATGTTTAGACTTTTGGTCTGGAGCATGTTTTTTGCAGTGAAGGGTATGATCTAAGTAAGTTTCAAGTTCTGAAGTATTGCACAGTCCCGAATTATTTACAGATCTATATGTAGGTCCAACATAACGAAGACATGTATACACGTGGATTTGGTTGAGACGAGCGGTGTATATATTCAGTAAAACTGTTGAGATCTATATGCGAGTTGATTTCTCGATAACTGCATACATACGGGGATCTACCTTATGGAAGGTGCATACACAAGCCCGGCTTTTTCTAAGGAATGATGAATAAAATGTCTGATTATTTTTTTTTTGTTTCTATTATCTATCAGTGATGTCTTCATGTTGATCTGGGTTTAGTGACAATGTCTGAAGTAGATATGTTTGGATGATGAAGTTGAAATTGGTTGCATGCTTATTTGTTGAAAATATACTTGATGCTGCTAACTGTATGAAGGTTCAGAGATATGTAACCTATCAGAATATTTCAAACTATCGTTGTCCAATTCTATGACTGATTCATATTAACAATTTTCAAAAATTAGTAATATGAGTTATGTACGGAGGTTGTTCTACATAAAAGCGATTATAGACACAGTCTCCCTTAAGTGAAGTAGTGTATACATTTTTTTTTATGAATGATTATGGTTTCAGTTGATTCAGTGTATTGATGTAGTAGTTTGAGTTCAATTATGATATTATGGTTACAATGATCTCACTGTTTTGTATGAAGTGAGTTGGTGATTGGTAAAGTGATTGTTTTCTTCAGTGGTTGGTTCAATATTTGAGTGATTGGTGATTTTTTGGTTCAGTTTTTTTTTTTAGGAATTGGATGAATGTTTTGGGTACAACAATCAGTTTCAATTTTGATATTTGGGCTTAAATGAGTATAGTGGGTCCATTCTAAAAATATGATGAAAATAGGCCTACAAGTTGTGATGTATTGAAGCCAATGAATCTAGTATGAAAATTTATGAAACATGGTTTGCGGTGGTGCTGAAGGTTGGAGCCTTTAGCGAGGAAGTAAAATATTCCTACTAGTCACAACTGGTGATCATATCAGGGGGTTATAGCTTCCTTCTATTAGTGGCTCATAAACAACAGCATGGGGTAAAATCTCCCTTCCAGTGGTGGTTGGTAAATGAGATCAATGGGTTGGATCTCCCTTCCGATAACACCTAGAGAATGAGTGAAGGTAGCAGCCTCCTATAGGTGGGTGCCTACATGCTGGTATGATTCTACACCAATGTCGATGGTATTCTTGGACATGATCAAATAGTTGTTACTGTGCTCAATATTTTGGCCTAATACCATGGTAAATACCTTTGGTATTGATAAAATTACTGTGCCAACACATATGCATACACCAAACCTCCATATACACTACTTCTGCATATATACATGAATTGGCTTCATTGAACTTGCGTATACGCCTATGTATACATGACTTACACCACCATTTAGCTAGAGGTAACCAGTTGACCCATTGTGTTTGTTTATTAGATAGAAAACAACCAAGATATTCTTCCAAACATTTGTTCACTATCTCAGTTTTACCATCGTATTGAGGATGAAAAGATAATCTATGAGATATTCTAGTATCCAAACAAGAAAATAATTTCATCCGAAAATTTCCAGTAAAATTGGGATCTCCATCGCTTACAATAAAATTTGTGTTTTCATGTAGCTTTTTAATAGTTTCCATAAATGCAGTAGCAACTTTACTTGCTTTAAATGGATGAGATGATGCACAAAATTGTGCATACTTGGTAAGTCTATCAACTACCACCATGATGACACTATTTCCTCCATACATAGGTAAACCTGTGATAAAATCCATTGAGATCTCCTCCAAACATTGACTTGGAATAAATAAAGGCTCTAGCAGACCCGAGGTCTTAATTGTCTTAACTTTATTTTGTGGGTGAACCAAACATTCCGCCACAAAATTTTGAATATCAGATTTAAGGCCATCCCAAACAAATTCATTCTTCACCATGTGGTAAATTTGTAAAAATATTGAGTGTCCTCCTAAAGGAGAAGTGTGCAATTCCAAAATGTTTTAGTTGGGAATTCTTACAAATATATAAGTGATCTTTTTACCATAATGAATCATTTTTCCAAATAAATGTATCATATGTATGAGGATCTTGCTGCAACTTTTGAATGAGTATCCACACTTCTTCATCCTTCTTCCATTCATCCCTTGCATCGACTATCCAATATGGTTGGATAATTGAAATGTCACAAATAAATGATTCCAACTATTCATTCTTTCTTGAGAGTGTACCTGCAACAAAATTTATCTTCCCTTTTTTGGAGATGATTTCAAAGTCATAACCCAACATCTTTGTGACCCATTTTTTCTTCTCTTCTGAAAATAATCTTTTTTCAAAAAAGTGTTTAAGACTGTCATGATCCGTTTTTACCTTGAAGTGTCTTCCCATTAGGTAAGGTCGTCATTTCTTTAGTGGATGTAGTATTGCCAACATTTCCTTCTCATAAATAGCTTTCTGTAAATACTTTCCTTTGATTGGACAGCTTTCAAATGCAACGAGTCTTCCTTCTTGCATTAAAACAACACTAATTCCATTTCCTGACACATCACATTCCATAATAAAGGTTTTTGTGAAGTCTAGCGTAGCTAAGACCGGTGGTAGGCACATTTTATCTTTAATATGTTCAAACGCCTTAGTTGCTTGGGGAGTCCATGAAAATGCATCTTTGTTCAATAATTTTGTTAGAGGTGCTTCTATTCTCCCATAATTATTAAAAACCTTGCGATAATACCCTGTCAACCCGATAAAATCTCACAACTCCTTTATGGTTGTGGGGAATTTCCATTCCTTAATGGATTTAATTTTGTTAGGGTCTACCTTAACACCCTCGTGAGATACATTATGACCCAGATATTCCACCTCTCGTACTCCAAATAAAAATTTGGAGGCTTTTGCATATAATTTTTTCTCCTCCAATAGTTTGAGCACCCTATCAACATGTTTAACATGACCCTTCGAAGACCTACTGTAGATTAGTATATCATTGAAAAATACTAACACAATTTTTCTACGAAGAGTTTGATAATGAAATTCATCAACCCTTGAAATTTAGAAGTTGCATCGGTAAGGCCAAAATACATGACAAAAATTCATAATGACCCTCATGAGTTCACAAGGATGTTTTCAAAATATCTTCAGACTTCATTCTAATTTGATGATATCTTGAACAAAGATCCAACTTGGTAAAATGAATTTCTCTATGTAATTCATCCAATAATTCATCAATCACAGGAATGGGAAATTTATATTTAATAGTGAGCTTATTGAGATCCCTATAATCCAAATACATTCACCATGATCCATCTTTCTTGTGCACCAATAATACTGGAACAGAGAAAGAGCTTTGACTAGGTTGAATTATACCAGCCTCTAACATTCCTGCAATCATACGCTCAATTTCAATCTTTTGGACATAAGGATATATGTAAGGCCTGATGTTTGGAGAAACACTTCTTGGAATCAAATGAATAGCATGATCATGATAATGAATAGGTGGGAGTCATTCGGGAGTTTTAAACTCCTTGGAAAGATTGTCCAAGACTTTTTGGAGATTTGGAGAAATAGATGATTTTGATGTTGGAACTTCTAGTGAGCATAATTGTGAAATTACACCTCGTTTTTCTTTCTTCAGAAGATTTGTCATGGCGTTAGAGATTATTATCTTTCCCATGTTCCCTACAATACCTCGTAATTCAAATTCCTTTCCTTCTGAAAAAAATTTCAAGAAAATTTCTTGAAAATTAAAATCCACCGTCCACAAATTTGTAACCATTGTACTCTTTAATATTCCCAATTAGCTATAAGCTAGTTGGAATATTATTTTTTTTCTTCTTAATTTGCAGAATAAGAGGGTATGGAGACCCCATAAATCTCCTTATTAGGAATACAAATACTATTAATGTGAATGGAGATCACTTTAGCGGCTTGATAAAGCTCCCTTATGTGTGAAAAGTGGTTGGAGCATGTAGATCGGGTCAACTTTGACCAAATAAACAACGTTGTCATGGAGGAGTGGACATTAATTATGGGACAACGTAGTTTTGCATGGAGAATCCATGCATGGAAATAGTGACTTAAATCAGTGGGGCCAAGGGTGAGGAATCTCACCATTTATATAAGGAAGGGGATGGCAGCCATAGAGAACATGTTTTAGATTATTATTTTGATATAGTTTGTATGACTATTTTCTCTCTTTGGCTCTTTAGCTGAGACTGCGGTGTTGTTTAGCACAGGGTGTTCCTGAGTGGGAATCCCACCTTTATCCTCGGGGTACTTCGAGTTCCTACTCAGGAGAATTATATGCACTATATTTCTAGATTCCAACATTAGGCCAAAGCTTTAGTCCTACAGTACAACGCAATTCTAGTTGAGGTTGTGTTTTTTTGCAAGACAGAAGTTGTGGAGAGTTGATTTGGGTGATTTCTGAACTAGATTTCAGTGGAGGAAGGTTTCCTTCCATTAAGAGGCTAGTAAGGAAGGCCCTTGAACCTTATTGTAGTATTTTGCACCAGGTCACACTATCATTTTCCCCAGTAGCGTAGTTTCAGTATTGGCCTGCGTTATTTTTAGGAGGAGTTGTAAGGGTGGTTTCAATACACCATTTGGGGAGAAGGTTTTCTAGTGAAGGGATAAAACTTTCATCCGGAGAGTATATTCGAGGAGGCTACATTATTTTCTATATTAGTTCAGCCACATCTTTCCAGCTATTTATTTGTAGTGAATCTTCATTCGTAGGTCATTGATTCATTTCTTGTATATTGGTGTATTTCATAAAACCCTCTTGGGTTATTTGTTGGAGGTTGTATAGAGCCTTGATATTCATCTATATTATCTCTTGAGGCAGATATCAGTCGTTTAATCTTTTTAATATTCATAATTTGTAGCAGTGCTCTTATGACTGTGTTGTAGCAGTCTTCCAACATTTTGGTATAGTAGCAGTACCTCATTCTTGAGGGGATTTACTTATTGGAGGCTTGTTAGTTCATGTATATGATCTATACCCCATTATATTACACTTATTTTCTGCTATTATGATGAATAAAAAGGCTCCATATTGTTCTCATATCTTGATGTGATGTTATACACTGCTATTTCAAGCATTTTGTCCTATATTCCTATTTTCTCCATTTTGGAATATTACAGTGGTATTACAACATAATCTTGGCTCATACTATGCATGTTAAGCTAGTATGTCATTAGAAGAAGGATATCCTCTCACAGATAAAGAGAAGAGGTATATCAGAAGAAACCAGAGGTATGATTATACTGATGATAAAGAAGACAAGGGAAAAATTGCTTTATCAGGAGAGGATGAAGAGAAGGAGTTTCCCAAGCTTCTTCTTCAAACTATGCAAGACATTGCAAGAGAGATAAAGGAGATGAGGATGGATAGAAAAAAATAATCCGGAAAAGGGTTTCTACATGGAGAAGGCTTTGACATTTCTCATCACTGGAGTGATCAACCTGTGAAGTAGAAAATCTCCCAACACTCTACAATGCCTGCATTTTTAGCAGTGGGAAATGGAGGGTTTCAAGAACATTGAACTCTTGAAGACTATTTTCTAGGGTATGAGTCTCAATCTCAGAGATTGAAGGATCATTTAAGTTTTCAAGAATTCTATTAGATCAAGGACAATAGGAGACCCCATCATCACAATAGAGGTGTAGGATTCATACAGAATGATGATATACACCGTAATATGGGTAGATTTTTCTTACCCAACTTTGATGGTTCATCAAAATGCATTGCAAAATCATGGGTAGAGAAGCTTGACATCAACTTCCAGCTAAACCAAGTACG
Source organism: Pinus albicaulis (assembly GCA_034641835.2). Taxonomy (NCBI): domain Eukaryota; kingdom Viridiplantae; phylum Streptophyta; class Pinopsida; order Pinales; family Pinaceae; genus Pinus; species Pinus albicaulis. The sequence goes on along the minus strand of CM076584.1, from coordinate 1,702,255,556 downwards.
AGATATGGAGCCATCAAAATAGCAGCGCTGCACCTTGAGGGTGAAGCACATGATTGGTGGTTTCATGGACTTTCTACATTGGGTCATTCCAATGTGACTACATATTCATAGTTCACAAGGATTTTGGTGGAGAGGTTTGATAAAAGAGACCTAAAGGCACCTTTCATGGGGCTAGCTAAGCTCAAACAATCAAGTAATCTAGAAACTTGTATTTCTAAATTTCTAAAAATTTCTATTATGGTTCCTGATTTATTTGTATAAAGGAGGGTCTATATGTTTATTGATGGGCTAGGAGAACCTCTACATGGGTTGGTTAAATATATCAAACCCAATTCTCTTTAAGATGCCATTTAAATGGCTATAGATATACAAGATGCCTTTCCAAAAGCAAAGGTAACATTTCAGAAGAAGCCCACTTCCCCGTCAAAGGGAAAATATGAGAAGGATCCTCTTTCAAACGAGAGCCAAAATGAAGTACCTCTTAGTGATGATGTCTGAAGAGACTTGAGGAGAAGGAAGCTTTGCTTCACATGCCAAGAATCATGGGCAACCGAACATAGATTTCTAGTAGGAAAGGCGCACTACATATAGGTCTTTTCAGATGATGAGGAGGAAGAAGAAGAACAACCAGCAGGAGGTCATAGTGCTAGGATTACAGGAGATGATCCATCACCACTAGGAGGTAGGAATGGAGCATTTGCACCAATTGGAGGGGACCTTGCATCATTGAGAGGAGTAACAAAGTACTTGACCTTGAGGGTTCGAGGTTCCATTCAGGATCAGAGGGTTTTAGTTTTGATTGACAATGGGGCTACCCACAACTTTATTGATGCGCAACTAGTGTAGAGGAGGGAAATACCCGCTGATGATTTTTGAGGGATTTTTAGTTTTGGTCCCAGGAGCTAGAAGTATGTGATGCATGCATTATGTTCCATATTTATCTGTCACCATGGGGACATATACATTGATTGATCACTTATATGTGGCTGACATACCTAACACGAATGTGATATTCGGTGTCTAGTGGTTGATTACTTTGGGGAAGGTCACCACATATTGGGAAAATTTGCAGATGGAATAGGTGGAAAAAAAGAGTGGAAAAAATTATATGATTAAGGGCGTGCACACATATCCCTCACAAGAAACTTCCACAGAGAAAACAAATTTTGGTTTGTGTAGTGGAAGCAAGGACCTAACAGTCCCGTCATGTATGTAGATGAATTTGGCCCATGAGACATTAATGTTTAGCGGAAAACCACCTTGGAGACCACATGATAAATATTTGGTGAGAAATGTCTCACAACATGTTGCACCACCCATAGATCCAGGAGGAGTGGGAAAATTGGGAGGTCATGGTACAGCACAGAGAGTATTGAGTAGACTCAAGGGGGGGGGAGACATTCTCCCAACATCATGATTACCCACTCTCACTTCAAATATTGTGCTGAGAGAGGAGCAGAAGTCAAGGGATAGAAACATCCCAGCATGTAACTTTGGCATGGGAGATGTCAAAGAAGGAGGCAACTACATGATAGATGTTTTATGTGCTAGATCATCAACGCTGTCACTATGGAGGATAGATCCTTATTGGAAATCCGAGATGTTGGTGCATTATTCCAAGCATATTTTTACCTGCATGATACTTGATGACTAACTACTAGAGGAGGGTTATTCAATAAGGTATGGGGTCATGTACTATCAAATTACAATCTTCTTATCTAGAGCATCCAAGCTCAAGGAGAAGTTACTACAAGCAGCATATGAAGATTTTCTCTACAGCGACACTTATTCCATGAGAGCATACCATACCGTCATGGAGGGATATATTTGGGAAGGCTTTGAAGAGGAGATATATTGGAATTTCAGGAGATGCATGGATCATGTTGAGATGAAGGAGAGACTTAAATTTTTTATGGAGTTATCAGAGCCACCTCTTTCCACTTTGGGAATGAGAGGGGATCTATCTATGAGCCACTCCATTATTATGAGAAAATTATATGGTAAGGATCATGCTTTTATGCATAATGATTTATTTGATAACTATTTGCGTTCCTTTGCCATACATGTGCAGGCCATTCCTCCAAGTGGGGGCACTTTACCTTTTAAAATTCATGGTCAACTTGGGGCCATAAATAGTGTTGAGCATGGCCACTCCCTAGGAGGATACAGGGAGATGATATATCATTCAGGGTCTACTCCAAAGGCAACAAAAATTACTCACCTTCTTAAAGCATGTGAGAATACTATGGCAGGATGTAAGAGGTGGGGAAACCACTTACCATATCATTATATGAGGCAGTAAGGATATGTATTGTGTTGGTTCCACATGTGGGACTATGATCCTCCTCTAGGATTACATATGGAAGCTTATTCATCTTTGGTTATGATCCCATACATTGACGATATCCTTATTCTTATTGTGGGGATGATTTGAGGAAGGACACAAGGATTGAACATGCCCTTTGGGAGAGAGATTATCCATGTTTCTTAAGCTTCATGTTTCAGGGAGAACATTAGGAAAACCATGATTTCTATAGTGCATCCTTTGCTTCCTTATGATATGAGTCATTTACATCTTAGGAGTACTTCGGAGTTGTATTTCATGGAGGAATTGATTGAGAGACACTTGGTATATGAGGAGAGCCTATCACATGGAGGTGTCACCAATGAAGGAGGAGAAAAGTTGCAACACTCACCTTTACAGTTGCTTGAGGACAAGCAACATTTGGGAGGGGAGGATTGTAATATTCCCAATTAGCTATAAGCTAGCTGGAATATTAATTTCTATTTTTGCTTCTTAGTTTGTTGAATAAGAGGGTATGGAGACCCCATAAATCTCCTTAATAGGAAAAAAATAATGTTAATGTGAATTTATATCAATTTAGTGGCTTGATAAAGCACCCTTATGTGAGAAAAGAGCTTGGAGCATGTAGACTGGGTCAACTCTGACCAAATCAACAACGTTGTCATGGAGGAGTGGACATTCATTTTGGGAAAACGCAATTTTGGAGGGAGACTCCATGCATTGAATTAGTGACTTAAATGAGTGGGGCCAAGAGTGAGGAAGCTCACCACTTATATAAGGAATGGGATGGAAGCAATAGAGGACATGTTTTAGATTATTATTTTGATATGGTATATATGACTATTTTCTCTCTTCAGTTATTTAGCTAAGATTTTAGTGTTGTTTAGGATAGGGTGTTCCTGAGCGGGAATCCGACCTTTATCCTCGGGGAAATTAGAGTGCCCACTTAGGAGAATTATATGCACTATATTTCAATATTGTGGCATTAGGCCAAAGATTCAGTCTTATGGTAAAATGAAGTTCTTGTTAAGGTTGTGTTTTGTTTCATGGCATAAGTTGTGGAGAGTTGATTTGTGTGATTTCTGAACAAGAATTTAGTGGAGGAAGGTTTCCTTCAATTGGGAGGCTATTAAGGAAGGCCCTTGAGCCTTATTTCAGCATTTGGCACCAGGAAACACTATCATTTTCCCCAATAACCCAGTTTTAGTATTGGACTGCGTTATTTTTGGGAGGAGTTGCAGGGGTGGTTTTTGTACACCATTTGGGGAGAAGTTTTTATAGTTAAGGGATCAACCTTTCATATGGAGAGTCTATTGGAGGAGGCTACATTCTTTGCTAAATAAAATCAGCCACATATTTCCAGCTATTTTGTTGTAGTGAATCTTCAGCCCTAGGGCGTTGACTCATGTCTTGTATATTGGTGTATTTCTGAAAACCCTGTTGGGTTCTTTATTGGAGGTTTTATAAAGAATTTATCTTCATGTATATTATCTCTTGAGACATATATCATCCATTTCATCTTTTTTATATTCATATGTTGTAGCATTTCTCTTATGACTGCATTGTTGCAGTCTTCCAACATTTTGGTATAGTACCAGTACCTCATTCTTGAGGGGATTTACTTATTGGAGGATTGTTAGTTCATGTATATGATTTGTGCCCCATTATATTACACTTATTTGCTACTATTATGATGAATAAAAAGGCTCCATATTGGTCTCATATATTGATGTTATGTTATACACTGCTATTTCAAGCATTTTGTTTTATATTCCTGTTTTTTCCATTTTGGAATATTACACACTCCTAGTACAACATAAACACCTCCCATTGGAATGGTAAGCATTGGGATATTAAATACATATTACCCCATGGTTAGCTTGATATTATGGCATTTTCTGGAGAAATATATAGTTCCTCCATTTGCAACCATCGCTTGACATTCTAGTGCTAGGTATAGGAAGAATTTCAATTCCTTGGCTACCTTACAATGAATAAAATTATGGATACTACCTGAATCAATCAACACTATTACTTTTTTCTTCTTTATATGTCATTCTATCTTGTGATTTTTAGGGCTGGTAATTACTGCCAATGCATTACACGATATGGTCAAACTCATTTCTTCTTTCTCTAGGGCTAGTTCCTGGTGTATATCCTGTTATTTTGAAGTTTCTTGTTAATTTTCTTCCTCCTATTCACAATCTATGTATTTCTTCTCAGTTATAAATACACTTATAACCTTTAGTGCATTTTCTATCACAACTGTAGCAAAGCCCTTTTCCTCTTTTTTCATCCAATTGTTGTGGTGTCAACCTTGTACGTTGTGGAAGTCTAGGAGTAGAAACACTTCCATGTTTAGAGATGTCAGTGGTAGGCTTCCTTGTACCCATAATTTTACATTTAGTTTTTCTTTCCAACTTGAATGCCTTCTTTAATGAATCAGGTTCCCAACGACGAACCTCATATTGGATGTTATCCTTTAAAGTAACCATGAAGACATCAATTTTGTGCTCCCCTGGAATATCATTTACCCTTATATTCAATTTTTGGAAGTCCTCAATGTGCTCCACCACTGAACCCTTTTATTTGATATTTATCAATTGGTTAAATAAGGTGTTGCTCTTTGTATCCTCATAATGTGCTATCATTTTCACCATAGAAATTGACCAAGTGACAATTTTTTTATGGGAGCAAAGCCATAGATAATATACAAATGTATTTTGTTCTAAATATAAAGTTGCAATGCGTACCTTTTGTGTGTTTTGCACATTGTTGAGATCAAAATATTGCTCCATATATAGTATCCATGTTACGAGATCATTGCCATCAAAATTCCTCATATCAATCTTTGGAATATTGTGGGTCTTCAGTCCAACATTCGATTTTATGAAATCATGATTAACACTTATTTTGTTTTCATCATGAGTTTCCTGTAATATCTCTTTTCCATTAGGAATCATTTATTGTATCAACTTTGTCAAACCTTCCATGTTTTCTTTTAGATCATTGTTGATGTCTTCCATGTTGTATTTCATTTTTTCCTCTATACCATTGATATTAACTTCCATGCCATCCATATTAGATTCCACACATTTCTTCAAACCATCCATATTAGCTCACATGCTTTTCTTCAAAAATTCCATCTCATTTTTTATTTCTCTTTGCGAGAGAGAAATTTGGTGCACTTGCTCTTGTAATTTTGATATATCATGTTGCACTTCTTCATCTTCATGAGTCATATTAGAGTATTATAAGGGATTAATGGGTGTTGAATCCTCTTTGGGGGGAATTTTAAAACCCAATACTAATATATATGCTTCAATATTCCCTTGGAATCACTTCAAATGGATTTTTCAATCAAGACTTATGCAATTTGAAAATAAAAATACTCACCATTTTCTTGCTTTTGAGGAGTTCAATATTGAAACTGAATTATATCTATGATTTCGGATCTTCAATATCTGAAATTTGGTCCTTTGGTAGCCCTCTGAATCTTATTTTCAATTCCATAGGTCTAACCTGGTTTGGATGCTTGAAGGAAAAGCTATGCCCAATCTCCCACAGTGATCTTAGCATGGAATAATTCAGTAGAGAAAACTTGTACGGCATGCCATGTGTCACTATTTCCTCCTTTGGCTCTAAATTTGATACAAAGGAAACTACAATCCAGGTAATTTTCGCCACATTTTACATAATCCCAATCCGATGCTCAGAGAGGAAGTTATGACGATTTTACCACAGTCACCTCTTTGAGATGAAATTCAGGAGCCTAAAAAAATCCTAACTGCCACAGTTCATATCCCCGCAAATGTTGTGAACCAAGATTTGAAATTTTGACATGAAGTTCCTTGGAATTTTGGCTTCACGTGCTACAAATTTCAGCTTCTGAAAATTCGTAGAAAAAACATTATAGAGAAAATTACATGATGACATGTTTGGAGTAGTAAAACCCTAAAATCGAAAGCTCTCATACCAAATGTTATGAAACAAGCTCCAAAAATAGAAGAAAACAGAAACGCCTTAGAAATAAGCCACTTCGAGGGGGAAACCTACTTTACATTACATAAATGAACAATTCTTGGATGATACAAATGAAAAAACCTCCTTATATATATTGGGGTCCATGGGGTCACAATATAATCATACTCGACCTAAAAATAATAATGTAAGGGCATAAAAATAAAAATATGGGGGTTATAGCGGTACAACAATAACAATAAGGGTTCTATACTAACCACAATAAGGGACTACACTAGTAATATAGGGACCTAACATAATACTAGTGTATCCCCTTATTGTTATTAGTGTAGCCCCCTTATTATTATTGTTGTACACTTGCAGCCCCCATATTTTTATTATTGTCTCCTTACATTATTATTGTTAGGTCGGCTAGGATTATATTGTGACCCCATGGATTCCTATATATAGAAAGGAGGTTTTGTCATTTGTATCATCCAAGAAATATTCATTTATGTAATGTAAATGAGGTTTTCCCCTCAAAGTGGCTTATTTCTGAGGAGTTTATCTCTCTTTTCTTATATTTTTGGAGTCGGTTTCATAAGATTTGGTATCAGAGCTTTGGATTCTAAGGTTTTGCTGCTCCAAACAGTTCATCTAGGAATTTTCGCTATAATTGTTTTTCTATGAAGGTTCATAAGCTTAAATTTTTATCACAAGAAGCTGAAATCCTAAGGAACTTATTATAAAAATTTCAGATCTTTGTTCGCAATATGTTCAGAGATATGATTTGTGGAAGTCAGGGATTTTGCAGGCTCCCAAATTTCATCTAAAAGAGGTGACCATGGGAAAATCATCATAACTCTCTCTGAGCGTCGAATTGGAATTCTGTTAAAAGTGGAAAAAATTAAATGGACTATCATTTCCTTTGAATCAATTTTAGAGTCGAAGGAGGAAACAATGACACCTGGCACGTTGTAAAAATTCTCTCTCGTACAAATTCACTCTACTGAACCAGTCCATAATTATGTCATTGTGAGAGATTGTGCATAACTTTGCCTTGAAGCATCTAAATCAAGTTAGACCTGTGGCATAGAAAGAGTATTCAGAGGGCTACTATAGGACTGAATTTCAGATATTGAAGATCCGAAATCACAGAGGTAATTCAATTTCAATATCGAGCTCGTCAAAAGAAAGTAAAAGGTGTGTATTTTTTTTTCAAATTGCATAAGTCTTGTTTGAAAAATCAGTTTGAAGTGATTCCAAGGGACATTGAAGCATAGATATCAGTATTGGGTTGTAAAATCCCCCCCCCCCCTCCCCACCCCACCCCCTAAAAAGAATTCAACACCCATTAAGCCTTTAGAAGGCTCAATTATGACTCATCAAGAGGAAGAAGTGCAACATGACATATCAAATTTACAAGAGCAAGTGCATCAAATTTCGATATTAAAAAGAGAAATAAAATATGACATAGATGGTTTAAAAGAAAAAATGGAGGCTAAGTTGGATGGTTTGAAGGATCAAATGAAAGCTAATATGGATGATAATGTAGTGTAATATCACATCGAGCATCAACAACAAGTTCTCCAACTCTCAAAATATAACCTAATTTTGGTGTAGAATTGAATGAAAGAAGAGGAATATCAAAATCAGAATGAAAGAAGTATTGAAGTAGTCACAGAAACAAGAACTTGACAAGATCAAATTCAGAGTATCTTCGCAAGTGTAAGAACTTACCCGTTGACGATTCCACATGGAAGGATGATAATTTTATACAGAAGCATCCATAAATAATCAAGCGTTGGGGGAAAGACTTGTTTGAAGGATAGGGGCATGTTAGGTCCCTATAATACTAGTGTATCCCCTTATTGTTGTTATTTTAGCCCCCTTATTGTTATTGTTGTACCCCTATATCTTCCATATTTTTATTATTGTTCCCTTGTATTATTTTTATTAAGTCGGCTAGGATTTTATTGTGACCCCATGGACTCCTATATATAGAAAAGAGGTTTTTTCATTTGTATCATCCAAGAATTGTTCATTTATGTAATGTAAAGGAGGTTTCCCCCTCAAAGTGGCTTACTTCTAAGGCATTGATCTCTATTTTATTCTATTTTTGGAGCTGGTTTCATAACAAAGAAGTATTCTATATACCAAATATTGAAAACAAAGATGACAACAACGGTGGTTTTCTCCCACACTTGGGAATCCATATTAAATCATGGTGCTCATATGTGTTTCTTATGTGCGATGGTTTATTCTATTCTTACTGTACATTTTTACTGCTTACTAAATTTATGATGAAATAAGGATGCATTGGTCTAAGTAAATTTGTTGAAGATTTATCTCATTTATAAGTTCTCTCGGCATACACAAGTTTCCTTAATCAAAGTCATGTATATATGCTAGTTGGATTAATTAAATTCACATATAGAAATCACTAAATAAAATTAACAGGTTTTGTGATTTTTAAATACTGATTCACCCCCCACTCATTATTTTTCCCAACATTATGTGCATGTATTTGACATATACACTTTTATTTTTAGAAGATTGTAATTAAGTACATTCTAGAGACCTGTTGTAAGTTTTAATATTTTATATAAAAACAAGCTATGTAGTATGAATAAGGTTTAGAAATTGTTTGAACAATAAGACCTTGTGTATATTATTAAAATTAATAGAACTCAGTGCAAGTAGTATTATAAAATTTCAGAGATTGATGTGTTGAATGTCTTTAGTGAGTTTCCTATTGTGTTATTCGTATTCCTTAATCACAAGTTGAATCCATAGATCTTCAGTAATTTGAGTAAAGGTTATGAAACAAAATTTTGTACAAATTCTATATTTTAGGTTATTCATATTTATTTTGTGTGTTTTAACTTAAATGTCAATTGCATAATTCACATGGTTGCTATGTTTTTTATGTTTACTTCTAGTGTCTCATACCATATCTTGTAAATGATTTCTATAAGAAACATGAAACTATCTTTCCTTTGTTAGACTGGGTTGCACGACATGGAGGTAGTGTTTTTTTTTGTATTAGAGGCTCCATGCCCAGTGGTTTTACCTTTCCTTTTCAAACTAATTTCATATGATCTAATAAGATCTAGCCATTTCTATAATTACATAACTAGTGATATTTTATTGAGTTATAGAAAGGATCTCCCTTTGGATTGAAAGGGTTATCTTTCAATTTAAGCGATTGGTTATAGGTTACCTCATTTATTTCCTTCCACAACGAGTAAGACTTATAAGTGATAAAAGGCACACTAGAAAAAACAAGGAAAACTCAGTGGATTTGATTAGGGATAAGGAGTATATAGATATGAAAGTAGGAAAGGATTATAAAAGTCTCATTTTTCATCTACGGTGTTGCTTCGCTACCAATACACCTAGAAAATACCCTGATAGTGTAACTTCAAGGACCCAAACATTGCTCTGTTTCCAATGACCTTGGAAAGTACCCTGGAAAATTTGCTTACCTCACCTCCCTGTGAAGGAAGTCTTTCTCTTCTCACTCTTTATTTATTTTTTTAATTTATGGAACTATGCATTGGCACTTATTTATTGTGTGGGGTGGAATACGAGTATTAAATTATTAATATCAAAAGAGGTTGTCCCTTTAGAGAAGTATATTTATAAAAATCTAAAATACAATCGACTCGTTTAATTCCCCCCCCCCTCCTTACTCTAGCCAACTTAGTTTCCAAGGTAGAATCAACCAAACCAAAAACACCAATTAGATAAGAGGGTACTAGTTATATATTTTAGAATCATAATTTCACTAATTTTTTCTCTAATAAAGAATGTATTTTTTGTTAGGGAATTATCGACTAAACGATACAAGGCTCATGCAAAGAGAAGGAATAGGTAAAGAGACAAGCATTGAAAGTTGTATATTGTCCTCATAAATGTTTCCATTCTTATTTCAAAAGTATAACACGGTGTCATGCAAATTTACTTGTAATGGAGAGAAAATAACATGGAAGTGAAAAAGTAAATCAAAGAGAAAAAAAATGGACTAGGCTAACCATACTACTAAACTAACAAAGGATATTTCATGCTTATATAAAATGAAACTTCCAATGTAAAAAACGAAGTATTTCTTGACCTATGTCAGTGAGGGAATTAACAAAAATAATCATCATCAATAACATGATATAATTAGATATATAAAGCACAACATATTCGAGAACTCAAAGACGAAAAATGTAAGCAGAAAAAAATAATAAGAAAGAATATCCTAAACCTTCTACTAAGGCATCATGATGTTTGAACACATCATGATGGACTCTCATACTAATGCATTCATTCAAAATTTCAACCGTGGAAAACGTAAAGAAAGACATAAACTTGTGTTTTTCAAAAGGGCTTGCAAAGTATGACTCCTCCAACCATTGAGAAATAAGATCATGGAAAACCAGCGAAGGCTCATGAGGTTGAAAGGTAGGTTTAGTTTCAACTATAATAATCTAATAATGATTCTCTCTAAGAAGAGTGTCAATTTGATCATGCTTGGAAATATCATGAAGGTCACGAGATCCTAACATAACCATCAACATAGGTTGAAGTGCCTCGACAACTTGACATGGTTCCAAGATATATGAGGATATATAATTAAAGATCAGTGCCTTATAATAAACGATATTTAAATGCCTACTGTAATTACTAGAAGAATTAATGAATATACCAAGACTACCATGATCAGAATTTTGTTTCTCAAGAAGAAAGGATTCCTCATGATCTGATGAATCAACTACAGGGGCTAATTGGAAACCATAAATTTCAGTATCTATTTCTTTAGATTGAGAAAATAAAGGATGAGGTAGATCATGTAGAGATAATTTTTAGTCGCTGTGATTTGATGTAAAACTAGCATTCGACCATTACTAACTGTAATAATAATTCACATTCTCAAATACTCACAAACCAAAATATGTGACAGTTGTGACAGGATGATGGAAAATGTTAGGATAAAGAGGAAGAGGTGACGGTTAATTTAATATATTAGAAGAAAAATCATCCCTCATAGTAGATACTTGTTCCAAATTAGAATCCCACACATAGTCATTATGAAATATAACTTAATTTTCTTGGTCACCACTAAATCAATCTTGGAATTAATCATCTTTAGAATTAGAAGAAGCAGTTGTAACAGGTTGATGTGACAAATCAAGATTAGGAGGATCATAGGAACTAACCAAGGGAGAACAGAAGGAAATAATATTATTTATTAGATCATATTCAAAATTCAAAATTTCATTCAAATTTTGAATATGTTGAGTGGGAGAAGATGTTGGTAGATTGACATGTTGACTTTCAAGTTCTCCAACCTCAACTTGTGTGCATGGAGCTTCTTGACTTAACGGAGAATGAGAAGAAGATGAACAGTCAGATAGAATAACATATCATTCTTCTATAGATTTGAGAGCTCCATAAAAAATAAATGTTGGGATAAATTCAAAAGATTCATATTCAGACTAATTTGAAGAAATCTAAATACAATACTCAAACTTCTCTTTCATAAAATTTCATTGTATGTCATCCTTGGAAAATTCCTAATAAAAGTGAATGAAACGATCATGAAAACCCTCAAGAGATTAATATAGTCATTTTCTAAAAATAATGTTTTTTTTATAAACATTTCAATCATACATGTTAATGGAATGATGAATCTCCTTGAAAATTTGTTCGAAAAGGTTAATGGAGGCAATCAACAATGTATAACACAATTATTTTGTGCATGCTTTGAATGTAGGGATGAACAACATGCAATTAGCATCCTTACAATAAATTTCATGTTAGGTACAAAATATAAGAAAATGGGAGGCCTGCTCAAGAATGGTTGCTCCACCCTTTACGTCGAATTACAAATTTGACAAGTCACAAATTACCCCTAAGGGCACTTTCAGACTTCAAACTTTGGAAAAACATGTTGAGATTAAGATTTTGGAACAAGCCATTAAAATATAAGAAATTTCAATCATAATACACAGGCTTAAATTCTCAACTGGCCCTACTTATAGTGCCTAAACCTTTTGGCAGTGTTGGAATCCACCAACGGGGGAGGGGGTCTCCGTGATGTGAAGTCCCAATTAGACCCCACACTATTTGGAGTAGGAGCCCCAATTGGAATACAAACAATTTCTAAATTGGTGGGTTTTAATAATGTTCTTTGGATGCAATAAACACATAGAATGATACATACGTGACTTTGCTGGAAACAATTCTCTGAAATTCGTGAAGAGTCAAGTGCAATGGATGAGAATTTCCAACACTAGAAAGAGAGAAAAAATGAGCCCCTTAGAAGCATGTAACAATACTTAGCTTAAAAGAGATGCACAAGAAATAAAAGTGAATTATTATTTAAAATGAAAAACAATTACATGATAACAATGATTGAAATAACATAACAACATGCATTTAACAAGATTCATACTAAATAAAATGAATTAGTTCATAAGCATTAGCGTAAATGAGATTGTTGGCAATATGATGCAATGTGTTGTCCTTGATGGCAACCTACTTGATGAAGTTGTCTTTGGACAAAAACTTATTTGTTAATGATGTAAATCTAATGTATCTAAAACACAGTTCAGATGTAATAAAGAAAGAAATTCCAGTAAGTGCCAGAGTAATGAGAAACAAATTATGTCACAAAGCATACGCATATTTCTAAAGGCTAAGTAGCGTATATACGCGGAAAAGTATGTGCCAAGTAGCGTATGCCTATTGCCGCTCTAAATTTACAAAACCAAGGGACATTACCATGGTATTGGCCCACAGTATTGAGCATTAGGTTGTCCAATTGATCCCGTCCAAGAATACCATTTGTGGTTGCATGGTTTTGACTCATGGTATTGGTAAAGGCTAAATCTATATAAGGAGAAGAAGATCATAGTGCAAGTGTGTGCAAGGAAAAGGGTTGTTGATGAATAAATTTCTCTAAGGAATATCTGCATGGATGAACTCTGTTCTTAATTGATAGATCTGAATCTATGATGCACCCATGGATCTGATGATGGTTCAAGATCTCTAGATCTGATGATGATGAATCTCTCAGAGGATCTGTAGAAGAAGAAATGGTGAAGATCTGGCGCAAAGTCTGCTGAAGATAGTGAAGAAATATGGGTAAGTTTATAGATATGATCTATTTTGAAAAGTTTTCCATTTACAGATCTATATGCTAGTTTGTCTCGGCAAAAGCACATGTATACGCGTGTTCTCTTAATGAAAAGTGTGTATAGGGTTTTTTGAAGAATAAAATACACAGAAGTATACGCGGGTTGGTGTGCAGGAAAGCGCGTATGTGTGCGGATTCAGTAAAGAAAAGTAGTGTATGGCATTTGAATTAATGAAATATCAGGGTTGAGTTTGTATCTGCATATCTATTCTGAAGTCTAGGTTATTACTGATATTCTAGTTACAGTGGTCTCACAATTCTATTTGAAGTATTGGGAAAATTATGTTTGTTGATGTTATGTAAAGGGTTGTGTTGAAGCTGTTTGATCCAATATGAAAATTGATGAAACATTATCTGGAGTGGGTCTGAAGGTTGAAGCCTTCAGTATGGAAGTTGAAGCATTCAGCCAGTAGAAGCTGGTGTTGAATTCAGGGGGTCAAAGCTCCCTTCCAAGAGAGGCTGGTAAATGAGTTTAGGGGGTTGGAGCTCCCTTCTAGTTGCAACTGAAAAACGAGAGAGGGTTGCATCCTTCTACAGGTAGAAGCCTACGTACTAATATGAGTATGCATTAGTACTATGTTGTAAAAGGTTTTCTAAATAATAAAGATTGAAGACAGAGACGACAGCAGCGGTGGTTTTCCCCCGAATTGGGTTTCCACCTTAAATCCTGGTGTTCATGTGTGTTTCTTATGTGTGATGATTTATTCTGTTCTTACTACACATGCTTACTGCTTACTAAACACCTAATGAACTGATCTAAGTAAAGAATTGCATGCATAATAAGATCTCTGGTAATACGCAAGTTTTCTTAAGGATATCCGCGTGTATACGCGGGTTGGATTCAATAAAGTAGCGTATGGGTTTTAGAGGAAGAAAAATTAATAAGTATTCAGTCAGATCTAAATACTGATTCACCCACCCCCCCCCCCCACCTCTCAGTATTTTTCCCAACAATTGGTATCAGAGCAGGTCCTTCTGAAAAAGCTTAGCCGCTAGAAGGAAGATCAATCAAGATGAGAAATCAAGATGGAACAACATCTATCAGGCCTCCACTCTTCAACGGAAATAATATAATCTTCTGGAAAACAAGGATGAGATCCTATCTTCAGTCTCTAGGAGCAGATGTATGGGCTATTGTTGAAGGAGGATATCAATATCCAGCCACAACACCAACAGATCCAACGAAAAGAAAGAATTATGAAACAAATGAAAAGGCGGTCAATGCTCTATTAGGAAGTCTAACTGAATCAGAATTTGTCAAAGTCATGAAGCTGGATACAACAAAGGCAATATGGGACAAAATCATTCTAAGTTATGAAGGTGATGCAAAGGTAGAAGGTGCTAAACTTCAAACTCTCCAAATTCAATATGAGAATCTAAAAATGCATAATGAGGAGAGCATTGCCAATTTCTTTTTACATCTTGATGATATTGTAAATCGTATGAGAAATCTGGGAGAAACAATATCCAAATCTAATTTGGTTGAGAAAGTTTTAAGATCCCGAACGACAAAATTTTGAGTCAAAAGTTTCAGCTCTTGAAGAAAAGCAGGATCTTCAAAATCTTACTGTGGTACAACTTCATGGCATACTAACTGCATGTGAAATGAGAAGAGGAGGACCATATGAAGTCAAAGAAGCCATTTTTAGAACTTCTACAAAAGGGAAAGAAGTACAAGAGACAGAAGGATCAGGGTATATCTCAGAAGAAGATGAGGCAAATTTTGTAAAGAAACTTCAACTTTACACAGGACGATTCAGAGGTAAGCTTCCTTTCAAATGTTTTTCTTGTGGAAGAGTTCGTCACTATGCTGCTAAGTGTCCTCATAAAGAAACACATGAAAAAGGGAAGGAAGTAGCAAGAAGGAATAAGAATCGGTCTAGCACTAGAAAAAGTTACTATACTCATGAAAAGAGTGATGGGTTATCTGACAGTGTGGAAGAATGTGAACAAGATATTAGACTTCTCATGGCATTCGAAAAAGAATCTAGAGAACAAAAAGATACCTTTATGGATGCTCTAGAGGACAACGATTTTCTTGATGAACTCAATCAACTCAAAATATGCTTAGAATAAAGTAAAATATGCTTAGAAGAAAGTAAAATATCCATAGAAACTATGAAAAATCAGCTAGAAGAAAGGGAGAAACACAATGAGAAATTAGAATGTGAAGTAGTAAGTCTAAGAAAAGAAATTGAGAAAGTAAAGACTTTGAATCTTAGATTTGCTAAAGGATCTGAAACCTTATATGAGATTATCAAGGTACAACGTTGTCATTTTATAAAGACAGGTCTTGGATATATTGGGGAATCTTCTCAGACTTCAGCACCAAATTATCTAAAAGCAACTACAGCCAGTAGACAACATTCTTCCACTCAGCAAGGGAATAAATAATATTCACAGGTAAAGCATGACCAGCTTAATTCAAAGAAAACTAACAAGAATACCTTTCAAAGAAACACCAACCAACAGGTAAATTCAAATAGAAGATTTCATGATCGTAGAAATTTGTACTTCAATGGACAATGTTTCTCATGTCACAATTTTGGTCATAAAGCTGTTCAATGTGTTGCATATAAAACAATCATGGAAAGAGAAGCAAGAAGGAAAAGGATTGATATTGGAACAAATAATAATACTTATAACAACTTTTCTCCTCTTCAAAATGAAGTTGAATGTGCTTATTGCAATAACTTTGGCCATGAAGAATCTGAATGCAGGAGCAAAGTCTAGCCAAAAGAACATTTTCCTTCAAGCTCCAAAGTATGGAAAAAGAAGGAATTACTGGTTGAAAATTGTGGCATAGCTTTATTTGCAGAAGGTGAAGAAAATCAATGGTACATTGAGAGTGGATGCTCAAAACACATGACAGGTGACAAAAACAAACTTCTTGAATATAGTTCTTTAGAAAAAGAAAAGAATATTACATTTGGAAATGATACTCCGGATGGCATTAAGGGAAAAGGGTATGTTTTTCTAAAAGAAAAAGTGAAATCCAATAATGTCATGTATGTGGATGGATTAAAGCATAACCTATTGAGTGTAAGTCAAATTTGTGATCAAGGAACTGAAGTTGTCTTTAGTTCAAAAGAATGTGTGGTACGTGATGTTGATACAGGAAAAAAAATTATAAAAGGAAACAGAACTCCAAGCAACCTGTATGTATTGAAGAACTGCAAAGAACAATGTTACTTGAGTAAATATTCAGAAAACTAGCTATGGCATAGAAGGTTGGGGCATCTGAGCTTCTCTCAAATCAACAAATCAAGCAAACTCAAAGATGTTCGTGATCTTCCCAATATTACTCTACCTGAAAGTATCATATTCAAATCTTGCCAATTTGGTAAGCAAACCAGAGTGCAATTTAATGCCAAGGAAGGATCATTAAGTAAGCCTCTTGAACTCATTCATACTGACATATGTGGACCTGTGAAGAAAAAGTCAACACGTGGTGAACAATACTATATCTTATTTATTGATGATTTCTCTAGAATGTGTTGGATTGGGTTGATTAAACACAAAGATGAAGCATTTGATAAATTTCAGATCTTCAAAGCACTGGTTGAAAATGAATTAGATCTAAAAATCAAGTGTCTTAGATCTGATCGAGGAGGAGAATATACATTAGATGAATTCCTTGAATTTTGTGAACAACATGGCATAAAAAGACAGTTTTCTATAGCTGGCACTCCACAACAAAATGGCGTAACAGAAAGAATGAATAGAACAGTTCAAAAAATGGCTAGAGCTATGCTTGATGATTCCGGAACACCTCACACTTTTTGGGGAGAAGCATCACATACAGCGGTAAATATTCTTAACAAGGCACATGTTCGTGTAAATAGTGATAAAATGCCATATGAAATCTGGTATGGTAATCCTCCCACTGTGAAGAATTTTAGAGTTTTTGGAAGAAAATTATTTATCAAAAATAATGATGAAAAACTTGGCAAGTTTGAACCTAGAGCAGATGAAGGAATACTTCTTGGTTACTCCTCTAGGAGTAGAGCATATAAATGTTACAATAAAATACTTTAGAATATTGTTGAATGTATTGGTGTTATTATTGACGAGTCTCCTGTAGCTCCAAAAGAAGAAAAACAAACAACAGATGAAAACGATGATGACGTATATCCTTCTACATCAAATGGAAATAATATAGATAGTGGACCCAATGAAGAACCCGAAGATGATTTATCTAAAAAATCTCCATCTAGATATGTTCAAAAGAATCATCCAGAATCTCAAATTTTGGGAGACAAGGGATCAGGTGTACAAACAAGAAGGACTCTCGTGGGATCTTCTAGCTATCTGGCATTTGTATCCACTATTGAACCACACAAAGTCAATGAAGCTAGAAAAGATGAATGTTGGATTCAAGACATGAATGAAGAGCTTGATCAAATTGAAAAGAATCACACTTGGGAATTAGTACCAAGACCTCATGATAAAAATTTCATTGGAACTAAATGGATATTCAAAAACAAGTTGAATGAGAATGGGGATGTTATAAGAAATAAAGCTAGACTTGTTTGCAAGGGGTATGCCCAACAAGAAGGTATAGACTTCGAAGAAACTTTTGCTCCAGTAGCTAGACTTGAAGCCATAAGAATTTTCCTTGCTTTTTCAAGCTTCCAACAAATCAAAGTTTATCAAATGGATGTTAAATCTGCTTTTCTCAATGGTGATTTAGAAGAAGAAGTTTATATAGAACAACCACAAGGATTCATTTTTGGAAATGATGAAAAAATTGTTTCTAGACTTAAAAAAGCTCTATATGGTCTCAAACAAGCTCCAAGGGCATGGTATTATCGTCTTGACAAATATCTTCATCAACAAGGATTTTCAAAGGGGTCTTCTGATAGCAACTTATACACAAAAAATGAAAATGATATACTATTGATTGTGGTTGTATATGTTGACGATATCATCTTTGGAAGTAATGACGAGTCTATGAGTCAAAAATTTGCTTCTGTTATGCAACAAGAATTTGAAATGTCTTTACTAGGGGAACTAACATTCTTTCTTGGCTTGCAAGTGCAACAAGCAACATATGGCATATTATTATTACAAGCAAAATATCTTAAGAAAATTCTGAAGAAGTATGGCATGGAAGATTGCAAACCTGTAAGTACACTAATGGTAACTGGATGTAATCTCAGTTCTAATGATGAATCCCCCATGGTGAATCAACAAGAATACAGATCTATGATAGGAATTTTACTGTATCTCACTAGTACAAGACGAGACATTGTGCATGATGTTGGGATTGTTGGACGATTCCAAGCTAATCCAAAAGAGTGTCACCTCCAGGATGTCAAAAGAATATTCAAATATCTACAAGTAACTCAAGACTTTGGACTATGGTATCCAAAGAATGTTCGTCTTACTCTTCATGCTTACACTGATGCAGATTGGGTTGGAAATGTTGATGATCGAAAAAGCACTAGTGGTGGTGCATTCTATATGGGGTCCCAGTTAGTATCTTGGTTCAACAAGAAGCAATGCTCTATTGCCTTATCTACAGCAGAAACAGAATATGTGGCTGCCGCATCATGTTGCACTCAACTTATTTGGATGATGCAAACCTTACAAGACATTCAAATCAAATGTTCACCTCCTATCTCCATTATGTGTGATAATACAAGTGCCATCAGTATCTTGAAGAATCCTCCCGTTATGCATTCCAAGACCAAGCACATTCCCATCAAGTATCACTTCTTACGTGAACAAGTGCTTGAACAAAAGGTGAAGTTGGAGTATGTCGCCTCCGAAGAACAAGTTGTTGATATATTTACCAAACCTTTACCCGGGGAAGCATTTGAATATCTCAGATAGAAGTTGGGAGTTGTCTCTGCCTCTCAGAAGATCAGATTTGCTTAAATTCAGAAAATTAAATTGGATACGTGGATTTCCTGAAGGACAGCTGTGTATATACGTGAGTTTATATATATAAAACCACGTATGGGTGTTTGCTAACAAAATTTTTCTGGGTCAGCATTCTTTAGCACAGCTCCAGTGTTGTTAGGTATCTTTGATGATGTTCCAGCACTCATATTTCTGTTTCATTCTCTAATGCTTCTGATGAAGATGCCTTGATGATTTGATGTTCAGGATGCAAAGGCTAAGGGGGAGAATTGGTCATGTGGAAAGGATGCATTGTTAGCATTCTAATTATCTGTTGTAGTCTGATCTCATGATTGAGAATATTTGATCTTGATTGTATAATTAATTTATGTAATTTGATGAAAATGGTCATGTTGAGACCTATGATGTAAAATTGTAATATTCAGTCATGTAAGGACTTGTTCAATTTTGTAAACCCACTTGGTTCGGTAGTTGAGTCAAAATGTGTAAACCCACTTGGTTGGGTACTTGAGTCACATATGTAAATACACTTACTTGGATCATTGATGTAAGTATGAATCCTTGGTGATAGGAAAGGTCATAGAGTCATTGAAAAATTATGTTTAAATATGCAACATGATCTCAGGGGGAGCATGGTATTGTCAGTACAAAGGATCTTGATCTACCCTTTGCCCTTGATGTCAAAGGGGGAGAATATTGTTGCTGAATGTATTTCCAGTCATGGTTGCCATCAAGTCCAAAGGGAGAGATTGTTGGCAATATGATGCAATGTGTTGTCCTTGATGGCAACCTACTTGATGAAGTTGTCTTTGGACAACAACCTATTTGTTAATGATGTAAATCTAATGTATCTACAACGTAGTTCAGATGTAATGAAGAAAGAAATTCCAGTAAGTGCTAGAGTAATAATGAACAAAGTATGTCACAAAGCATATGTAGGTTTGTAAAGGCTAAGTAGCGTATATACGCGGAAAAGTACGTGCCAAGTAGCGTATGCCTATTTGTGCTCTAAATTTATAAAACCAAGGGGCATTACCATGGTATTGGCCCACAGTATTGAGTGCTAGGTTGTCAAATTGATCCCATCCAAGAATACCATATGTGGTTGCGTGGTTTTGACTCATGGTATTGGTAAAGGCTAAATCTATATAAGGAGAAGAAGATCATAATGCAAGTGTGTGCAAGGAAAAGGGTTGTTGATGAATAAATTTCTCTAAGGAATATCTGCATGGATGAACTTTGTTCTTAATTGATAGATTTGAATCTATGATGCACCCATAGATCTGATGATGATGAACCTCTAAGAGGATCTGCAGAAGAAGAAATGGTGAAGATCTGGTGCAAAGTCTGCTGGAGATAATGAAGAAATCTGGGTAAGTTTATAGATCTGATATGTTTTGCAAAGTTTTCCATTTATAGATCTATACGCTAGTTTGTCTCAGCAAAAGCACGTGTATACACGGGTTCTCCTAATGAAAAGCACGTATAGGGTTTTCTGAAGAATAAAATACATAGAGGTATACGTGGGTTGGTGTGCAGGAAAGCGTGTATGTACGCGGCTTCAGTAAAGAAAAGTAGTGTATGCCATTTGAATTAATGAAAGATCAGGGTTGAGTTTGTATCTGCATATCTATTCTAAAGTCTGGGCTATTTATGATAATCTGGTTACAGTGGTCTCACTGTTCTGTTTGAATTATTGGGCAAAGTATGTTTATTGATGTTATGTAAAGGGTTGTGCTGAAACTGTTTGATCTAGTATGAAAATTGATGAAACATGTTCTGCAGTAGGTCTGAAGGTTGAAGCCTTCAGTATGGAAGTAGAAGCATTTAGCCAGTAGAAGCTGGTGTTGAATTTAGGGGGTCGAAGCTCCATTCCAAGAGAGGCTGGTAAACGAGTTCAGGGGGTTGGAGCTCCCTTCTAGTTGCAACTGGAAAACGAGAGAAGGTTGCAGCCTTCTATAGGTAGAAGCCTGCATACTAATATTAGTCCGCATCAGTACCATGTTGTAAAAGGTTTTCTAAATAATAAAGATTGAAGACAGAGACGATAGCAGCGGTGGTTTTCTCTCGAATTGGGTTTCCGCCTTAAATCCTGGTGTTCATGTGTGTTGCTTATGTGTGATGATTTATTCTTTTCTTACTACACATGCTTACTGCTTACTAAACACCTGATGCACTAATCTAAGTAAAAAATTGCATGCATAATAACATCTCTGGTAATACGCAAGTTTTCTTAAGGATATCTGCATGTATACGCGGGTTGGATTCAATAAATTAGTGTATCGGTTTTAGAGAAAGAAAAACAAATAAGTATTCAGTCAGATCTAAATACTGATTCACCCCCCCCCCCTCTCAGTATTTTTCCCAACAGAGATAACACATATCATAAACATAATGAGAATAGTCTTACTACATCCACAACATATGAATGAAGGCATGTTGGATCTGATATTTTATTAAAAGCGATAGTTCAAAAAATAAATTTACAATTCACAGGACACACACCGCAATAGTGGAACATGAATCCAACACTTTCTTCTCCAAAGAAAGATGATCGTCCTATACTGAACATGAGAAGCATTTCCCTAAAAAAATCTCCCAATAATTTGATTCCAAACCATATGCATTTGTTATGGGGGTGTATTTATAACATATGAGATGACCATCCAGATCCCTTTATGACCTTTGGACTCAGGTCTCATGACTCTTTGACTTCCTTTGACCTTTTCTAACTAATGACCTTTCATATTCCAGAAATTGAAACTTGGACTTCCACTGAGATATTTATTTCAAATACAATATTATAAATACCCATATGAGACAGAAATGGGTAGAGCTAAGAAAAGAGGCCTAATAAGACAAAATAACATATCAACCATGAGTTTGAAGAAATTCTAGCTTAGTAGCTCCAACTTGTAGACCTTCAATCACATAGTGATGCCAAGATTTGTATTGTGTAGTGGGCTCCTCAAAATTTGGGAGAGGATTAGGCTAAAAGTAAACTCTAGCCTCCTTTTCATCTCAGTATACAATTTTGGAACTAGTTTGTGTTTCCTATTTCAATAAGAACAATATAGTGCTGACTTTGGTAGGGCCACCAATATACTTTTGCATTTTACTTTTGTTTATTTATAGGTCCACTTTGGTTGAATTTTTCCTCAATAGGTCCAATTATTCTGATACTTATTTTCTTACCACATGTCTTCCTTTTGCTTTTGATAATGGTTGAATGAAGAGATTTTACGATATTTCACAATAGAATCCACACTATTTTACAACTGTGAATAAGAGGACAACATGTTGGCTAGGAAAGTGTTGAGTTGTTTTTTGTTTTGTATAAGCATCCAGACTTCATATTTTTCCAACTCAGCATGTTGTATTATTTTCTTAACTAACTTAGGTGTTGCGCCTCTACACTTCATTCCCCATTCATGCAATGTTTTGATAGTTGCATGAAAAACTTTGTGAGCTATTGCATTCTCCCTTGATTTATTTTGCATGTCATGCAAGGGAACAAATTATTTGTGCATAGTGAGAAAATACTCATAGATATTCCTCATGGCTTCTCCCAATGATAGTACATCATGAAGTATAGCTTCTTGAAGCTCTTGTAATTACACCAATGCAAGAGCTATATTTTGAACCTCTTCTTGTAGTTGTTCTATCTACTATATCGTAGCTTCCAAATTATTCACCATTTCTCTGTTATCAACCATTAAACATTCATTGTTTTCCTTGGAATATCCTGCAAAGGACAAGTTGGTTTCGGTAATAGCTTCAAGATTCCTTCCGGTGTCCATTAAAATCACCTTCTCCTTAATGAAAATAGGATGTGTGAGGTCATTCGAAAGATGCTCCTTTCTTTCTTCCATAATTTTATTTTGAAGGTTTCCATAAGTTAAGCTGCAAATATCCATGATCAAATTGTCATCAAGAGGATAAAATTTGTCTTCATCATCTACTGGTTTGTAAACTTCCATGGATATTCCACTGGACAGTTCTTCATAACAAATATGATAATAGAATATTAAAAAACTGTATTTTTACAATATTATAGTCTTATTAAAATTCCATATATGTATATTTTACTATAAATAGTGC
This sequence comes from Pinus albicaulis, assembly GCA_034641835.2. Classification (NCBI taxonomy): domain Eukaryota; kingdom Viridiplantae; phylum Streptophyta; class Pinopsida; order Pinales; family Pinaceae; genus Pinus; species Pinus albicaulis. The sequence continues at coordinate 1,702,232,133 of CM076584.1, read as the reverse complement.
ATGCGTGAGAATCGGAATTATGTAGAAAAGTAGAGAATGACAAAATAAGCTCACATGCACACATATGACACAATATATGTTGTGGGAAACCCTTTCGAGAGAAAACCCAACTTGAAGGTGACGTTTCTTAACTCTCTTTCTTTGTCTGGAAATATGGCTGTAGGTACAAATAATTAATGGCTATAACCTATTGGATGCTACAATGCACAAATCCTTTGTGTGTGATCTAATTAAAATCTCTCCTAGTTGCCTTTTCTTAGCTATGGAACAAAATTCTCTCGAAATAATGGAATGCCTCTTCCTCCTAGTGGCCCAGTTATAACAAAGCCCGATAGCCTACTAGTGGTTAATTTTGACTACATAATCCCTTAACTAGAGTTACAATCTAGACTCTTCTAGAGAATTTTACATCAAAAGTGTGTGGCTAGCCCTTTCTCAATGAATAATGGGGGTTGGCACGACATCCTCCCTGTTAGCGTTCCGTAATTCCGACACTAATGACAGAATCCTAGAGGCCAACATCAAAATAACTTTGGAATCCAGGACCTAGCCTTCCTAGATTCAGATTAAACTATTCAACCAATTTTATTTTCTATGTAACTAATCAATCTCTTAAGATTAAAAAGTTTGACAAATTATTTTTCACTACATATTGACAAGAAATTTAAACATAATTCAATCATTCTTAAAGTGTATGATTGAATTTTATTAAACTTTTTGTGGCATTTTGAACAAGTTGCACACAATTTATTTTCAAAAGTAATCTAAACTAAGAGTAGTGGCATTTGGATTTGAAACACTTTCATAATTTATTGCTTTTTCTTATTTTTGATGGGATTCAGATCCTATATTTTTTATTTATAGCATCTCCCTCTTTCGATTTTTTATTTTATCTCCTTTTTATTTTTATTTTGAAAATTATTTCCGGATTAGAAATCATTTTACGAAATAATTTTTACAGATAGAATAAACCTATTCACCCTGATATCCTATGAAATATAGGACCCTAACACTCCCAAACTATAGTTATGAAAATAAGAATGTCCACTTATGAGTGGCATAAATTTTGCATGCAGACTTTGATTGACACACTTCTTTCACTATTGGAAATATATTTGTGTTTTGAATAGCATGATAAGATGTTCCTCTTAAGGATTAAATTTTTTCCCCAAATAAATGTTATTTTATGCCTCAAAATGCTTCTAGAAGGTTTTAGACCTTGTTTTTCCAAACTTGGCCCCGATGGTTAAAACAATCTTGTGTTCTAATGCATCGACCTTTTCCACTCCATATGCATCAAGATGGATGAAAAAAATATAATGATCGAATTTGGATAATCATTATCTTTCACTTATATAGGAGGGGGAGACCGAGTGATTATATGTTTTGTACAAAGCATAAGATCAACATCCTAATTTTGTTATTCTGGCTCTATCTCCAAGTCTTCAGTAACTATCGTCTTCAATATCTTGGGAAAATTATTTATCATATTATTGTTTTCTCTCTTATTCTTGTAGTTGATTTTTCACTTCTTATTCATCTTGCTTTTGTTAGTGTCCTATAAGTATAGGATTCATAATTTGGAATTGACTTATGATATTCTTGTAAATATGTACATACTTTTCTTTCTGCAATTTGTTTTCCCATATTTTGTAAAAAATGAAAAAAATAGAAAATAAAAAAGAGGGTAAAGTCCTAAAAGAAAGATCAAAGGACTTCGAAAAAATAATATACCCCAAAAGAAAAATAAATAAAACATGAAAGTGTGCAAATTCAAATGCCAGTACTTTTTACCGATGATTATGGCAGAGTGTCAATAAATGCCATAATCCATGATGATTTGAACTGCTTAATCTTGACTTGTCATGTTTCAATTTTATTATCGTAGAATAGTGAATAAAACTTAGTCAGATAGTTTAATACTGAAAAATTAGTAGATAGGTAGAGAATAAAGAGGTTCTCATCAGTTTAATCTAAGCCCTTGGATGTCATAAGGTAGATTTAGATATTTTTTACTGCTTTTAAAAGAATAAAATGTTCAAGGTTGCTAGCTCAAATGCACCTGCAAAATGGAAGAAAGAAATGTTAGATTAAAATTTGAGTAGGTAAAAAGAAGTGGGAGAATCATGTAAATACTTTTCACAAGGTAAAAATCACTAATTTCCCCTTCCCTATAGTTATTATGCATTCTATACTTTCATTCAAAGAGGCTCAGAGCATTTCTCTGACTTCTGTTAGGACCGAACCCAAGGCTCAATGACTGTTAAGTTAAAAGTGTTGAATTCCTATATTAATCCCCAATTATCACTATTTACCCTTCATTCACCCATCACAACTCAAACATACATAATATCCCATTTGATTAACTTCCTTCATTTCATAAAGCATACAAACCCTTAAAAAACATCTTATCCTAAGTTAAAGTGGTGAAATCATCAAATGATAAACTTGGCTTAAAGGTTTTCACTTTACTTAGTCATATAAGTGTATTTCTTGAGTATTTCATTTTCCTTATCATATTAATTTCTATTTTATCTAATAAATTCCGATAAAAACTCCTTGTCGTATTATTATAAATCCTTTTATTTTATTATCCCTAAAAACGCATTATTATAAGCTTTTTTGCCAAAGTTAACTATCCACATGTTTTAATAAAAAACCTCTTTGGCATCAAACTAACCATATAAATATTCCAGCCCCATATAGTAAAAAGGCACTTACATGAGTCTATTACTATATAATAAAAATAAACTACAAAAAAACTTTAAACATCTTTTATATATGTTTAAATAAAAATATATATATTCTTTGTCTAAAGTTTAATCTAAGCTAAACTTTAGAACCCCCATACCTTTGTAAATATATTTACCTTTCCACACTTTAACCCAAGGTATCATCAGGATCAGCTTTCCCATGGTATTTTATCCCCACACCATGTAAATCGCCTCATGCTATACCCTGGTTAAATCTTGTTAACATGCCTCATGCATTTACCTGATATATATAAGCTTAGTCTATATATATAACCCATTACCAAGACCCCGCATCCATATAATCTTCCCATTTGTAAAAATTAGGTTATAACCACATCTATGAAAATTTTTATATATGCATATATCATTACCCGACTCATATAAACTACTCGGTCCCACCCATATTTCCACAAAAACTCTTAACTCAATCCTGACCGTTCACTTGATTAAAAAAAATCCAACGATGCGCATTCAGTTTCATGCTTCGAAACTGATCGTTCAATGTTTGATCAAATTCACGCCATAAAAGTTATTTTGAAATACCACCCAATGCAACATGTCATATTTTGATACGATCGCGTTCATTTGCAAGAAACAACTTACCACTTATATCTAACGCGAAACCCACTAGTTGTTTTCGCATTCGAAAACAAATCCGCCTCCTGCCTTTGAATAGACCTGTAATAAATTCTAAATATAATGGTTTATATTGAAAGGTTAAACTTTGGTATATCATTTTTTTATGTGTTATTTGCAGTCCTGACTAATAAGAAAACTTCGCTTGACTGTGTAAAGAGCCCTAAACCCCTGTTTGACCAATTTATTACCCCGAAGGTGGGTTTAACCACTATTTTCATATCCAGAGCCCATTGAAGACATTCTCCATGTCAAAAAATCCAATTTAAAGCCGAAGATACCACCAAAAACCCTTTTTGGCTATCAAGACACCTGCAAAGCAGGCATTTTTCTAAATTTGACCTGCAAAATTCATGATTTGAACCACCAATCAAATGAATTAAATTTCCAATCATAATGTGTCCAAAACCTTGAAAAAGAGGGCAAACCCTCGCAATTTCTTCTCAGAAATTTCCATTTGCAGAAAGCTTTAGTTTAAAGCCAATTTCTCAATCCAAGACCATTGAAAGAAAATTTCCATGGTTCAAAAGGGTTTAAAAGCACGCAGAAAGCCGAAAAATCCCTTTTTTCAGTCTTATCCATGTAGAGAACCTGTGTTTTTTGTCTTGAACTCTTGTTCAGATTCCTAGAATCCTAAATTGTCCTAGATTTTCTTCTACAAATTAACTACTGCAAACAGTATAATATTGCTTTAGTTATCCTAAAAATGACAAAGAAGCAGACTACACCTAAAGCTGGGGGTCTCAAAGCTACTAAAGCTATGAAAGTCAAGCATTCCAAGCCTGAATCCTCAAAAATAAATAAACCTACTCCAGTAATCATGGCAATACTGTTGTCACTGTTAATCCCCATCAACCTCCAATTTCCACTGAAGAAATCATTCCTTTAACTGATTTAGATTACAATATTGCAGACCCTATAGTGGAATTTAATCTAATAGATATTCATAAATGGTGTCATAGTAATTTTTTGGATAAAAATCAAGATGACATACATATTTGGGAGTCCAATTTGCCCAAATATGTAGTTCATGTTACTCATCCAGCCCAAGACCTTGTCAGAGTGTGTCAGCATCATTATGTTCCTGATCAAAGATCCATTGTCAATGAAGATAGAGAGATTTTGTTTTCCATTACAGTAGAATCTATAAATGATATGCTTGAAATAAAATTTGATCCCAGAGTAGTTCCATTGTCTATTGAATCATTGACCTAGTTATATTTAGGGATGGATTTTCCTAAGAGGTTTATGGTCTTTTAGAATTTCATGCCTGCATATGTAGACATCCCAAAGGTTAATCCTCCTTATGCCACTTCAAAGTTCCCTGAAGCTTCTAAGTATGTGATTTCCATGTTATCATTTATACTAGAATACTTTAATGATGAATTCACAGATGCATCCGTCATTGGTTTTCTATCTACATTGTCTCCTGGGAAGCCTCCTGCCATGGTCTTTGATTTTTTTAGATTCATTGCTGATAGCATCCATCATCAGTGGACAACATTTCCTAATGAAGGAGTTTTTAGATATTCATCATATCTATTCCATTTGTTTCTATTTTTTCAAGCTAAGCATTTTACAATTGCTTTACAAAAGATGAATGTAGAAAGCTAGCCTCTATCAGTGATATTTTGGACATCCTTTCTCAGAAAGGAAGGAAAGGAATTCAATTATAAAGATTTTTCAGACTTATTCATCAGACCAACCATGAATTTACTATACAAGTCAGAACAACCCAGAGTGAGTGAAGAAATGAAAAGAATATTACAGTTGTTTGAACAGTGCAAAGTAGGAGACTGGAACTTATATGAGGGACACACAAAAATAAGAATATTTGGAACCAATTTTTCCCCTTATAAGTTACCTAAATTTTTAACCATCAGGGTTTCTTCATTGGAATATTTAAGGCAAGTTTTAAATGAAGATTCTATAAACTTCATGGCTTCAAAGAAAAAGAATCAGTTTAAGTTGAAGAACCAGATTAGCCCTTTCATAGTAAACAGTAGGGAGGCTGAGAAAGAAATATCTAGAAGATTATCAGAATATCAATTTCAAGAAAATTTTTAGTGGAATTATGACCCCCACGGTTTCCTCAGTGCTATAAGGGTCAAATGCAAGATTCAAGCTTTTATACATGATTCCAAACCTAATATTGAGAAATTTTCCAATCAAATAGAATGGGTGGAAAACACATTAGTAGACCATACTAATAATACTGAAACAATGAAAAAGGCAGACAATTCACAGGCTATGATAGTTACCAAGAAGTTAGAAGTTTTGAACAGAAGATCAAGAGATGATGAAGGTTATTCAGCTGAAACTATTACTGGGAATAATTTCAAATTGATTTACAACAAAAGGGCTAAAATTACTACCGCTAAAAAAGAAAAGACGATTGAAGTAAATAATACAAATGATCAGGAAATGAATGATAATCAGCAAGCAAATAATGAGGCCACACTAATATTTAATGAAGTTTTGACAGAAATTGGTAAAGAACAGGTTGCAGCAGATAAGCAGGGTAACAAAATGATTGAAAATAAGGTTGATTTAGAAATTCCCTCTTCTTCCAAAACAACAGAAAAAAATATTCTGATATAAAACAAAGGTATAAGAAAATTGAGAAAAATTAGGAGATCAAAAGAGAAATTTACTCTCAATTTCTCAAGGAAAAACCAGATAACAAGGAAATATTATAACATCTTTTGATTATTCTACTAATATAATGATCATGTCCTTCCTTCAGCGAAAAATTGCAGATCCTAAGACAATTTCAGATTATCAAAAGACAGAATTGGAAGTTGATGCAGAGAGCATCCATGAGCTGGATCAAATAAAATTTCATAGACATACATCATAAATGCTCTATTCAAAAGTAGTGGATAAAACCAGGAGTGCTACACAAATGCAAAACACTATTTTTAATATGAAAAATTAGATGAAGCTGGACAAATCTTCTTTACATGCAAAAGATCTAAGGATTAAATCCTTAGAATATATAGTCCTTCAGATAGGGGTGGATCCATCAAATATACAGGTTTCTCAAGCATTGATAAAGCAAAAGAATGATGACATTACTGCTTTGAGGAAACAATTAAAACTTCCTCAAAGTGAACATCCACAAGCAAAAGAAATACTTCAGGAATAGAAAGAGAAAGAAGACATGATGTAGCTAATTATAAAGTTGACTACTCAAATCAAGGATATGGAAGATCAAATGGATATCCTTATGAAAGAAAAAGAAGATTTGAAAGAAATTGATGTTCCTGCTATTCCCATGGCTATCCCTATTGTTACTGTTGTTGTTCCTTCTACATTGGGAGACAAATTGGCATCCAAAGGATCATGGGTAACTGCAGTATCAATGCAATCAAATACTACTTCCCAAACAGAATCCTCAACATCACAGATGCATCATACAAATGATGCAGGGAAAATTGTTAAAGAAATGGAAGAAATGACCTTGAAAAGCAATGAAATCAATAGTTTGAAGAAGAAGATTCAGATTATGGAAGCATCTAATAAAACAACATTGATTAATGCAAATAATTATGAAAAAAAAGCAAAAATACTTGAAGAGCAGGTAAAAAATCTTGAAAAGGATTTGATTTTTACCACTCAAATTTCTTACATAAGAAATAATCTATGGACCAACATCATTGAGGCTATTCATCTTCAATGACCTTCAATTCAGATAATTTATGAACAAAGGGACCTCCTCCTGGCAGCTCAAAATGAAATAAAAAATACTACAGAAGAATTAGTATACAAACCAGCATAGGCACAAAGGCTAATTACCTTCTTAAACAGTAAGAACAAGACTGAGCTAGAGGAATTAAAGATACTAGACAAAACAGAAGCTATTTTTCAGATAAAAAAGGTATTGACAAAGAAAACTTTGATGAATAACTTGAAAGAAAAATGTGATGCTATGAATTTTTCCATCACCAAGTTTTTAGTTAAGTATACCATTCTAAGACAAGCTCGTATCCCAGACATACATTTTTTCAATGACAAGTTAATGGACCAGAAAGAATATGATAAGAAGATTAGAAATCATGCCAAAGAATAGGAAAAAAAGCAGCTGCCACAGGGATCTCCTACAGGGAAGGTTGTACTTCAGTACCTTGAAGATTTATTCTTCCTTCGGAATGAAATCAAACCCTTATTTGTGATTAAGCCAAATTTTTCCAAGTACACTAAAGCAGATGAGAATTACAAAAAGTTGAAAAGTATGAAGATTCCAAATGCTGAACAATGGCAGACCTTCACATATTTATTATAGCAGCAAAGAGGCAAACATGAAAGACAGTGCAAATGAAGAAATCGTTTTGAGAAGAAAATAAATAACAAAGTACTTGATTTTGAATTTTTACTACTAAGAAATCCCTTTTTACAGCAATTTAATGTCAAAGTATTAGTTTAAAAGAGTATCAGGGTGAAAGGCCAAAGTCAAAGTATATCATAAATAAAAATGGCAGTTAGCTAAGTTATCTGCTATAATTTCCTTTTTACAGCAATGAAATGGAAAATATACAGCGTGAAAGAGTATCAGAGATAAAGTACAAAGTCAAAGACTATAATTGGAAAGAGTATCCATGAAGTCATCTTTCAAAAGATATTTTCAAAGTGCCAGCAAGCATCGACAGCTACTCAAACAAACAATTTTTGTTAGATAAGATATCACTATTTTTTCTAGATAAGACGACAACTTGCTAAGTTGTTAAGCAGTTGTCCCTCTTAATGTGTAAGGATATTTTTATTTCCTAGAGTTTTTCCTAGATTTCTCTAGGAATTTTGTAATAAACATTTTGTATAAATACTTCAGTTTATGAAGTATTTAGTGTGGAAAAAAATTGTTGAGATTATTATAGACAATTTTGTTGGTAAGTTGGAGGCTTATGTGTTGATTTCATAGTAGCAGTCTGGACAATAGCCATTTGGACTTCATAATTCAGGATTCATGCGATAATTCAAAGAGAAAAGTTCATCTATCTTTTCATTGTTTACTTTCTGAGTTCCAGTCATTTCATATATTTTGTTCAATCTTAATGATTAAGTAGGAGTATTAATTTAGGACTAGTGTTAGAACTCCCTGTCTTAATTGCTTAATCATTTAAATGTTTTCTGCTGATTTCTGGATTTAGAAATTCTTAATTGCTCCTAGTCCCATTTTACCCCTGCCTCCTTCCTCTTTTTCTGGATCAAAGGATCCTTCATTTCCCTTTATCCCGAAGCAATCCATCCCATAAAATAAAAATCTATCCAAATCTCTGAGGGTTATCTACCTTGCCCTGAATACATTAGCATCCTGTTGGCCTTGCCTTCTAGTTTTGCTTACTACACTTTGACTCCATAGCGCAGTGGGCTAGTACATCCCTCTTTAATTTGTCTTCAAGTAATCTTATTTTCCACCAAAAATCTAAAAATCAAAACCAATTGAACTGTAATAACTAGCCTAAAATATCAAACAAAAACAAAGTTAAATCTTAAAGAGAGAGCCCTCTCTGAAATTTAGGAAGGCTAGATCCTAGATTTCCAAAGTAGGTCTATGGTTACCCCTAGTTTTCTTAAAACTGAAAAAATCCAAAATCCCGCAATATTTAGAAATTCATAGGGTGATAATAGCTTCAACATTATTTCTTCTTGTTATTTTCTCCTGATTTGTTCTTCTTGTATCTGCATTTCCTCTTATTTTTTCTTCTCTTTTTATTCCTTTTGTTTTTTATCTTCCTCTACCCTTTTATGTTTCCTCTTTCTCTCTGCTCCCATATTCGCTTTCAAAATAGTTGGACATGCTTTGGATTTGCCAATTTTATCCTCTCTTGAACTTTGTGTAACCTCTGTTTTATAATTTATGCTCAGTGGGTTTCACTTCTTTAATTGCCTTTCTTCCATAATAGCTTCCTATTTTATAGTAAAATGTGATGGACCTGTATGGCTGATTGGCATGTGAGGCATAGAAGCATTATAAGAGTTTTTAATATCTTCCTCCTTTGGTCTACAATGGGTCCCATTTGGAAAAATGAAATGCATATTGGCACAATGTTGCCCCCAAATCATTTGGGGATTATACATATCGTAATCCATAATACCAAACATAATGTTCTCCAACTCATTACCTTTAGTTTTTACAACCTTCATATTCTTAATTTCATAGGATCTAAGGGAAAAAGGAAATGTGGACCAGGGTGATTTATTTTTCCTTTGCAATATTTTTTATAAGATTATGGAAGGATGGTACTCAATCTCTTGCATGAACAATTTATCAGTAGAATAATTGGTCGACAAATTTGATGACTTCTGACAACCAAACACCTTAAGGTAAGTGCAATCAAGTGATGCAAACCATACGCAAGTTCTTCTACTATGTTTGTAGCCTCATGAGACATACGAGGCTTCTCTTACTCAAAGGTAATATAGTACAATAATAATGGGAAGTGATCAACCAGCTTCTCCCTGCATCCTCTAGAACTTCACTTTGAAATAGATTTGCAATAAAATTGAACAACAACTTCTTTTTATGTCCAAGTCGAGCACTTTCTAGGGAAAACATTTTGAGCACATATACCATCCAATAGGTGTGTAGAAATATAGAATCTATATTTTTTTTTTCCCTTAGCAGTATTTTGTGAATTATTCACATGCATCTTAAGTTTTTGAGCCAATAAATCTGACTCGTTTAACACCTTCCCCTCTTTGACAATCTGATGCAAAATATAAATCGAAACTCATAAAGGTTTCAATACTCTTCTTACCATATATGTAGTAGCATAATAAAATCACGTATTGGAACACATTTCTAAGGTATTTAGTATTGTATGTGTTGTTTAGTATCTGATGAAACTTATATGTCTATTTCACCCAAGATTGGAAACATCCTTGGTGCTCAAATAACTTGTGACTCCATAAAAATGATAATCCATGTATGCTTTAGGTTTGGGAAAATCATACATGATATGAATATCATGGGCCAAACATGAAGCAAGTCATTTTCCACTCACACTAATAATGTTCATACTCTTTGTATCTATGTGTTGAAGGATCCACTTGATGGTATATACACAAGGGAATATTGGGAACCTGCATGCAACTTTCTGAAATCATGACTTCTGTATATTTATGTATGCTTTTCTATCCTCCATATCTACTTTGAAACTAATAGATATGAATTCATTTGTAATTTCATTCCACGTGATATTGGAATCGTTTTTAATGAGAAGTTTATTATCATACAGAATAAGAAGGGTAACTGGAGTACTCTCAACTACCTCACCAGTGCTACTCTCTATAGTGACTTTTCAGGTTGATCTCTTTGAAGGAATAATGATGATAAACAATGAAAGATATATGAGCTCACAACTTCGAATACTTGTATCAAAATATGCACTCATGCTAAAGAGAAATTATATCAAGAAAATTAGTTCATTTATGAAGATTAAACTAGAGTCAAACTCACTAGAGAGAATGATTATACAATTTTTGGTCCGAGAGAGAAAAAATGGGATATTGAACTATGCATTACATAGTATGAGGAGGAAAGGGAGGATATTGAGGCTTGGGACGCAATAATGTGCAGTCTTAGCTGGGCAGACTGAGGGAAGATATTGTGCATTGCGTAGTATTAGTGGGAAAGGCTAATACTTGAAGCCTGGCACTGTGAAATGCATATTTTGGTAGGGAAATGAATATGTGCTGAATATTTTGAAAGGAAAAGGGTGAGGCTTGAGCCTTGAATTTGAGAAATGCACAGTTTGAAGGGGCGCCAGTTACTCATGATTGCATAGATCCACTCGGGAAGGACAGAGAAATATTTAAATTCTGAATGTTGAGCCAAGAATAAGTGTAGCTCACCCTCAATGTAGGTAAGATAAGTGAATAACATGTGTTAAATATGAACATGCAAAAGGAAAAACATACATGCACAAAATGAGCCAAAAATGACAACTAATGGTAGAAAATAAGCAATAAGTCAATGTGACACTTGTAAAACATAAAAAAAGGGTCACAAAAAACACTTTTACAAGCTAATTACAAAAAAAAAAAATTAGCTTCTCTGAGAATAAATGGGAAAAATAACACTCATTAAAGCAAAAACGACAAAAAAATGGAATAAAGTGACAAATGAAAAAATTATTCGGAAAAGTGTTGCAAACTAAGTCAAAATCTCCTTGATATCGTTCGGAAGGCTATAACTCCAATGTTGAATGTGAAAATGAGTTGTAAGAGCATCTATTACATAGATCTACTCCCAAGCAGATCAGCTTAAGATTTATGACACACATGCCTAAAATCAAGAAAAAATCAACACTTGTCTTAGGATTGAAAAAGAAAATTTGTGCCACTTGTCAAACATTAATTATGAATTTTGTATTATAAATGGATGGGAACTTAGCTTATTCGAGGAAACATAAAATTCGCAATGGTAGAATGAAATGTGCAATTCCTAGCAATAAGGGTTTGCATAGTTCATTGTCTTAGTGAATTGTGCAATTTCTAATTGTGAGAGAGGGAATATATAGTTTATATGCCCAATGGATGCATGTCTTTATGGATTTCACATTTTTTATCCTAAAGGCATCGTGAAGTTTTCGGTGATAGTGTATTGTGAAATTCCTAGAGGGAAGACCAGAAGTAGGTGAAAAGTCAAGGAAGGAGATGGATTATGTTACAAATTGTTCAGTTATAGTTGATAAAACTTAGTCATGATCAATACAACCTAAAAAAATCATCAAAATATCTTCATGCAAAGTTATTTATTTATAATCATAGGGAATACCTGAATACAGTGGGAATAGCTCCTTATGAATAGAAGCTAGGTTCCAAAATCAAGGCATGGGAAAAATTTTGGAGGGGGGTTTTAGCAGCTACAATAAGTCCTATGTGCTTCTTTTTTTATTCATGCATGTAATTGGTTTCGTAAATAAGACTGGTGCATTATGGTTTTACTTTTGGAATGAGAATTCGCAACCTAAAAAATCATTTTTTTGGGGAGAAGAGTTGAAAGCAAGAACAAAGCACTCTCAAACACTAATAAATATCCCTCATAAGTATGTGGTCTCTCCATTATACTTAAGAATGATTTAATAAAGGTATGAGGTCTGGAATTGAACATAATTCTTCACCCATATCATAATGTTGGATATAATCCACTCATTAAATCTATGTTAAGGGAATTTGTACTTAAGTTAAGGAATAGGGGAAGCCTTAAAAAGTTTAAGAAGTCGATGGTCAGAAAGCAATGAAGGAATTTTAATGATGAGCTATGTATGGGTGAAATCCAGCCTCAACGTAGGCAAAAGTGAGGTCGGAGCACTGAGCCCTGATCTTAGTCAGAGTAATCAGTTCTCAACAAAATCCTTTGGTGGTTGAATAGATCCACCCCTCCACTTCAATGGGGCCTAGCCGGTCATTCGGGCAAGAAGAAGTCATCGGGTCATGGAAAATTTCCTTGATAGTGTAGTTAAGTATAAGGCCTCACTAATCAAGAAAGGGTGCAAAGGAGAAAGAGTGGGAGGATGTGCAATTTTTCTTTTGGTGCTATGGAAAATAATATTGATTATGTGGGGAGTAAACTGAGGGTTTTTTGATTTTTTATCCATTCTTTTGGCCTTTAGACAATGTTAAAGGGTTCATCAATGCGAGAAAAAAGAAAAAAATATAAGGGAGAAGGCAGAAACATATACGCATCGATTATAGCCACATAGGCGACATCATTTTTGGTATTATAGAAGCAGTAGTATTCTCTTGAGATAAACTAATAAATGTTTGTGTTATAAGAATTTTATTGACCCAGGCATGTTCGGAAGCATGAGAATGTAAATTCTAGAAGACATCCAAATCAGAGCGCAGAGGACCAAAAAAAGGGACAAAAACTAATAAGGTTAAGGAAGAAAGCTTCCATGGAGAAGCAAGAGGTATACAAATAATTTGAAGGGGAAAATACATAGGGGAAGAGGTAAATAAGGGAGTGGTACAATATGGGAGAAGAGAAGAGCCTGGAACACATAGGTAGGATAGGAAACACACGAAAGGAATAGAAGGAGAAAAATAATTTACTCATAAAATTTATGAAGGAAGAATTAGGTAAACTTTACAACTGATGGAAAAAATGGTAGCCGAAATGGTTGAAGCTTAAGGATGAGAACAAAGCATAAAATATTCTAGCAAGGAAGAAAGTTCTAAGGAAAGAAGGCAGAAACCCCAACTAATTGCAAAGTGTGAACAAATTTGAGATATAAATATCTTAGAAGAGGAAGGACCTTAGTAGATTATAGGTCACTAGAGTTTTAATAAGTAGCAGCGAAAATGGATAATACTATTGCAAAGGACTTGTACTAGATAAGCTACGTAAGGAGAGTGATATTCTGGCTAAGGCTGGAAAACAGACGATGGAAAATTTCGACTATGGTTGGGTATAATTTGTCCGAGGAAGTTCAACAGGTGTGATTGTGGCCATAATTTCCAATTGAGGTTAGTAGAGGAGAAATTTCCAAGAGAGAAAGGAGGCTAAAAAATTCCCAGAGGAGAACTATGATGCCAAAAGACCAAGTTATGGAGGAAATTTATTTATGAGGTGTCATTTTTAGGTTGGTTCGTAGCTCAAATAAAGCAAGGAAAAGCTCATGTAGAGGGAGAATAATATGAGCATTGTTGGTCATCAGAAAAGTCTAGGTGAAAGTTACAATGAAGAGGAGAATATTTTAGAGTGAATGGCATAAGGAGGATAATGATTGAAGAGGAATTAGAAAAGAAATGGATTATTATTTGAGCACCCAGACTCAGAATTGAATTTTTTTTTAGAGTGTAGTTATAGAGGAGTCATGGAGAAGCTTCTTGATCACTTCCTCTTAGTATTGTACCATATTATATTTGAGGAAGAGCCACCTTGCATGTCCCGTGATGCTATGGACGCAGTAACATAAATTTATGATTAGTTTTCCTCACTTGATAGCACTTACATCAGAGCGAACAGTTTTCAAAATTAATCACATATATTACTGAGCTATTCCACTAATAATTTGGTCATGCACATTATTATGTACTGTATTTCTGAAGTTTTAGCAACATTATTGAAAACTTAAAATAAATAACCTTAGCCCACTTTTCCTTTGTAGGTTGGATCCTACGAAATTAAGGATCTGAAGGTTGCATAAATTGAAGGTAATGAGTTAGATAAATTCATGTTTGTTATTATGGAGTGCCAACTATATGATCCAAAAATTATTTTCAAGCATTATTGGGCCAAGATAAATTTATATTGGCCAAGTGGGACCTACTCTAGAACATAGGAGGAAAATACTAAAAAATGTAATAATGCCTCTAGGCCCCATGCACTAGTCATCCATGCAGGTCCATTGCATGTGAATCTAAAAATGGTAGCTGTTGGGCAGTGAAAAAGGTATGAAATTACTATGTATTTTCTCATTCTTTTACCATAGACATACTCCTTTTTGCCTTGGAAAGGTAACTTATTATAAGAATTATAATAGAATTGGAAAGGTTTATGTTTATTATAAAAAGATGGCTAAAGGTTACTTTTTGTTGACAAAATAGGAATTCGACGAGGTGAACAGCTGTACCAAAGGCGGGGCTGAAATTAATGTAACAGCTACTCCATCAACGTTGAACCATATCCAGCCAAAGGCAAGGAGATCCGAACGAATTTCCAAGAAAAGGTAAGGGATAGCTCGGCCTCGGTCAGAGTAAACAGGATGATAAATAAACAAAGAGGAGTGAATCCCTCAAGATCCTTCAATCTTGAGGGATCGCTATTCAAGCTCATCTTATTACTTGAATTGTCCGTCGAGATTTGATATAAAAAACAATGTCCTTTAGTGACAGTCAGGGAGTGAGCTGGTTGGAAAGGTTTACATTTAAACATTTCCTCTGCAATACAATGTTTTATTGACTCTTGGCTTTGAGAGAATCTCCTATGTAATGCTTTATGTTTGTTTAATATAAGACACGCATTTCGTTTCATCTTCTAAGTTATGAATTAGCCCAACAGTATTTCACTGGCGCTAAGGGCCCGGCTCTGGTGGAATCACTTCGTTGTTTGTATTTTTAATCCTTACTTACTGTTGTGTGAAGTGTGTTTAATGTTTATTTCAATTATAGAATTGATTTATCATTGTTAGGTCAAATACAGAGTCATTTCTATTTCATTCTTTACAAGAAGCACATTTTTTGTTCGGTTATCTAGTTATCATTATAAAGCTTTGCTGTTCTGTATCTGATTCAAGTTGTTGTTCCATTAATTTATGATTTTTTATTGCGTGGTAATTGTCTATCGACAGGATTGATGCGTGGAAATCTAGTTTCTTGATTATGTTAGAATTGTAATTGTTGTTCATTTCATATTGTTGTTCCATTTCTGTTCATTATTTATTCCTAGCCTTTGATTAGCAAAAAGATGAGTTATGGTTATATGTTGCTGTTCCTTTCCAGATTTTGTTCCTTTTAGTTATTTTCATTAGCGCGCAGATTGAGTTTGCTTTTATTTTGATTGCTTTAAAGATCGCCAACTGTAGAGGACAATGGTTATTGCTTCAAAGTCCCTAGATTGGTTATCTTGCATCGATTTATAAGGGAAGGATTTATTGCTACTGTATCCCTGATCGATGTTTTGCAAGATTGATGTAGTTTAATTTTCAGAGCATTTCCATTCATGTCACTGTAATTATATTTCTTTACAAGCATTTGTTCCTTTTTCATTTAACATTATGTACTACATCTTCACAGCATTGCTCTTAGATAATTGTAGCCTCAGACAGAGTACACTCTTGAAATAAAAAGTCGCTCCTGGATTGATGATTAATGTAGGCTAATTAGGTGTCCAAAAGATACCTTTTTACGACCCAAAATTTTGGTGCCGTTGCCAGGGAGAGTGTATGCCATTTCAAAGGAGTGATGCACAACTGATTTTCTTCTGCCTGCGAAGAATTGGGTATTAAAGATGGAAGGTAAGAACCTACGCACTGGGCAAGAAACACACTTGCTCGCAGCCCGCTTCACAGTAGAAGCAAGTAAGCTTCTTTATTTAGGTAGGGATGAAGGTTTGTTTTCTTGAATGAATATATCAACTAAGAAAAACAAAATTCCTCTTAAGACTGAAAAACCTAAGGGATCGGTGACCCTTGGGCGAACAAATTTTATTGACGAAATCCTTAAGAAAATTGAATCTCAACCATCAGTAGGATTTAGAAAAGCTATTTCTAGACAGCCTACTAGTTCCCTTTAGGCTACAGAATCACCATCCAAAGCCTTTGCTGAGATACACAATCAAATAGAGGGAATTGAGCAAGATTCCCAAGAAATTGAGAATCTTTGTATAAGTTTCCTTCAAGAAGGGAACTCTAGCAATCTTCGAGAAGGAGAAGGGGAAACGGGAGAAACCAGAGACTCAAAATCTCCTATTAAAGTCGCCCAAACAATAAGCAGCCCAGATAAGGGAAGTGGTGTTCAACTTATTCAGAACCAAGGTCGTCAATCACCTCAAACAGTAGGTCAACAGGGAATACTTATTATTCCAGACAAAGGGAGTGTTGTCAAAGCCATTCCTGCCCCTGCTCGTCAACCTAGAAATTCCTTGGAGATCCCAGAGGGATATTGGCATATCTTCGATCAAATGGCCCAGAACCAAAATCAGAACCAACAGACACCCCAGCAGACCTCTACGCTACAATATCCTATAGTAGATATTGTAGCCAACGCACCTATGAAAGCTATTCCCCTTCAACATATTCCCACATTCCATGGCTTAACATCAGAGGATCCAGACGCGTTTTTGTTTGAATTTGATGTGCTATGTAGGGGATATGATTATACCACCGATTCCCAAAAATTAAAACTATTTCCTTCAACATTAAAAGGGGCAGCCTTACGATGGTTTATGGGATTAGGTGGGGGAGTCATAACTGATTGGGATCAGATGAAAGATGCATTTTTAAAGAAGTATCAATATTATTGTAGATCTTGGGAATTAAAAGATGAAATATTCCAAATGACGACAAAACCAAATGAAACCTTGGAAGAATATGTGGATTTCAATATAGTCTTCAGAGATCCCCTTATGCATCTTTACCCTTACCTGATAATGTTTTGAAAAACACATTAATTAGGGGAATGAAAGATCAATGGGTTGAAACACTGAATATTATGGGAAAAGGTGATATATATCAGGAAAGTTATCCTAACATCATTGATTTGTGTATCAGGAGTTCGAGGGGCAATACAAGGTTAAAATCAGCAGAACATGATATAATTACAAGGGAAAATAAAACCTCTAATGAGGTGTGACTCGTGTAGAGATTGGAAATTTGCTAGAAGACTTTAAGACAAACATACTGGGGACCCTAACAACGTAGTTCGATATTATGCAAGCCAAACAGAAACAAGCAGAAGCATAGAAAAATTTGGCAATATTTTGTCCCAGATATAGGAAGAAACACAACCACAAAGAATTCCTGTTGGATGTGATTAAAGTCTGCGCAATTTGTACGAAAGATCACCCTACAGAGGGATGCCCTTCGCTTCTTGGCCTAAAAGAAATTTATAAGGAGGTAGAAGAAGAATCAGAAGTGGTATGTCTGCTTAATCAGCGCCGACAATGGCAGCCGCGACAATCAGGTATGCCAAATGATCCATGTTCTTTTCAGCCTCCTCAATATAATACTCAAGAATATAGTGGGATGTGGAAAAATCAACCACCTTTCCCCAATTGGTCACAACATCCATTTCCTCCCACATCTTGGCCAAATCAAACAAACAAAAATAATTGGCCTAGATTTCCTTTCTTCCCACCATTTTGGCAGAATAACTATCCTACACAATGGTCCCCCTCTACTTTCCAGAGTTAGGCCTGGAAGTCAATCTGGAAAAAACCTACAAATCAGCCAACTGGATCAATTCCTCTCTCTCAACCTACACTTCCAGCTCCCTATACAAACCCCCAGACTAACTTAAAACCGCAACTCCTAGGCCAGCCCAACCCAAACCCAAACAATAGGCTAGTTCAGTATGTCCAAATAATAGAATCCCCAGAATTAGAAACTGGACTGAAGGAGTGCAATGATCTTCAATTAAGGTCTGGGTGCATAGTAGAAACAAAGAGAAACAATAATGCTCATACTGAAGATCCATTACCTGTAGAAGGAACATTAAAAAATGAGAAGGAAGCTCAACAACAAAGTCAACAACAAGTAACAACTTGCTCTCCACCATTCCCACAACGATTAATCATACCATGTCCATTAGAAAAACCTAATTTTGATCTTCTGCGAGAATTAAAAAAAAATTGTATAAAAATCCCTCTCCTCCAAGCTATTCAATACATTCCTATATATGAAAAAACCATTAAGGAATTATGCATAAATAAGCCAAAGAGGAGAACAAACACCAATCCTACTGTCCAAATAGTCGGTACCTTATCTAACTTATTATCAGGAATGGAAACACCTATAAAATATAAAGACCCAAGAAATCCTATAGTGATAGTGCAAATCAATCGGCAATCATTTCCAAATTCCTTAGTTGATTTAGGAGCAGCAATCAATATTCTAACAACTACTACCTATCAAAAACTTTTCATTACATCACTAGAACCAACAACAACCTTGTTGGAATTGGTTGACCGATCGGTAGTCAAACCAGAGGGTACACTACAAGATGTAATGGTATCCATAGATTCTTGGAATACCCTGCTGACTTCCTAGTTATCAATCCAAAGAACCGGCTAGAAGGACACCCGTTAATCTTAGGTAGACCTTGGTTGGAAACTGCCAATGCTTATATTGGATGCTGACAAGGCAACATGATAATAAAAAGGGGAAACTATGTCAAGAATTTAGCCCTATATCCCCCAGCCCAGCTAAGTCTATCAATAATCAAAACAAGAAAACCATCTACATCATATGTTATGGAAAATATGAGATCACCTCTAACTATAGAAAATGCTCTTGATTTTAAAGATCAGATAGATGATGATATCATTAATAGTTTTATTAATAAACCACAAACTAGATCTCATCTACAATGTCACATGATCAAGGCAGCATTCGATAATAAAGAAGAAGAAGATCCTTTCAAAGATATTCCTGATCAAGAAATACCTACTACTTCTGTGTACAATAGCAAGATTGTAGAAATTGAGCCGGGAAAAACTCTAAACATTAACAAAAAATCTCACTGCTGAACAAGAAGAGAAATTGGTCCAATTATTACGAAAATACAAAGAAACCTTTGCATGGGATTACCCCGATATGAAAAATTGATCCTCAATTGTGTACACACCACATCTATATCGAAAAAGATGCAAGACCCATTTGCCAACCCCAAAGAAGACTAAACCCTCACCTCAAAGATATTGTGAAAGATGAATTACAAAAATTATTGGATGTTAATTTCATCTACCCAATATCTGATAGCAAGTGGGTCTCTCCATTAGTAGTGGTACCAAAAAAGAACGGAAAGTGGAGGATATGTGTAGATTACCGAGGACATAACAAGGCAACACAGAAGGACCACTTTTCCCTTCCTTTCATTGACTAGGTATTAGACACATTGGCAGGAAAGAAATTATTTTCTTTCCTCGATGGCTTTAGTGGGTACAATCAAATCCAGATTGCCCCTGAAGACCAGGACAAAACTACTTTTACCTATGCATGGGGGACATTTTCCTACTGAGTCTTACCTTTTGGTATATGCAATGCCCCTGCTACATTTCAAAGGGAAATTCTCAGCATCTTTGCAAACTTAATAAATGAAGGCCTCAAAGTATATATGGATGATTTTACACCTTATGGGGATGATTTTGAGCCTGCATTGGAAAACCTAGAAAAGGTATTGCAAAGATATATTGACACTAGGCTTTGTTTAAGCCACGAAAAGTGTCTTATGATGATGACCAAAGGAGTTATCTTAGGGCATTATATTTCGGCAGCTGGAGTTCAAGTGGACCCTGCTAAAATTCAAATAATCTTGTTAATTCCCACACCCACCACACAAACAGAGGTACGTAGCTTTCTTGGATTTTCTGGTTACTATAGAAGATTTATAGAACACTATTCTCGAATAGCTGCACCTTTATATGCACTGACTGGAAATATTGATTTTATTTGGATAGATAAATGTGACAATGCCTTTAATGATTTGAAAAAGCTTGTTTCAACAACCCCAGTGCTGAGGGGCCTGAATTGGAATTTTCCATTACAAATTTCATTCGATGCCTCAGACACAGCAATTGGAGCAGGACTTGGGAAAGAGGAAGACAAGAAGCCATATGCAATTTATTATATTAGCAGAAATCTATCCCCTGCTGAATTAAATTATACTGTGATTGAGAAGAATTTTTAGCTGTAGTTCATGCTATAAATAAGTTTAGACATTATATAACTGGGTATCCTTTAGTATTATATACTGATCACTCTGCCATTAAATTTTTAGCAAATAAACCTGTTACACATGGAAGAGTGACAAGATGGTTGATTTTACTGCGGGAATTCAAAATCACAATCAAAGATCGACCTGGGAAAGAGAACCCTGTAGCTGACTTTCTGTCAAGAATGCCAAAGCCAACAGATACAGAAATAGTTGAAGACCACTTTCCAGATGAACATCTCTTCGTTGTTACTATCAGAACACCGTGGTATACTGATATAGAAAACTATTTGGCAATAGGTAAATTACCTAAACATCTATCCCTTAATGAACGAAAGCAGATAATACACCGTAGTACCTGATTCTTCTGGATTGGGGGCTACCTATTTCATACAAGTGTAGATATGCAAATAAGGAGATAATTTAGGGAGGATGAGGTATTTGAGACCTTGAAAGCATACCATGATGGACAGTGTGGTGGACATTTTGCAGATCGTAGAACTGCCCATAAAGTTTTACGAACAAGCTATTATTGACCTACTATCTTTAAAGATGCCAAAAAATTTGTGTAGACCTGTGATAGCTGCCAAAGGGCAGGTCGCCCTGGGAAGTCTGATGAAATTCCTTTGAACCCTCAACTAGTGATTGAACCGTTTGAACGCTGGGCCCTTGACTTTGTTGGTCCTATTAGCCCTCCATCAAACCAAAAAACATACATCCTAGTTGCAACTGAGTATGTCACCAAATGGGTTGAAGCAGAGGCTTTTTGAAAAGCTATAGAGGACTCTGTAATACAGTTTCTTTTCCAAATCTTTGTGCGCTATGGCCTCCCAAGGGACATAATCACCGATGGAGGACCATAATTTGTAGGTAATAAATTAGCTGAAACACTGCAAAATTACCACATTCAGCATAATATTACAACTCCATATCACCCACAGGCCAATGGCCAAGTAGAGAGCACGAACAAAGTAATCGAATCTATATTAACAAAAATTGTTGCCTCACACAGACGAGATTGGGCCTAAAGATTTCTAGAAGCATTGTGGGCATATTGATCAATGTGGAGACCTACTACATGATATTTACCATATCAATTAGTATTTGGAAATGAACCCATCTTTCCTATATAATTTGAAATTCAAACATTAAGAACAACTCAAAAGGTGGGTCTAAATCTGAATGAAGCCCAGGCTAAAAGACTGCAGCAAATTAATGAGTTAGATGAAATTAGGCTCTCTTCTCTTTAGCACACAACATTAATCCAGAAACAGAGAGCCAAATGGCATGACACCCATATCAAAGAAAATATCTTCCACAAAGGAGACTGGGCACTCCTATATGATTCTAGGTTTTTGGATTTCCCAGGGAAACTCCAAACACGCTAGCTTGGACCCTATCAAATACAAAAATTTCATGATAATGGCACTATTACATTAGTTACCATTGACAGATTTGGACATTCCTTTAAGTTAAATGGTCATCGAGTACGATTGTATCATAAACCGCTTACCTGGGAATCCTTTTACCAACAGTTACGGGAAGATTCTACCATGGAAATTCTCGCTGAAGGGGAGAACTCCTCCTCGGCACTAGTTTGTTAAATCATTCCTTTTTTTTTAAATTTTGTACATAAAGAATTTTTCATTTTCTTGATTTTTCTTTCATGAAATTCATTTTTTAAAATTTCTGTTTACATCATTTCTTTATTTCTTCATCATTTGTTTCATGAAATTCGGTTTCTCTAAAAAAAAAAAGGGAAAAAAAGAAAAAATTATGTTTATTTCATTTTTTTTGTTGTTCCTTTCGAAAGGAAAAATGGTTCCGTAGAGTGCTTTTGTTGTTCCTTTCTAAAGGAACAACACTTCCATAGAGTAGTTTTGGTGTTCCTTTCGAAAGGAACAATAGTTTCGCAGATTGTTTTTGCTATTCTTTTTAAACGAACAACACCTTTTTGAGTGGATTGTTTTTGTTTTAACCCTGCATTTTGAATTTTTGATCACTCTTCTAAAGGAAAATATATCATTTATATACAATCATACAAATTAAAGCTTACTGTAATCAACAAATCCAAATAAATCGTCATTTTTAAGGAAATTGTCTAGTAATGATAAGAAAAAGTAAAAAGGGTCATGATCAATAACATAATTTTGCTACTTTATTACCATTGAATTAATCTGATCGATTATCTTTATCATGACTGGTTCTTTCCCACATGCTATAACTTTATTTGATTTTTATTTATGGAATAGGAATAAGGGCAAGACTTCTTCCACCATCCCTACTCTTAAGGAGTGTTGAGCCATCCTTTATGAATAACTGAGGAAAAGTGTTGTATGAAAAAGAAAAATATTTACATATTTTATTAATAATCTTATGAATTTGCAGATGGAGGATAGGGGGTCTCATCAAGAGCCAGCCTACCGTGATCATAAGGAAGGCAGTGAAGTGGCATTCCCATCATTGCCACGAAACCAGGGATATGGTCCAATAGACAATTGAAAAATAAAGACGTCTTTGGAATAGGAGGTATCATCACGAGCCAGCCTGCCCACCTTTCACTTATTCCTGGTGAATGGAATTGTGGTTTATCTGGTCACCAAGCTAGCACAATGGCCTCCGTCATGATATTCAACAAAAATCACTTCCTCCGCATAAAAAAACTACAATGGTTCTGTGGGTAAGAAAGCAACTCTGACAAGGTTATGGACACATGTGGGCAAGAGAGCTCTGCTGATGGTATTGGAGTCACATTTATACACATCAATAGTTATATTTAACGGTTTTCCTATATCTCTATTTAAATATCAAATGAAAATATGAATCCTTTACCTTTAATTCCGAACCTATTATACATGAAAATCATTACAAATCGATCATATTAGTCTCAAATGGTAAATAATGCAATTGTACTTATGTTTATCTTATGCTGTCCCTTATCCTCATATTTGAATCATTAAAAAATGATTTTCTATCCATTACCGATTCATCACACACATTGATTTCAGTAATTGCTATAATTTGATTGAATGTATCATAATTACACCTACTTCTTACTGTTGTAATACTATTGTGCCACACTTGCCTCTCTCAATTGACAGTCGAGGAAGACCTATCATCCATTTGGGGGGCATGGATGTCTGCATGTAGATCAAACCCCAAGATTTCTTTACTTGTATTTGAACCAAATCGCTGCATTTTAGGAAATAACAAACTTTCAACGACATTATTCCAATTCACTGTGATGTGTTGTTCCATTGCAATTATTGTGTGTTCAAAAAAACTAACAGAGCGCAGAGACGATGGGAGGACGGCCAATTCGTAGTGAACCATAGGTGTTGATCGTTCCTGATGCTGCATGAGAAATTTTAGAAAGACTGGGGTGGATTACATATTTCATGAGGATGCAACAACCCCATGAAGCAGTGGCCACCGAATTTTTACTGAACTTGCAGGAAGGATCCTCCATGGTCATAGGAAGACATATAGTTGTATCTGAAGAAATAATTGCAGAGGTGTCTGGCATCCCAGTGCAAGGGACTATTTGGACTCAGAAAAAAAATTAGGATTCGAGAAGCCATGAAGATTTTTCAAGATGACGGACATATGTTAGTTATAAAAGGCAAAGGATTTCAGCCACCATCATTAGGAGAACCATGGACAGAGTTAGCCGAGATTGTGCAAGCTTATATAATGTGTGACGAAAGAAAAGATGTGGTAAGACCTTGCCACCTTAAGCTACTGGTTGTATTAAAACAGAAATGCACCATTAATTTTCCTGCATTTTTAAATTCTTTATTGCATGATACTGCTCGTGGTATAAGAAAAGCTCAACATGCAGATATGGTGGTTAGCCACCATTATCTAATTCGATTAATAGTGAGTCGTAGCCTCATCCAACAACAAAACAACTAGGAAGAGTTGATATTCTCCATTGACGGAGGGTTAGCTTTACTCGCTCCAAAACGTAAGAGGATGGCCAGCTCAATACCTGAGCCATCTACTCACAGACAGTCCCTCCGATCAAAACGAAGTTGGAGGATGGTGGAAGGATTTTCAGGTAGCAGCAGCCAGCCACTGGAACTGCACAGCTTAGAGGATGAACAACCTCCACAATTGGAGGGAGTAAGCCCCTGCACTGACGAAGAACAAGAATTGGAAGGAGAAATTCACTACTCGGACGAAGAAGAAATAAGTCGCCACACCGGTAGTGAAAAAAAATCCAGTGCAGGGGAGGGAAATAACGAGGAAAAATAATTTGAAGGAAATGCTGAGGAAGAAGAAATTGAAGGATAAATTTGGTATTCATATGAGGAGGAATGAAGTTATCATACTTTTGAGGAGGATGAAGACAATCATAGCAGCGATAAGGAAGGAATAGAGCCTCCCGAAAATGCTATCATAAGACCATTACGGGAAGACCAATTGGCCCAGATTTTTTCCAATATGACTGATTATACACAGCCTCATAGCCCTTTGGACCTTAATATTAATATTAATCAACTACCAGAGTGCTCTGATAACGATGAAGAAATAGCTGGAGAAATGCTGAATGAAATAGCAAACCCTAGCAAAGTTAGGGTTGCTTCTCCTGAGAGGCGTAAACAGGAGAAAGAGAACACCGAAGCAATACCTAAACTTGGGAGCCCCCAAGAGATTGCAGAGTCAACTGAGAATATGATCCCCAAATAATTTAGCCAAGGGCATATGAATGTGGAAGAAGAACCCCAAGAAGGAGATTAAGAAGAGAATTTAACTGAAGGCATGGCTGATATAGACCAAAACCCTGTTGAGCAAATGGGTTCAGATAAAGGAGTAGATGTTCCATTAAGAAAGAGGAGGAAAACAACTGAGATTGAGAAGCTTCGCAGGGAAAGAATAAAGCTTCATAAACTAGTAGAACAACTCATGAAAACCATTAGGGTTCTGAGAATGAAACAGATGCCTAAGCGAGCCCCTAAGAGAAGAAGCATTACTATCAAAAGAATTTCGAAAAATAGAAAGGTGGCCACTAATAGGAACCCCCAAGTTACAGAAGAAACCATACCTGAGCCTAATTATGAGGATGTGGAGCAGCAAAAGGCTGTTCCAACACAAGCTATTCCAAAGGAACCTATTTCAAGTGGAAATATGCAATCTAGCAATCAGCACACTTTTAGTGATCTTACACTGGTCAGACTCCAAGAAGAGTTGGCACAGGCCCGAATAGAAAGGCATAAATTGGAGGAAGACACTGTCCCAAGAAAGAGATATCAGAAATTGTAGCAACAAATGAGAATTATTCATGAGGCCGAAGCGGAAGCTCATGAAAAATGTCAGAAAGCAGAGAAAAAGGCTGATAAGGTAATGAACCAACTAAAACTAGCCTACAATCAAATGGACACTCTCTATTCCTTGTATACTGATGTCTTAGCCTGTAGATGCCCCGCCAAAAACTATGCTTTTTTTTTACTAGAAAGATATTTACAAATAAAGATCAAGGCAGTTAGGGTAGGGAAATCCATAGAGCTAAAAACTATAGAAAACTTTGTATCATGCTGCAAACTTTATGGGATCAAAGTACAGTGCTTTTTGTGTGAATTTTACTTGCATAATCTAATACTTGAAAATGATTGTGAATCAAACCCTAGCCCTTTTGTTGGAGATGTTAAATTTTAGGCATTCATTTCCTTTGCTGTAAATCAATTAAAATGGCTTAAAGCCTATAACACCTTTCAAAGGCAGGAAAATGAATTAGATCTCTAAGTCGGGAGTGAACCTTAGAACCCACTTCAATTTTGGGCTAGGTATAAAATATTGATGACTAAGGAAGGCATTACCCAAGCCCTGGGGCCTATCAACAAATCGATTATTTTGAATGGAACAGACTATTTCTTATCTATTACAAACCAAGCTTATATAGCAGCTAAGGTCTGGTGGAGAACCTCCAATCAGAATGTGCAAAATAGAGAACCATTTAATTATAGAAACTTTGGGCTAGCTGCAGACTTCTTGATTTCCTATAGTCATCTCATCTTAAAAGAAGGACCATTTTGGTTAGGATGTAGGTTATGCAGCCCTATTGCATGGTACCCTGCTTCGGACTACAAAGCTATTTACGAACACCCTAAAGGACAGACAGAACATGTTTTTGAGGAATTAGCTGCACTACATGGTTTTAGGCCTGTCAATGACAAACCTTATCTGACTTATTCTTTGAATGTTCTCCATGTGAACTATAGTTTTCATGAGGACATGAAAAAGATTAAGTAGGGGGGTATGTTGGGTAGTGAAAAAGGTATGAAATTACTATGTATCTTCTCATTCTTTTACCATAGACATACTCCTTTTTGCCTTGGAAAGGTAATTTATTGTAAGAATTATAATAGAATTGGAAAGGTTTATGTTTATTGTAAAAATATGGCTAAAGGTTACTTTTTGTTGAAAAAGTAGGAATTCGACGAGGTGAACAGTTGTACCAAAGGCGGGGCTGAAAGAAATGTAACTGCTGCTCCATCAGTGTTGAACCATATCTAGCCAAAGGCAAGGAGATCCGAATGAATTGCCAAGAAAAGGTAGGGGACAGCTCGACCTCGGTCAGAGTAAACAAGATGATAACTAAACAAAGAGGAGCGAATCCCTCAGGATCCTTCGATCCTGACGGATCAATGTTCAAACGCATCTTATTCCTTGAATTGTCCATCGAGATTTGATATAAAAAGCAATGTCCTTTAGTGACAGTGGGGGGTTAGTGAGTTGGTAAAAAGGCTTTACATGTAAACATTTCCTCTGTAATTTAATGTTTTATTAACTCTTGGCTTTGAGAGAACCTCCTATGTAACGTTTTATGTTGGTTTAATATAAAACACCCATTTTGTTTCATCTTCTAAGCTCTGAATTAGCTCAGCAGTATTTCACTGGTGCTAAGGGCCCAGCTCTAGTGGAATCACTTCGCTGTTTGTATTTTTAATCCTTTCTTATTGTTGTGTGAAGTGTGTTTAATGAATTGATTTATCGTTTTTAGATCAAACACAGAGTCATTGCTATTTCATCCTTTACGAGCAGCACATTTGTTGTTCGGTTATCTTGATAAATCTTTGTTGTTCTATATCTGATTCGAGTTCCTGTTCCATTAATTTATTTGTTATAATTCATTGTTGCGTGGTGAGTGGTTGTCGACAATATTGAAGCGTGGAAATAAGTTGCTTGATTGCATTAGAGTTGTAATTGCTGTTCATTTCATATTATTGTTCCACCTCTGTTCATTGTTTATTCATATCCTTCGATTAGCAAATAGATGAGTTATAGTTACATGCTACTATTCCTTTACAGATTTGGTTCCTTTTAGTTATTTTCATTAGCATGCAGATTGAGTTTGCTTTTATTTCAATTTCTTTAAAGATCGCCAACTATAGAGGACACTGGTTATTGCTTCCAAGTCCCCAGATTGGTTATCTTACATTGATTTCTAAGGGAAGGAGTTATCGCTACTGTATCCATGATCGATGTTTTGCAAGATTGATGTAGTTTAATTTTCAAAACATTTCCATTGATGTCACTGTAATTAGATTTCTTTACAATCATTTGTTACTTTTGCATTTCAAATTCTGTACTACATCTTCACAA
Organism: Pinus albicaulis; assembly: GCA_034641835.2. NCBI lineage: Eukaryota > Viridiplantae > Streptophyta > Pinopsida > Pinales > Pinaceae > Pinus > Pinus albicaulis. Next base: position 1,702,203,760 of record CM076584.1, on the reverse strand, counting down.
CATTTCTCTTAGATAATTGCAGCCTCAGACAGAGTACACTCTTGAAATAAAAAGTCACTCCCGGATTGATGATTAATGTAGGCTAATTAGGTGTTCAAAAGATACCTTTTTACAACCCAACATTAGCCACAACGAAAGTAGGTAAATAAGATAATCACAACCTATTTAGCATAAATTATAAAAGGAAGGTTGAAAAAATGTCCAACAGAGAAGAAAAGTCACAAATTCAAAGGAGATCTAACTATATGGAAACTGGTTATGGCAGCAAAGAGAAAGAGGAAGCAAAAGAGGCAAGAGGAAGGTAGAATTCAGAAGGAAGAACTAGAGAATAAAGAAAAATAGGAAAGGAAGATGCAATAATAATAAATGAGGATGAAATAAGAAGAATAAACAATGTTGAAGCAAGTTGAAGAAGAAGAGAAAAATCAGCCACCAGAATAAGAAAGAAAACAACAATAGGATAAATAACTTTCCCAAGAGATTAAAGATTTAATAGTTATTCAATACATGGAGATAGAGTTATAATATTGAATCAAGATGTTGATATTATGACTTGTGCATAATATATCATCACTCAAGCTTTCCATCCTCCTACCGAAGGGAAATCTCTAGATGATGAAGAGGAAATTTCTCCTCTTGATGACAATGTGGTTATGGATATTGCATCGTAACTTATGACGAGCTTTAGAAGAAAATTGTGAAAGATAGAAAGAAGAATTTTGCAGATGAACTCACACATCTTGCTTTTAGTAAGGGTAAGGTGATAGTAATGGACACCAGAAAGAATCTCTAAGCTATCACAAGATACAAATTGGAATTTGCGGGAGCTTCTATGTAAAACATAGAATATTTGATGTTCGAGAATAGAAAAATGGTGAAGAATTTAGAAGTTGTGAGACAATAGAGAGACCAAGTCCAGGTAGAGTTTTAAAAGGTATCTCCCACATAGGTGTACTTAGAAGAGATTAAGGGAACTATACTTGGTGAAGTACTACCATTGGGAGAAACCATCAGAATCCATTATGAGGTATTGGTCATCGTGCACAAATTATTTATCCCCATGCATGAAATGAATAGAAAATCATGTGTGAATGAAAAATCTATGAAATTTGTTCACATAGCTATCACTGAAATGCATGAATTGGGAATGAAGTACATAGGTGTACCACTTGAGTTAGTGAAGAAAACAAGCCAAGAAGTTGATTTGGAAAAAGCTAAGGTCTATATCCTTATACAAAGCAACAAAAAAGCCAACACTTTTATAGCCAACAAATTATTCTCTTATGCATATTTGCACAAAAATGTGGATTCTATGGTGAAATCGCATAAAATCACTTTATTTGGGACATCCTCAGAATTGAAAGGTAGAAATATGGTCAGACATGAAGCCTCATATTACTTGGTGCAAGTGAGGAAGATTACTACCACATAGGACCTGGAAATCAACATACATAACATGGAGAAGTGTATTCGTTTCCCTTCCAAGATCAACATTATATTTTTCTTATTGAAAAAGGAAGTAAAAATTGTCCAAAAAACTATATACCTAGATGCAATGGAGACTATGTTTTGGTTTCAGCCTAATCCTCTTGTAAATTTTGAGTATACTATCACACAATACAAAGGTTGGCATCGCCATGTGACTGAAGATCTACAAGATGAGGTTGTTAACCTAGAGTTTCCTAAAACCCAAGCTTGATATGCTATTTTTTATTATTATGATTTTTTTAATAGGGTCTACCCATTTTTGTCTCATCTACATATTTTGTAATATTTTATTTGAAATAAATATGTAAGTCGAAGTCCAAGTGTCAATTGTGTAATATGAAAGGTAATTAGTTAGGAAATGGCAAATGAAGTCAAAGAGTCATGAGGGGAGTCCAAAGGTCACAAAGGGAGATGGATGATAATCTCATATGTTATAGATACACCCTCATAACTCATGCAAAGGACATGGAATCGAAATCTTGGGAGCTTTGTTTGGAGCCTTGGATTCTCCTCTTTATCATAGGAGGATTATATTTATTTGGAAAAGAAAGAGTTGGCTTCATGTTCCAATATTGGGGATAGTGTATTGTCAATTTTAAATGTATGTCAGGAACTTTCTCTTTTAATAAATGTTCAAGCATGCTCTCATGAATATGTCATGGATGTAGTATGGTTGTTCTTGTTATGTTTACGGTATGTGTTACCTAACGTAAGCTAATGATTATGAGCTAACGCGTTTTATTTAGTATGAATATTGTTGATTGTGGGTTGTTATGTTATTTTTATCTTGTAAACTATTTTGTAGGTTAACTAATTATTCCATTTTATTGCTCGTGTGTCTCTTTTAAGCTAAGTATTATGACGTGCTTCTAAGGGGATCGATTTTTCTCTCTTTGATGTGATGGAACTTCTCATGCATTACAATTGAAACTTCACAAATTTTATATACGTATTTCCACCAAGCTCACCTATATATCATTCAATGAGTTTATCACAACCAAGGAACATTATTAAAACTCACCACTTCAGCAACCAAATGTCTTATGGTTGGGGCTTCTACTCAAAATGGTGGGGTTTTAATTGGGAATTTACATCGGGGATACCCCCTCCCCTGTTAATGGTTTTCAACAACATGAGCAAGAATTCAATAAAAATTTTGCTTCTCAATACCAAAATTTAAATAGAACATTCTTCTGGTGGGCTATCTTTTTGGCACTAACTCTACATTTGTTCACTAGCCCTCCAACTCCAATTCAAAATCTCTACCTTCTATCTTTTCTAAAAATTCCATCATATATATTAAAAAAGGAATTATATATATATATATATATATATATATATATATATATATATATATATATATATATATATATATATCTATATCTATATTATTCATTAATCAGAGAAAAAATATAAATAGGAAATTTATATAGTTCGCTACTATAGCTCTTCGAGCTCTATCTCAACTCATTTTTGTTCTACCCCTAGCCCTCTCACTAAATTATTGAAAATTGAATACATACATTGGGATAATTTGGAGAAAAAAATGAGAGGTTGTTTAGGTATCAAGCCTCCAGAATGATCACACCTATCGAGTTCTAGAATCTTCCTAAACAAGATAAGTTGCAGCTGTCATTTAAGGACATGTAATAAGACTAATATACTTACACATATCCCTACTCTAATTCCATAACTATTGGATTGTGACTGATTATAATTGGGAATTCCCAATTTTCCCAACTCACTAAACAAACTAACAACCTATAAACATGGAATCAGGATACTTGTATCAACAGTAAAATTCTACAGATCTGAGGAAATTACATGGTTGTCATAACATTTTCTTGTCAAAAAAAAAAATCCAAAACAATTCTAAAATAGTTTTATTTTTTCCGCACTTTGTACTGCTAATATATAACCTATATTTCATAAACTATTATATATTAAAACTATAAAAAAAAATAAAATAGTTTTTCCAAAATTTTATGTGCCATAATGATAAAACACTTTTTTTAATACACATACTTCTTCGAATGGTGTAGATGCATGCTCATAAATCAATGCTCAAGCATTCAAAATGAACCCCTCTGAATGTATGATGTTTATTGTGCGGTAGGTTTTGTTATTGGTTGTTTCAATAAAACTTCCATGGCTAACATGGCACCATCTTATGAAAAGTAGGCCCCCATAAAAAAATAGATATATCCGTAAATGCCATCCCCCGTCCATGGTTTGGGGTCACACCAAAGATTGTTTTCCGCCAACTATATCTTATCATGAGAAATTCAAAAAAAGGGCCGCCCTCTCTTGTTCTTTCAATCATCTACTATATTGTGAGAAGCAAACGTTTTGCAAAAAATAGCAACAAAATAATACAAAAATGTAGCAATTCACTTGGTGAGATTCACTTTGCTTTTTCACATTTGTTCATACCTTGTTTTAACCAGGAGTTAAATAAAGAGTCAATATATTAAAGATCAAACTGAAACCCTGCCTCCTACTAACTTAGTAAAAATTGATGGAATTCCCTTAATTGACCGAGATGCCAAATTGTCAAAAAAAGTGCGAATTTTTACTCTTTGAACTTAGAAATTAGTGATTTCAAATATTCTAGGATCATAGATGACTTTTACTTTTGGAAATTTTTTCTTCCTCAATTTATTTTTCTACAAAGTCATTATTTGATCCAAATTTATGAAGGAATGAAATTGAATATTGATTCAAACCCAAACATAGATATACAATAAATCATAATTTAATTTAATGAATAAAAATTTCTTAAAATTGGTTACATACATAAGAGAAACAAACTAGCTCGGGAAATGGTAGCTTAACTCTGAGAAGACATGTGATAGCTACATGTGTTCTAAACTTCGTTATAATGAGGCCCAATAGAATTTTTATCATTACTAAATAAGGGAAAACCATAAAAAATCGAAAACCTAACCCTAGAAGATGAAGTGCCAAATTTTTTTATCAGCCTTGTTTTGGTTAGTTGCTACATCAACTTCCTAGGGTCGTAACTTTGGAATATGATCTCCGTTTGGTGCATATGATACATTGTTATAAATATCTATCCGCAGAAAATAAATTTATATTTCAAAATCCCACTAAGGTTATGGCTTTTCTTGTTTTTCAAAATAACACCGTTTATGACCTCAAACTGAATCCATAATTTCAAGGCCTGCAAAACTACCAAAAGTAGTATTTTTTTCTAGAAATTCGGAAAATGAAAGGAAATAGTGTTGGGGGTCCAAGTGGAATAGGTGAATGGCCACTAATATCCACATAGATTAGTCCTCTCCCTTATAGAAGCAATGGTCTCCATTACATTGAGTTCCTCCATGAGATGTGGAAACTTATGCTTAACTTCGTCCCTGGTGAGCCACTTTCCTTGGTGCATGATTTGGTTGACTTTGAAAACCAAATACACTTGGATCCTATGTTGGAAATTTTTATTAATTTACGTGTCCATGATCTGATTACTCATGGCCTTTTGAGTGGAGTCTAGGTAGAGATCTATTGGTGTCAATTTCTCAATAATGTCTGATGTGTCAAACAATGGTGGAAAGTATGCCCGAAGGTGGTCCCAATTGAACACTAGGTGTAATCCAAGGAATGGGGTAATGTTGATCCCAAAAGAAATTTCATCCATAGTATTGGATATTTTCATGCCCCTAAATTGGTATCAAGGACAATGAGCGCCCATGGTGGGCCATGCTCAGTTGGTAGTGAAAAATTGATTTGGAGTTGCGATGAAATTGCGCAAGTGTGATAAGCACACCATCATGGAGAGGTACCCAGGTTGTCACAAGGGGAAGCATGCATGAGTTGATGGTAACATGCCTTAGGCACACCGACATGAGGTGGAGCATTGCGCAAGGTCTAGCAGGCATGACACGGGATGCACCAACCCACATAGAAAAACGAAGGCCATTAGAAGGATAGTGCCCTCCCATAGAGAGGAGTTCATAGGAAGGAGCACACATTAATATGGATGAAACTAAATTCTCTACCCATTCCAAATGAATTTTTCACACTAAGGGTAACTTGGGTGCTATGTCATAGTGGGTAGGCAGGTGCGATGTGGCAACAAGGTAGTGAGTGGGTGCAACGGGTGAATCAGTGGGAAACAACATGACATGAGGAAAAATAAAAAACCAACATGGATAACAGGTGAAAAAAGGAAGGAAACGTGCTTAGGTAGGGGCACACCTTCCTAGAAAGCGGCAGCCACCCACCCATAGGCAGGTCGACCTAAGGTTAGGCACACCATGAAGAGGCATCCACACAAAAATTAAATGTCAACTCAAATACATTAAGGGGTTTCGACAACATGAAATATCAAGGAATGAAGGTGTATAAATACAAGGGAAGGAATTCAACCAAGGAGAATAAAGAAAGTTTGACTAAGTAAAGTTACATCGCAGAAACATGTCACACTACGGTGTGAGTTTGTGATATCATAGAAAGTCAAAATTTCTCAAATCACAAAAGGACACAACAAGGAGATTGTAAGGCAAGGTAAGGCTCACCCAACAAGCCTGCACGACTAGGCTAGTGTTGTTTTTTGGTTTTGGGTAGATAAGTTATGATTTCTAGGTGGGTTGCAAGTGAAGGGTAGAACTGTAACGACTTGGGAAAATTGGGTAGAGGAGTTTGTTGGTTTAGGTGAGGTAGCTTCCACACAATTTGTATGCTATAAAATAATGTTGTATTTTATTTACAAAATTTAATAAAAGTTGGGATGAATTAATTTATGAGTTTCCTCCTCCCATCGTAAAGTTTTGTTTATTGTAATATTTGTGATATCACATTGTTTTACTAATGATTATCACATTGTATGAAGTAAATATAAATGAACTAAATGAACTGAATTTACATTTCATTGTTGAAGTAAATAACACTTGAATGAAAATTTAACTAAGTGTTCGAAGCTAGGTGTAGTCCAGGTGAAAGTAATTTTAAAGTGAAATCTCATTAATGATGCATAGTTCCCACGATGGTCATAAGGTGTCATAGCCTAGGTCCATGATAGTTCGTATAAGGGCCTTCTTTGTGAATATTAGAGGCATGTATACAACCTCCCACTTCTATAATAGTTGAAATCATATCCCATTTTGAGAAAGTGGGCACTGAAAAAAGTTGTGTTGAAGTATGGTTTAGAAGGGGCAGAGGTGACCAATTCAAGTCAAAGTGAAAAAATTTTACTTATGGTGAACACTGGTGAAGAAACACAAGTGACAGGTGAGTCCAACATCTTCACAAATGTGATTTTGATGGATAAGGTGTTTAATTGAATAGATGAGTTGGGAACAACGATGATTGAAATTAAGGCAGAGAATGTTGAACTGAAGGAGAAGGTCACTAAATAGGAAAAAAACCATGAGGAACTTAAGGTGTGATATGAATATCTTGAGTGTAGGTATGATCAAACCATGAGAAATGTGAAGGAACATGAAGTTGTCAGGGATCGAGGAATGGAAGAGATCAGAAAGGTGAAAAATATACTTTATGAAACTCTAAACTAGGTTGTGATTTTGAAGAAATTAGTTGGGAAATGTTTGATTAGCAAATCTCCCCACGTAAAATTAAAGGAGCCTAATTTGGACGATGGAGTAACGAGCCGCAAGAATGTTGGGAAATTTTTGTGGTACATAGATAACTACCTTGAGATGTTGGATATTTCATCGATTGAAGTGAAGGTGAAGGTAGCTACAAAACTCCTAATGAAGGATGCCAAGATGTGGTGGAGAAGAAGAATTGATCAGATTTCCCATGGTGATGTTGAGGAGATTGTGACTTGTGAAGAAATGAAGGAAGAATTTTTGTCTCACTTTAGCCCGCATCATGCAACATGTGATTCTCGTATGAATATTAAGTAGATCAAGAAAAAATGGAGTCTACAAGATTATCAGCATGAATTTGATAGTGTGATCTTAGAGTTACCTAACATGGCAGATAAAGACAAATTTTTCAACTTCATTATTGGGTTGAAACCTTGGGAACACAATGAGGTAAAGTGAAAAAATATTAAAACACTTGAGTAATCATTTTTTTGTTGTTGATAGGTTGTTCAAACATCATGAAGAAAGAGTAGAAGATAGGAAGAAGGAGTCATGTAAGCAAAAGGAGAAGGCTTCAAAGGTAGATGAAGTGAAGACAAGTGGAAAATTGAAAGTGAAGAAACCATTGAAGTGTTGGTTGTGAATAAAGAGGAAACACTAGTTTGTGTGATGCATATTATGGGTGTTGCAGTAAAAATGAAGGTTGTCTCAAAACATGATGCTAAGAGGCACAAGATGGAGTGCATTTAGATGGAAGTTGGGTAGGTTTTGTTGCACATAATGGTGGGTAGCGATGACACCCACAATGTCATGAGACAAGAGGAAACAAGAAATATTGGACTAAAGTTCATTCCAACTCAAGCACATCGCAAGTAAGTGAAATCATGATCGGATCAAGTCATTGGGATCATAAATGAAGTGGAAGTAAGGATTGGTGAATGGTGAGGTAAAGTGGACTTCACGATTGTTCATATGGATGATTATGAAGAATTTTTGGGAAGATAATTCTTGAATAAATATGAAGCTTTGATCATGCCACATTTGAAGAATTTTTTCATATACGATGGAAGGGAAGAAGAACCATTGAGTATTCCAACCTTGGGAGCTATGAAGAACGAGTATAAGATAACGACAATGAGTGTGGAAAAGAATCAATGAAACAAGGAATTCTATGAGAGGTTGAACCGAATGAATTAAAAAATCATAGAATAGGAAGAAGTTATAAGAAGATTATCAAAGAGTGTGTTGCAATTGACAGACAGACTAGAGGAAATCGAAGCTTCCATGACGGAATTTCAAGTTTCATAATTGGAGAACCAATGGATGGAAGAACATCAGGCATACATCGAAAATTTAGAAGAAGAGTATGTTGATACTTGGATTGAGATGTTGGATAATGATGAAGATGGAAATGGAGAGGAATTTTCCTTCCCTTCCTCACCATATTTCTAAAATTAGAGAAAATATGGGCTCATTGTCATCTTCTCAAGGCAATGATACTGCTTGAAGTGATGAGTAAACAAAAATGGTAAGTATATGGATGACGATATGATAGTGATATATGATGGAATATTATGATGATAATAGGATGCATGTGTTCTCATGGAGGAGGAGTTATGGTCATATTAGTTACCCGATTAGTCACCAACACAAGGGGGAGCAATAGATGATGTTCTTACATGGTTCCAACAGGTTATGGGTGTTGGATTATGTCTTTTATGATCGAATAGGGCAGCATGGAGAGTTAAGTGATGGAAGAGAATGAACAACTAAAGGTATGGCCAAGCAGTCCAACTGCAAAATGGGCGGACAGCTCACAGTCATAAGAGGAAAGAGTTATTGTTACCATTGCACTCCTTCACAAAACCCCCGATGCAATCAAACCTCAGACCCTTTTCTCCTCTCCGCTCTAAAACCTTTATTTGCACCCACTCACCTTTTTTCATCGAAAAATTCTTTACCCTTACATTTTTGTTAACTCACCTGCACCATTTCCCCGATTCCAATGTAAATGGAACCTGCCTCCATCATCCCAAGTCATCCTCCATTCCCTTCTCACCACACATTACTCCCCGTGAGGTATAACTCTTACCTTCCACTGCTCATATCAAACCCATTCATATTGCGATTAGCAGCCGGGCCCCACTTCCTTCCTGCGATGTCATCCATTTCCCACTGCACATCACTCGCAGTAAGGTATAACTCTTACTTTCTTCTGCCTATATCAAACCCGTTCCAATTGCGATTCGCGGGTGGGGCCCACTTCCGTCATGCCACATAATTTTTCGCACATTTCACATTGCTCCCCGCAAGGTATAACTCTTACCTTCCACTTCTCATATCAAACCTATTTTGATTGTGATCTGTGGGTGGGCCCCACTTCCGCCACACCACGTCATCCTCCACGCACTGCTAAAACTTTGCAACTATTCCATCATCTCCACTCCCTATCACGCATCTAACAACTCATGATCTATTTCACACCCCCTCCACCTTTGGAAGGTTAAGGTTGGGGGGGGGGGGGGGGGTCCGAAATGGTTGATTTTGGAAACTGCCTCTGGTGCTATTTGTCAGCCTTCAACTATTCCCCCCCACGCCACCCCCCCCCGCCCCATCCAATACCAGAAACCGAATAGGCCCACCTCCGAATTCCAATCACTGGTTTTGCAATTCAAACAAAACATGGGTTTTGACAGGGAAAATGCAGTTATGGAGTCTTCAATTTGTCAAAGAAATCCCCACTAAAGAGCTTGGCACATGCAACACGACTGGCCATTTCATTACATTTAATGTGAATCATGAGAACAAGGGAATGGAGGCCTTCGATAGTAGGTGAAATTAAGTGATGGAAGCCAGACTACCCCACCTATTCATGGTTAATCCTCGCTGATCCATTTTGAATATTCCAAGATTTGGCCTCCCTAGCCAACTATGTTGTTTCCTTTTACTGTTTGATCGTGATGTTTTGCCGATGAAATCTCAATTTTACTCTATTCTGTTTTGATTTTTTGATTACAGGAGTGATTTCTTGATGCACGCTCAGTAAGTTAGTTCGAATATTTTTATTTCACATGTTTGGGCCGATCATGAATGCTTATTCCATCGTAGACCATAAAAGGAATTCTATATATAGAGAGTTCAGACAGGAAATACGGGTTCTGAATTTCGGAGACGTTTTGTTGTAGTTCTCTATGACTGTGCTCTTTACGCTTTGAGATACATATCTTGAAGAGTTGTTTTGAATATAATATGATATACAATTTTTTTTATTTGGATTCCAGATGGAGAAATGGGTAGTATGTTTTTCTATTCTTTTGTTTATCAGTAATCTCCTATTTATGTATAATCATCTTCCAATGTTCTACTACTTTGATGATTCGTGTAATGTAATTGTAGGTGGTATGTAGTTTTTTCCATGAATTCGTGTATGTATAGTGCTCATGTGTTCAATTTGATGTGCTCCCTTAATTCACGCTCCACAAATCTATGTTATTGGTCATATTTCACTTGCATCCACTTCTTTTGAGTTCATGGGAGATAGATTCTTAAGGCTTTTAAGCTTTCCTCTCATGGGCTCCTCGTCCTCTGTTCCTTCTCAACACCTATGAATATTTTGAAAGCCTCTGCTCATTGTTTCATACTTGGCCCACTAGAATATTCATCTATCCATACAGCCTCATGATCCCTTTAGCAGTATAGGGTAATTCACATAAATCAGACTCCAAGGAATTCATCATTCCAGAACCACCAAAACCATTATTCTCTTTATCATATTTTGTGAGAGCCACACTAGAAATTTTCTACATTTAACCTCTAATTTTAGGATGCCCTTGGCATTGGTATTTTGCAACTCAAGGTTGTCTCTAGGAACTGCAACATATTTTTGGCATTGTTTCTGGGGATGTTGGCTCGAGGGGTCCTGACCCAGGTTTGGAGGTTAAGGTTTTCCAATAAACCCCTATACTACTGGCCCTTTTAGTAGTGACCTGCTTGCGCAGGCCAAAGTCTCACCTAAAGCAGTATGGGAGGGTGATGGAACCAAGTTTCCACAACGTGGGAGAGGGTAGGTAAGTAAAGCAGAGCTGTGATCAACTTTATATTTACCAGATCTTATATCATAGAACCCAGATCTACTGATACCCTTCGCATCCACATGTGCAGTACCAATTATAATCACAGTAACTAATAGATCATAAACTTACAGAACATTAATGTAGTGATCATAGGTATTCTTTCACAAAGTATAATGAAATAGATCCAGATCGTAGCATAATCAAGTAACACAATTACTTCGGCATCTTAAATCAATAACATAGAAGAATACATACTCAATCGGATATCATAGATTCACATTAGTAGTAAGTCTAATAGATTCAGATACTTCAACAAACTTTCGCAATCATTAATCCTTATGATCTACTTACAATACCCAAATCCCAAACTGCACACATAACAACGAGGTTTTCACACAACAGGACTGAGGATCTCCGTGCACATAGCCAGCAGAAGTCCTTACCCAACCAACCCTAACATATCTAACAATTCACATGTAGCATAAATTCCAATTCATTCCTACCTTAAGACTCAAAATGTTCATCTATTTATAACGATTTAGCCTAAGCTTTCCTGTCGTCTGCAAACCATGGTTTGCGGAATATACGTCTACCCTTTTACCTGTTACAATTATTTTGGGGCTTTGACAGACCCAAAAAACCCTGCGTTAGACTAAAATATGCTAAAAATATACAAAAATTCTCTAAATTATCTGAATTTGTAGGCATTGGAGGACCCTATTCCAACAGTCCCCCAACACAATCTTGTGACTTGTACCGAGTCACTGTGGAAGTGGGGTCTTGACCTGCACTTGAAATGCTTTGATTGCCTCGGCTAACGGAGGTAGCATGCCTTCACTTTAGATAGCTGCATTCTATGCAATTTCGACCAACTTTGTTGACAGTGGTCCCTCAGTCGCAGCAGTGACACTTTCCAAAGTCTGGTTTAGCTGATTAATAGCAACATCGACATCCTGCAAGAGTTTGAGAGCTTCATTAGCCCATGGTTTCAGGTGGTTGCTAAGGCTTTTCTTCTTTTGCCGAAGGTCATCCATATTTGCTTGGAGTGCTTGTTTGGTGCGCAGTCTCTGCAAGCACTAGGTAGGCAGCAAAGTGGGCAATGTGGCTTCGAGAGTCTCGAACTCCTCTTCTTTTTGTTGTAGGTCTTGGTTTATCCTTCACAAGATTGGATCACGCTAGACCTTAGTCCATAATTGCATGGTGGTCTCTAGTAATTGGGCTCCCTATGCGATCTGCCTCATGATAACATTCATTGCCGCGGTGACCAGTGAAGTCCACTGGGCCTAGACCTCTGAGGGTGTTTCAGGCTGTAACTTAGCTCACAGATCTGCGATCTTCTACTCCATGCGTGTCTTAACCACCTGAACTTCATCCTGAGAAGCCTTGAGTTCTGTGACCAATCCTTCTACTTTGTCCCAAGGGGTGGCTGAAGCTGGAATATCTTCTATGAAATCTGTGTGGAGTTGGTGAATCATGCTTTCGAGCTCCTCTTGCTACTCGATAGCAAGGGACACCTTAGCATCCTTTGTTGTAATGATCTGCTCGACCACATCAAGTTGTTGGTGTACCTGTTGATCCTGATGGCGGATTTCCTGAAACACAGCAGTGTTTAGGCTTTGCAATGTCTCATGAGACAACTTGGCTAGATTCAACTATACCTCTACACCAACTTGGCATTGCATTCCTAGATCGGGTGGGCTGATCACTAGGGCTGCACCAAGTAGGGAGCAAAAACGGCTTTCCTCTGTACTTAGAGGTGCACCGCTGGTAGCCAATGGAGCTCATACTTGAAGCATGCTAGTCTGTAGAGCACGAAGTTCAACCTAGATCATGTCAATAAAAAAATTATTTTGTTCCTTTAAGGCTACCCATTTTTCCTCTACGGCCAGAGTGACTGCGTTCACAATTTGTTCGAGGTCTCCTTCGGTCAGCGTGATTGTTTCGTCACGTTCTGACAGCTGAGATCGTAGTTTTTTTCAGCCCCCTTTTTCATGCTGACCTGTTCACTTCGTGCACTGGCGGGAGGTGGTACCTCGGATGTTCAATCCTTCCATTCCCAAATCCAACTGTGACTCGACCTGAGTCTCGGCCACAATTTCCTTCTCATTGGTATGTTTCGGCTGCGTATCCTTTTTTGCTATTGCACCTGAGTCCTTCCCTATATTATTTCTCACACCTTTGGTATCCTTAATGATGACAGGTGGGATTACCTGTATCGTTCTATTCCCTTCGGTTCCCCACATGCCGGTTTTGAAGCCGATCTTCTAGGAAGGAGACCATAATGCAATTACCCTGTCAATCTCTTCATCTACTACCAGGTAAGGAAGAAGGGTCCACGTTTTATCTTTGTGGGCTCTAATCTAAATTTTTTGCATGGTAACCTGGAATGCTGCAATACCCTTGTATTGGTCATAACTTTTGTGGACATTTGGCGTCGAGAGTTGATGGCTTCTACGAAGCTTCTCTCGAAGAGGACCCAAAAGACTTGGTTATCCTCTATGCGTTGTGCATCCTTTGAGTCCCATAGATGGGCATATTGAGCCCCTTTGCACATTTCTAGAGTGAGCTAAGGAAGGAATGACTCTGTAGGGGTTTCCCAAGTGACCAGTACTATAAGGAACAGTAACTAGGAATAGCAAAAGGTCTTTCCCTGCTCCTGAGATTCGCAGACGTTGGTCAAAAACTCATCGCATAAGTATTGGGCACAATTGGGGGAGACACCCTTCGCACATTGGCCTGCTACCTAAATGACATAAGCAGGGGCGATCATGACCTGGAATTTCCGCATTAGCTTGCAAGCTAATAACATGGTACCCAACTACATAGCAGGGTCACGGATATATTTGATGACGAAGCCTCGGATATTTCTCTCCACATGGTAGGTCTAACGCACATATTCAACAGTCTCTCCCTCGTATTTCTTTCCCACGCATTCTAGAGGGTGTGGCCCTTTCATGGGAAGGCTAGTAATTCTTTGAACCAGTGCAGTGTCAATGCGGATTCTGTCCCAAATCCTAAGGTAGCCATTGTGAATCAAGGCAAGCAATTGTCAGGCCAGATGATCCATGATGTTGTAGTGGCCAAAATGGGGCATCCGCAGTAGGTTCAAGAGCCCGGATCTAGCCAACCACTATACCCAGCACTGGGGAGAAATTGTGACCGCATCATTCACATAGATCGTGTCAAAGTAAAACTCGGGGGCCAGCTCAGGGAAGGCTTCAAAATTTTCCAAGTTGTGATCGTCAAATTTGATCTCATGGAGCCTTCCACAAGGATCACTAAAGCCGAGGACCTCTCCCAGTGTTAGTGGCATCTACAGATATATGATCAAGCCATCAAGGTCCTTTGGTGTGTGCGTCGAGGATCTTTCCAGTTGGACAAAGGCAAGTAACCAGCTGATCGGGTCGGCAGGCTGGGCCTCCTCCTGCATAGCCTGAGCTCGGGGTGTCGTCTGCAGGGACTTTACATTTCAAAGGTGTCCTTGAGCCCTGTCCTTTCTCTTTTCCCTTCTTTGTGATTGACATGGTTAGCACTTCTTCATCTTCGTACCCAAAGTCCATTACTTCCTCCGTTATTGGCTCTGAGGGTTCGGTAGGGTTCATGGTTGCCATTTTGGTGCGGAATATGAACTCGGGATTGCTACTATTAGAGGGGTTGGCTGCTCAGACGTGAAAAAGATGCTAGGGGCACAAATTTTCTTATAACACAACTTCGTCCAGGACAACTAGACTAAGTAAAAATTATTTGCGCAATTCGGAACTGGTGTCTAATCTATCTTGCCATTTTTATAGTTCTTACGATCAACCAACAATAGGGTAAACTTACCATTAGGTAAATGGTAGGAAATCTATAAAATTCACCTCATTAAATTCCAACTATCCGCTCCATTCAACAGTAACTTTTTCTTTTTACCAGGTTTTACTATCTCAATGGCTAGTTTTAGCTCCTCCTATGCCCTCAGCGTACCTGCTGCACTTGAATTAAACACCTGCACCCCCTGCACATCCTCCCCCAACACGGACTTGTTCCCCAGGTACTTCAAAACCAGAGACATGTTCGTCTGACATTCGTCATCCCAAAAGAACAGGACATCCTTCTTAAGCAAGTTTTTCAAAGGTGTTGTACTGATCAGTACATACTTTTGAATGAAATTCCTGTAATAACCTGTGTGGTTGAGGATTGAACGCAGTTGTTTCCTTGTCTTCGAGGTTTCCGGATTTATGAGAACCTTTCCTAGTGTATATGCATCTCCAATTGGAGCCAACATATGGTGCGTCTCAATGCTACCTGTTCGCAGCTTGAGCGGTCTGGTAACTGTGTGCATCTCTGAGACAGAGGTAGCTCGTGGATCATCCCGACACTCTTCTAAGGCTAGGATGTGGTAATCCACCATGTCTAGAATCTGCACTTCCCATGTTGATACCTCAGGTGCAAAATACAGGGGCGATTCACCACATACCACCATATCAATGTCCTGCAGAGTTGCGTTAAGTGCCTTTGTTTCACCTACTAATCAAATTTCCCCATAAATTCATCCTTCAAATTCTCCTAGTGGCGGGTGCGCCGATGTAGCTCCACATATCAATACCATGTGGTGGGAAGTGGCCCCAAGGCATCAATAAATGGATGAAACCACTCTTATGTAGCCATGTCGCACCATTTCTCCATCCAAGAAAACAAATACTCACGCGGGTCTTTGGGGCTGAGGTATGTTTGGACATGCAGGTGATCCAGTGGTTCAAATCGTAGGATCATCATATCTCGGCATTCTTCCCAATCTTGGAACGCCTCCTTATGTGTGTCCCACCACTGCACAGGTGTTTTACGTATGGCGAGATTAAGGGCTCATAGCCTTTGTCCTCTTGGAACCTCAGGTTCAAATGCTCACAAAAATTCCTTAATATTACCAGAACCATCAAAACAGGGTAGGTCTCTTACCTCTGAAGAAATGTAGTAGATTTCCTTTGTGACCCAAAGACATCGCAGCGCAGAGACATCATGCAATCGGTTTTTCCAATTCTCTATTTCCCCATCGGAGTCGGAGAATAATTGACTGTCCTTTTCCCAGCAGAGTACCCCATCCACCATGAGCTTTATCCAATATTCATCCCGCACAACCAACTTATAAATGTGATCTACATCCTCTTCGTCACACACCGTCTCTGTATATCATTCACCTTCTGTAGGATCTAATGGTACTATCACCCTTTTACTGTTATTTTCAAACACCATGGTTCTCTTTTTCAAGTTAATGATACCTCCCATATCTATGGCCCAATATAACTCTAGGAGTGCAAGGTAGGGGTCCGCATCTTCTACAATCTGAATTAATTCGAATTCAACCTAGACCTTAACCCCTGTGATACCTACCATGATCTTCGATAGTCTCCCCAAGGGTATGATCTTCTGTTGATTGGCCATACATAGCTGGATAGTGGACCACTCCAACTTAGGTTCTCCCATTCGTTGCCACATTTTTTTTGGTAGTACATTTGCATCTAACCCTAGGTCAAAAATAACCTGATCCATTTCGTAGTCACCGATTTGTGATGTCAACCACATCTCCCTACCGGTGAGTTTCTTATATATGTATAGTTTATGCACATCCTTGATTTTTGGGGGTAGGTTAGGCCACACTACGTAGTTATCTATTAATGCTTGAAGAATTTCTACAACATTTGGGTTGTGCAATAGCTTCATACATACTTGCAAAAAGGGTTTGACCTCCTCATCTACCTTGAGGTTCGCAGGTGCCTGAGAGGTAGATTCCTCTGCCTTAGCAAAGTCTTTTCAAGCTGCGACAAATGTTTCTTTTTCCTTTTTTAGATCCAAAACTTCCTATTTGATAATTTCTTTACAGATTAGAGGTTCAATCGCAGCCTTCTCCCCAGGTCCCCCAGTTGCCATCCCATTGCATGTTAGAACATTCACGCTTGGATCTTTGTCTCGTAGTTCATTTGTAACCCTTTTCACATTCTGCGTAGGTATCGATTGCTTCTCCTACATTTTCGCTATCAAGATTGGACTGTCCTCAATCGCATGGTCCGACTGTCTGCAATACCAACAAGACGTCCTTGTAGGGCTCAGAAAATCTCTTGAAAAGTGCCCAAATTCTCCACATTTATAACATATTTGTTTTCCTCGTCCCCGTCCCGCGCTTCCACTTGGCCCCCCTCCCCTACCCCTAGCTGGGGAGCTACCTATGCCTACGGGGGATATTGGTGACACAGGGTCTGATTGTACCCTATAAAATTTTCCCCAGTCTATCATCAGATCGTAAGTCTCACAGTTTTTCTCATCATGTCCTACTAACTGGAAAAACATGGACCATTATTGTTTCAGTTATGGGACATAGTCAGCTAGACTAGGGAAATGGTTAGCATCATGCAGGCCGGCTACGCGAGAATCCTCGCACCATAACATAGGTCCGCTCGATCCTGGATGCAAAAAACAGGGTCCTCCTTCCTGTAGGTAGTTTTCCAATAGTGGGCACTAATCCTTTGTTTGCCCAGATACCCGACATCATGTGTACGATATGTCCATACTAGCTCCCTTTCGTCGTTCCTTTTGCAAATTCTGAATTTCCATGTGCATTTCCCCACGCTGCTCCTGAATTTTTTGTATTCCAAACATAGTATCCTCTCCGGGTGTAGCTTCTAACTTCATAGTGACTTCCAAGGCCTTTTCCTGCGATTTGAACGTTTTGTGACTCATGGGTATGCGTAGGTGAGGAAACAACATAGCAATGAACCACTCCATATGTTGTCTATCGTCATACTGTAATCCTCCTTCTCTGATCACTTTTTTTAATCTTTGATCAGCCTCCCACACAGACTCAGTGGGCCCTTCCTTGAAATATTTCACGTCTACCACTATCTAAGAGTAGGACATAGGCTTCAGGAACTGTTGTTTTAGAGCATCCTTAATAACTTGAATAGTTGTGTTCCCGTTTTGAGCTATATATCTGATATACCAGTCCAAGGCTCTTTCTCCAAAGGCAAGGGATAATTGTGCCCTCTTCACAGTATCGTTCACCACATTTTGCACAGTCCATACTAAGTCTACCACAAACCAGAATCGGTCCATATCCTCATCTCCCATACCCTTGAAGGTAGGTAATTTTAAGTGTGCAGCCATATCGTCTTCTAGTGAGGGCAGAGGTACAGGCAAGTTATTACCCTTATGCGGCCTCGAATATGGTGTAGCTAGTGGTTTTTGTGCAACTGCTTCTCTAAGTGGGCTATAGACAGATCTATCTCCTTTTCGGTTGGTTTGATAGTATTTACTGCTTCATGTTGTACTTTCGTCCAGATTAGAGTTCATTCACTCGGTTTGGCTGCATAGAATGCTCTTTTTTCATAGTAATATCTTAATTAGCAATGGTAAGGTCTTCAAAAACTTACCTCGAAAACCCTTGAAAAATCTTCGCTTTGCTTTAGAGTAGGAGACCACTGATCAATGGAAAATTCCATCACAAACCCTCGTACCACGTTATCCACCCAGTGATCTATCGTGCAAGTAAGGGTGTTATTTGTCTTTTCTAGCTACTGGATCAACTCTGGAGTCCACTGCATGATACTTTCATCCTTCCAACACTTCTGGAACTCTACGAGCCTTGCCAGCCACTCCTGAAGCTCAGTTGCAAATGTTACAAAGAAAATTTTGTAGATATCTGTAAAAACATACTTATTCTTCCACTTTTCCACCATCAACATCGTGTTGCAATTATATTTTATCGCAAATACCTGAATCTGTCTTTCAAATCACTCCTCAATTTCCTTCTTCTCAGGTTTCCAATATTCTGTTGGCACTACTTGATCCCTCTCTGAAAATGCTCCTGGTCTTGGCAACAGAACCATTTATTGGCTTGAGGGGTCCTGACCCAGGTTCGGAGGTTAAGGTTTGCCAACAAACCCCTATACTAGTAGCCCTTTTGGCAGTGACCTACTTGGGTAGGCCAAAGTCTCACCTGAATCAATATGGGAGGGTATTGGAACCAATTTTCTGCACCCTGGGAGAGGGTAGGTAAGTCAAGCAGAGCTGCGATCAAATTTATAATTACCAGAACTTATATCACAGAGCCTAGATCTACTAATACCCTTCGCATGCATGTGCACAATACCAATTATAATCACAGTAACTAACATATAATAAACTTATAGAACATTAACGCAATGATCACAGGTATTCTTGCACAAAGTATAACAGAACAGATCCAGATCACAGCATAAAAAAATAACACAATTACTTCTGCAGCTTAAATCAATAACATAGAAGCATACATACTCAATCAGATATCACAAATTCTCATCAGTAGTAAGTCCAAAAGATTTAGATACTTCAACAGCCTTCCCCATTCATTAATCCTTTTGATCTACTTACAATATCCAAATCCCAACCTGCTCACACACCAACAGGGTCCGCACACAACAGGATTGAGGATCTCTGCGCGCACAGCCAGTAGGAGTCCTTACCCAACCAAACCTAACAGATCTAACAGTTCACATGTAGCATCAATTCCAATTCATTCCTACCTTAAGACTCAAAATTTTCATCTATTTATAATGATTTAGCCTAAGATTTCCTGTGGTCCACAAACCATGGTTTACGGACTCTAGCTCTACCCTTTCACCTGTTACAATTCTTTTAGGGCATTCACCCACCCCAAAACCCCTGTGCTAGACTAAAATATGCCAAAAATATACAAAAATACTCAAAATTATCTCAATTCCCAGCCTTTGGATGACCCTGTTCCAACAGGGGATATGAATGAAGAAATATTTTCCCTGGGATATAACATTATCTTCACTTTAATCAGGTGAGCATGAAGGGTTGATATTTTCATAGCCCTCACCTTTGTGACTCCGCTATTATCAAATTTCAAATCAGTAGTAATCCTAGCTTACACAAGGCCTCACACTTGATCAGATACTTCCGAGCAAAGAATTAGTTCTATATCTGATCCTGAAAAAATCATATTTAAGAGAATCTAGAAGGAGAAGTAACCTAGACAGGTTGACCTACCCTCATTTTCTCTTGAAAAATCGTCTTCCTCATCTGAGAAAGGTGACATATATGGCCCTGGCTCAATAGATCATGTACTTGAATATCTTCCAAGAACCTCTTCTTTAGTCAATTCAGCCATAAAAGATGAAGCCAAATACCTAGATACTTCTCTGCCTCCCTGGTACCCTAATCCTGAGCCCAAAGAAGTTAAAGGAGTTGCAACACTCCAAATCTCTTTACAGATAAATATCCAAAACTCTCCTAAGGATATGCCTATTATACCACAACCAATTCATCCTTACAACTTAGCACCACCACCCCTCATGGTTGTGCCTAGGTTCTTCCTAAACAAGTATGCATTGTTA
Source organism: Pinus albicaulis (assembly GCA_034641835.2). Lineage (NCBI taxonomy): Eukaryota > Viridiplantae > Streptophyta > Pinopsida > Pinales > Pinaceae > Pinus > Pinus albicaulis. The sequence goes on along the minus strand of CM076584.1, from coordinate 1,702,183,261 downwards.
GCTCTACACTAAGTATTGAACAATATGCCAGAATATTATCTAAACCTCCTGCCTCGGTTCACGAGGGAAGATAATACTTTGAGGTAGAGACATATTGAAAGCTTCTACGCATTTGATGAAAATGTGAATGTGAAGCACTTAGATGTGGTGTTAAGTCTTTATTTCCAATCCTTGGATGGAGAAGCTCGGAAGTGGTTCAAGTCTCTAGACGATAACACAATCACCATTTGGAAAGAAATGGAGAATTTCTTCACACCAAAATGGGGAGAAAAGAGGAATCATGGACACATTCTCACAGAGTTCAAATCTCTTAAAAAGAGACACAATGAGGATGTAGCAGAATTCATAAATAAGTTAAATAAGCTCTATAATAATTTCCCTACTGATATAAATCCTCCCCAATCAGCGACTAAGGTGGTCTTCGTAGGATCTTTTGAACCAGTGCTTTGGTTCACCCTAAGGGAAAGAAAATCCACATATCTGGATTAGATCCAAACTAATGGATTGGTGGTAGAAGAAAAGCTTTCTTCTACTGGTAAATTCAAGAGGAAGATAGAGTACAAAGCCAGAAGAAAGAACAATGAAGAGGCTTTTACTTCTAATCACGAGAGGGAATCATCGGAGTACAAAATTGAAGAAATGAATAAATTGATCAGGAACCTCTCAAATAAGCTATTTAAGCTTGAATTGGATGCCAAGAATTCCCCCCGTTGTTCTAACCAAATGATTCCTAACCGTGGGTTTAACCAAAGTATAGGAATCCCCCTCTACAATTGTTCAAACGAGAGAGGAAGGAACATCAAGATCACATTTAATATCTTCTATACTTGGAAGGAGAGTTGGAGGAATGGGCTAAGGAAGTCACAAAAAGCCAAGAGAATAAATTACTCGCTTACTTCGATGATGAGGAAGGTGAAATCACCTTGAAAGGGGAGCAATAAGAGAAGGAAGTCCCTTAAGAAGACCAAGATATTGAAAATTACTACCAGCATTTCATGGATTTCATGCAAGATCAACTCCACAAGAGGTATGATCTAAGGTCCTCCAAGAAGAGAACCTGAGTGCACAAACAAAGTGAAGAATCAATATCAAGAGAACAAACCCCACCTAGTTCTGCAAATAAGGTGGAAATCTATTAAAAGAGTCAACCCCTCATAAAGTCATTGCATCCACTTCCACAAAACAAGGCTCCGATCCTCCCAAAAATTAAAAATCCCCATCTGTACCCTTGGACCTCACTGATCCTCCTAAATAATTGTTCAAGGAAGCCACTTTAGAAAAAGGGCTCCTAAAACAACCTTCACACAAAGCTCAGGTGTCTAAATTCATGCAGCCCCGTGGTGTAAACCCACTGCCTAACAACCTCAACCTCCAAGAAGAATGACCCATGGTAGTTTTTGGATCTCATGTAGAAGAACATGACTCAACCACTCTCTTGTTCTATGTGACTCTAGTGATACATGACCTATTATTGCACAATTTCATGTTGGATTCTAGAGCTTCAAATAACCTATTTCCATTGTTTGTCATGGAGAAACATGGGTTACATATAAGAAGGCCTTATAAATAAATGTATTCTTTTGACTCCAAGAGGGTGAAGTGCTTGGGTATGATAAAATATCTGGTAGTAAACTTAGCCCATATTCTTTCCAAAAGTGTGGTAATGGACATTGTTGTAGCTGATATCCCAGCTCAGTTTAGAATACTGTTGTCCAGATCCTAGGGTTCCAAGATTGGAGGATCAATAAAAATTGACCTTAGCTATGCTACTATTCCAGTCTTCGGTAGGGAGGAAATAAGATTATACCATGAATCCATGTTTTTGAAGCTGGTCACCAAATCCAATGGTTCGAAATTTATTGGGTGTATGGAAAGGAGGGTGAATTCTCTTGTCTTATGCTCGAGGAGGATGAAAATTTCATGCAATAAATGAAGGCTTGTCCCCTATTACAGGATAATCCCATAAGCGAAATGGAAAAAAAAATTGTACCCTACAGTTTGATGGGGATTATTCACAAGAAGGAAATAGGGTTGGGTTACTCTTGATATCACCAAAAGGTTTCTTAGTTCCCCTCTCCTTTAAGCTGGAATTTGAAGCCATAAAAAATGTGGTTGAGTACGAAGCCCTACTGTTGGGATTGCGGGCAGCATGAAAAATGAACATACAAAACCTCATGGTGTTTGGAGATTTAGAGCTAGTAGTGAGACAAGTTAGGAGCCGATGCCAAACTAAACACCCGCGGCTCAAGGCTTACAGGAACAAGGTATGGGATTTGGTTGAGAAATTCATCTCTTCTTTTAACGTTTATTTCATGCCCAAGGATAATAACAGGATGGCTGACTCAATAGTTGTGGTTGCTAGTAATTTCTACCCCTCCCCCCCCCTCCCCGCAGAATCCCTTGCTCAGATATGAGGTTGAAGTGCGATAATGCCCCTTCATTACGGACAATGTAAAGCATTGGAAAGTATTTGAGGATGAATAATAGGTCAAGATTTTTATGTAAATGGTGGGTGATTTCTCAATTTTGGTGATTGACTCAGTCATCGAGGATGACAGTGAAGAGCCAAAAACCATATGTGAAAAGACAATGGCTGGGCACTGTGTTTTGCTATTAAAGGGAAATGTCATTCCCAGTGGTCTCATATCATTGGGGAGATTTTTTGACAAAAACGATAGAGTGGTGAACCCCACCAAAATGACCCTCGATGAACCTATTAGGGATGTGAATATTGGGCAGAGGAAGATCCAAAGGTGGTGAAGCTATCAAAGGGGGTCCCTGAAGAATACTAAGATCAATACCTTAAGCTCTTTCAATCAGAAAAATATGTATTTGCTTGGTCATACTAGGACTTCAACACCTTTGATATTAGTGTCATACAACATAAGATACCTGTGAGAGAAGACGCTAAGCCTCATAAGGAAAAGCCGAGGCTGATCAACCCTCTTCTTCTCCTAGCTATGAAAAAATAAATAAAGAAGTTCTTGCAGGCATAGATCATTGTCCCTCTGAGGTAGTCTGAATGGGTGGCAAACCTAGTGCCCTTAAGGAAGAAAAATGGTGAGATTAGACTTTGTGTGGATTTCCACACTCTGAACAGAGCCTCACTCAAAGACAACTATCCCCTCTTGAAGATGGGCCACATCTTGCAAAAGGTGGTGGGATTCTCCTGCATGTCCATGATGGATGGTTTCTTACGATATAATCATGTGGCAATGCTCCAGGAAGACCAAAAGAAGATGACATTCACTACGCCTTGGGGAACCTTCATGTATGCTCGAATGCCTTTTGGCCTGGTAAATTTTGATGCCACATTCCAACATTCTATGGAAATCTCTTTCATAGGGGACTAGGATAATTTTTTCATGATTTACCTAAATGACATTATAGCCTTCTCAAAGAGTGACGCTGAGCATATAGAGCATCTTCGACAAAATTTTGACAAATGTTGAAGGTATTCTTTGTCTCTTCACCCCAAAAAATACATGTTTTGTCTGGAAGAATGAAAGCTATTAGGGAATATAGTAACCAAAGAAGGGGTAAATATTGAACCAAAGTGGATGGAGGTGATAAATGGAATTTCCCTACCAAGAAAAAAAGGGAAGTACATGTATTCCTAGGAAGAATAAATTTTCTCAAACAATTCATCCCAAACTATGTCATGATCGTTTGAGACATCACCGAAATGCTGAAGAAGAGTAGTGAAGTGAAATGGAATCCTGAATCTAGGGATTCTTTCAACAGGATCATGGAGGAATTCGTGGAAGCTCTAGTGTTGAAGGGTCCAGATTATGAAAAGCGATTCATGATATTTTGTTTCGCCTCCCCGCACAAAATATGTTGTGTAACCAGCTCCAAAGAGAGAAGAAAAGAGATATTCACGCCTTAGAAATGAGCCACTTCGAGGGGGCAACCTCCAATACATTACATGAATGAACAATTCTTGGATGATACAATTTACAAAACCTCCTTTCTATATATAGGAGTCCATGGGGCCATAATGTAATCCTAGTGGGCCACAATGTAATCCTAGCTGACCTAACAATAATAATTTAAGGGCACAATAATAACCAAATGGGGGTTACAAGGGTACAATAATAACAATAAGGGGGGCTACACTAACATAATAAGGGGCTACACTATTAATATAGGGACTCAACATGCCCCTCTCCTTCAAACAAGTGTTGTCCTCAACGCTTGATTATTTCTTGATGCTTCTGTATAAAATTCTCATCCTCCCATGTGAAATATTTTACAGGAAAGTTCTTCCACTTGATGAGATACTCTGAAATTGATCGTACTTTTCGAGTTCTTGTTTCTATGACTGCTTCATAACTTCTTTCGATGTGATGTTGATCTTCCTGTTGTTTCATTAGATTCTGCACCAAAGTTGGGTTATCCTTTGAGAGTTGAAGAACTTGTTGTTGATGCTCGATGTGATCTTCCATTAATTTATCATCCATATTTGCTATTATTTGATCCTTCAAACCATCCAACTTAGCCTCCATTTCTTCTTTTAAACCATCTATTTCATCTTCAATTGCTCTTCGTAAGATTGAAAATTGTTGCACTTGGTACCGTAATTTTGATATCTCATACTCCAACTCTTCCTCTTCATGCGTCATAGTATAGTTTTTTGAGGGATTAATGGGTATGGAATTATTTTTTGGAGGCATTATATAACCCAATACTGACAAAAATTCTTCAATATGCCCTTGGAATCAATTCAACTTGATTCTTCAAACAAGACTTATGCAATTGGAAAAAATACACACCTTTTACTTGCTTTTTAGGAGCTCTGTATTGAAATTGAATTATATCTGTAATTGAGAATCTTCAATATCTGAAATTCACTGCTATAGTATCCTTCTGAACTGTCTTTCAAATCCCACAGATATGATCTGATTTGGATTCTTCAAGACAAAGTTATTTCCAATCTCCCACAATGACCCAACTTTGGACTGGTTCAGTAGAGCGAACTTGTACGACTTGCCACGTGTGACTGTTTTGTTCTTTGTCTCTGAAATTGATATCCAAGAAACTACAGGCCGTGTACTTGTGAACACTTTTGACGGAACTCCAATCCAATATCCAGAGAGAGAGTTATTGAACTTTTCCCACGATCACCTCTTTGAGATGAAATTCAGGAGCCTGAAAAATCACTACCTTCCACAGATCATATCTCCAAAAATATTGCGAACCAAGCTCTGAAATTTTTTGACGAATTTCCTCAGGATTTCAGCTTTGCACCATACAAATTTCAGATTCTGAACCTTTGTAGAAAAATTTTTATAGCGAAAATTCCACGATGACCTGTTTAGGAGCTTGAAAAAAGGCCTAACTTCCACAGATGATATCTCCAAAAATATTGTGAAATAAGCTCTGAAATTTTTAGACAATCTGCCTCCCGATTGCAGCTTCACACCCTAAAAATTTTTCAAACTGGCTTTTTTGTAGAAAAAAAAGTTATAAACGAAAATGCCACGATGACACATTTCCAGGAGCGACGAAACCCTAGAATCTAAGCTACGATACCAAATGTTGTGTAACCAGCTCCAAAGAAAAGAGATATTCACGCCTTAAAAATGGGCTCACTTTCGGGGAACGCCTCCAATACATTACATGAATGAACATTCTGGGATGATGGTCTGAAACCTGCTTCTATATAACAAGGTCCATGGAAGCACTAATCTATACCAATCCTAGTGGGCCACAATGTAATCCTAGCCGACCTAACAATAATAATTTAAGGGCACAATAATAACCAAATGGGGGTTACAAGGGTACAATAATAAAAATAAGGGGGGCTACACTAACATAATAAGGGGCTACACTATTAATATAGGGACTTAACAAAATAGCTACGATGTTGCTATAGAAAAATGATGACGGGAATGAAAAGCCTATTGCATTATTCAGCCAGGTCCTCCGAGATGTAAAACTAAACTATAAAATTCAAGAAAATCAGGCATATGCTTTGGTCAAGTCACTTAAGGCATTTAAGGTGTACCTATTATAGTTTGTCATAACATCTTACGTACCCACTACAGTAGTGAAGGATATTTTGGTGCTCAAAGACAATGAAGGAAAAATGGGCAAGTGGATAGATAATATTCAAGAGTACAAGATGGAGATAAAGCCTATTGAAATCATCGAAGGCCAAGGGATGGCAAAAGTTTTGTCTAAATCCAACTGTCAGCCTCTGGGGATAAATATTTCTATGATAGGAGGAGAAGCATAGAAGAATACAAGTATACATCAGGGCATAGAATCTTCCACACAAAAGACACATGTAAAGTGCCTGTTATCCTTACGGTATATATATATAGTGGAATACCTTTTAACCCTGAGGTGTCCCACTAACTATGATAAGAACAAGTATCAGACTTTAAGGTTAAGATCTCAATAGTATATTGTGGAAAATGGGCGATTGTATAGGAAGGACCCGACTAGGATTTTACTACTATGTCTAACAGAGCAGGAGGTTGATAAAGTTATGATGGAGTTCCATGAAGGAATATGTGGTGGAAATTACAATGGCCGATCCACTTCTCACAAGATCCTAAGAGTAGGCTTATTTTGCACCAATATTCTTGATGATGTACATGCTCATGCCTGGGCCTGTGAAAAGTGTCATACATTCACTAAAAAGAAAAATTTTGCACCTCTTCCATTCATCCTAGTCCATGTTGAAGAGCCCTTTAAACAATTAAGAATCGAGTTTATAGGTGAGTTTCACCCGACTTCTAGCAGTTAGCATCGATGGATCCTCACCACCATGAATTACTTCACGAAGTGGGTTGAGGCCATGCCTGGATGGAATGCCACAGATGGGGTAGTGATCAAGTTGTTGGAGGAGAACATAATATGAGAACATAATATCTAGGTTTTGATGTCCTCCTAAAATCATCATCGATAATTCCCAGGCTTTCAAATTGGCTAAGTTCGTGAAATTATATCAGCACTATAATATCATTCTTGGGCACTCCACTTCATATTAACAATAGGGGAACAAGCTGGTAGAGTCATATAACAATACATTGGTGATGATATTGAAAAATACCATCAACGAAAACCAGAATAACTTGGATTTCCAGCTCAATTTTTCACTCTAGACAAATCACATCACTAATAAAATATCAACAAGGAAGTCCCCTTATTATTTGGTGTATGGCCAAGTAGCATTTTTCCCTATTCAGCTCGCATTACCCATGGCCGGATTGTTACAAGAGAGCTAGGAAGAGAAAACTGAACTTATCAGAAGAATGAACCAATTGGTTGATCTAAGTGAAACATGGGAACAGGTAAGCCTTAGACTAGCAAAATACTAGGAAAAGATGAAAGGATTATTTGATCAAAGAGCTAAAGAAAAGGAAATTCAAGTAGGGGAGTTGGTGCTGTGATGGATCCCAGATGGTCAGAGAAAAGGGAAAAATGGGAAGTTCAAACCCCTTTGATTTGGTACATTCAGGGTGGAAGAGGTTAAAGGCAACAATACTTTTGCGCTGGAGAATTTGAAAGGAGACATACTTGAAATCCCTGTCAATGGGTAGTTTCTCAAGCCTTACTTCCAACAATGATAGTGGGCTATGACAGCCCATTGTACATATCCTCAAATTTTATACACTTCGTTTGTTATATCCACAAAAATTCCTATTTTTTTTGGTTAAAGTTTCCTGAAAATGTTTCTAACGATGATTCCAGGAACATTAAGAAGAACACAAGCAAGCGGTCTATGAGTTCTCGAAGAACTCGAGCAAGTGCATCGCCCCCAATGGAGCCAATGTTGGATTATGTTTTGTATGATTGAATAGGGCAGCATGGAGAGTTATGTGAAGGAAGAGTGGGAACGACTAAAGAGATGGCCATGCAGTCCAAGCGTAGAATAGGCATACACCTCATAGTGATAAGATGCAAGAGTTGTTGTTACCATTGCAATCCTTCACAAAACCCCCGACGCGATAAAACCTTAGCCACTTTTCTCCTCTCCACTCTAAAACCTTTATTTACACCCACTCACCTTTTTGCATCAACAAATACTTTACACTTACACTTTTGTTAACTCACCTACACCATTTCCTTGGTTGTGATGTAAATGGGACATGCCTCCCTTATCCCACATCATCCTCCATTCCCTAATCACCGCACATCGCTCCCCAAGAGGTATAACTCTTACCTTCTGCTACTGATATCAAACCCATTTAGATTGCGATTCATGGGTAGGCCCTACTTCCTTCATGCCACATCATCCATATCCCACCTCACATCACTCCTCGCAAGGTATAAATCTTACGTTTCGCTGTTCATATCAAACCCGTTCTGATTGCGATTCACGGGTAGGCCCCACTTTCATCATGCCACGTCGACTCCTACACATTGTACATCGCTCCCCACAAGGTATTACTCTTACCTTCCACTGGTCATATCAAACCCATTCTGATTGTGATTTACAGGTAGGCCCCACTTCCACCATGCCACGTCATCCTCCATGCACTGTTAAACCTCTGCCAATATTCCCTCATCTCTACTCCCTATCACACATCTGATGGCTCATGATCTATTTCACACCCCCTCCTCTTATGAAAGGTTAAGGCCAAGGGGGGGTCTTAAATGGTCAATTTTGGAAACTACATCCAATGATACTAGTTAGCCTTTAGTTATTTCTTCCCCCCCCCAATCTAATAGCACAAACCGGACATGCCCCCCTCTGAAATCCGGTCTCTAGTTTTGCAATTCAAACACAACATGGGTTTTGGTGGGTTAAACTTAGTTATGGCATCCTAAATTTCTCCAAGAAATTGTTGCTAAATAGCTTGGCATGACTGGCCATTTCATTATGGTTAATTTGAATCACGATAACAAGGTAATGGGGGCCTTCGACAGTAGGTAAAATTAAGTGATGGAAGCCAGACTACCCCACCTATTCATGGTTACTCCTCGCTGACTCATTTGGAATATTCTAGGATTTGGCCAAATTGCCCCACCTGTTCACAGTTACTCCTCGACGACCCATACTGAAGATTCCAGGATTTGGCCTCGCTAGACAACTATGTTGTTTCTTTTACTATTTGATTGTGATGTTTTGCTGGTGAAATCTTGATTTCACCCGATTATGTTTTGATTTTCTGATTGCAGGAGTCATTGTTTGATGCACGCTTACTAAGTTAGTTAGGATATTTTGATTTCACATGCTTGGGTCGATCATGAATGTCTATTCGATCATAGACCCAAAAAGGAACTCTATGTGTAGAGAGTTTAGAGAGCAAAGAAGCATTCTGAATTTTGGAGAATTTATGTTGTAGTCATATGCGACTGTGCTCTTTATGCTCTAAGATACATATTTTGGAGATTTTTTTTTAATATAATCTAGTATACAGTGTTGTTTATTTGGATTCTATATGAAGCAATGAGTAGTATGTATCTGTATTCTTTTTTTTTATCAGTAACCTCCTATTTATGTATAATCATATTCCAATGTTCTGTTTCTTTAATGATTTGTGTAATGTAGCTTTCGGTGGTATGAAATTTTATCCATGAATTCGTGTATGTATAACGTTCATGTGTTGAATTTGTTGTTCTCTCTTAATTTGCACTCCAAGAATATTTGTTGTTGGTCATATTTCACTTGCATCCACTTCTTTTGAGTTCATGGGAGACAGAGTCTTAAGACTTTTAAGCCTGTCTCTCTTGGGTTCCTCCTCCTCCGTTCCTTCTCAACACCTCTGCATATTTTGAAAGCCTCTACTCATTGTTTTAAACGTGGCTCCTTTTAATATCCACCGAGCCCTACAGCCTCTTGATCCCTCTCGCAGTATAGGGTAATTCACATGAATCAGACTCCAAGCTCTTCATCATTCCTGAACCACCAAAACCATTATTATCTTTATCCATATTCTATCAAAGGCACCCTAGAAATTGTCTACATTTAACCTCTGATTTTAAGATGTCCTAGGCTTTGGTATTTTTCAACTCAAGGTTGTCTCTAGGAGCTACAACAATGGGCATCGAGCATGTCATAGGAGAAGCTATATAATTTTTGCGATGAGGATGTAAGTCTTGGAAAGGGAGTTTTTTGAGATGGTGTTTTTGTGGGTGAATTTTTTTTTGAACTGGTGGAGGATATCAGGGCCTTGAGTTGACACCAACGCTAATGGGAACCCTTGATGGGCCCTACTCACTTGTTGGAATAAAACCAATTTATATTTGCGACGAGAGAAGCCAAGTGAAATCATTGCATCCACATGGAGAGGCACCCAGCTAGACACAAGGGGAAGTATGTACACTTTGAGTGGAATTTGCCTTGAGCACGCCCATATGAGGCAAGGCATTGGGCACTACACTGGACAAGGTGTATTCAGAATGACACGGCACGCACTCGCCCACGTAGAAAAGTGAAGGGAATTATGAGGAGAGTTCCCACCCATATTGGGGAGAATAGAAGAATGAGCATGCATTAATAAATAAGAAACCAACTTGGTGGACCCATGCCCATGAGCGTGCCCATATCAAGAGACCTTGGGACACCAAGACATAGTGTGTAGGAAGGTCCGACACAACGAAAATGTAGCGACTAGATGTGATGTGTGAACGAGTGGGTAATAACATGACATGAGGAACAAGCGAACAACTAGCATGGGTAGTGTGTATAATAAGGCAGGTGACGCACCGAGGCAAGGGAGTTCCCACCCATCAAGGGGCTTCCTCCCTCCCATAGGTATATCAGCCCAAGGGCACGCCTGTCGTGAAGGGACACCTACACAAAACTTGAAGTGTGTATCAAATACATGAATGGGTTTCAACCACAAAAAATATTAAGTAAATTAGGCATATAAATAAGAGTGAATTCATTCGACCAAGGAGCATAAAGAAATTTCTACCATGTAGAGATACATCAAAGAAACAAGTTGCAACGAAGATTGATTTTGTGATATCACAAAAAATCAAAAGTTCACACATTGAAAAATGACGCAAAAAGGAGACCACAAGGAAAGGTGTGGCTTGCACAGTCAGCTTGCATGACTTGGCTAGTGTTGATTTTCTATTTTCGGTAGACAAGTTTGGATTTCTAGGTAGGTTGCATGTGTATGAAAGGAATGCATGACTTGTGTAGATTGGGTAGATGAGATTTCTGGTTTGGAGCTAGGAATCTACCATGCCATTTGTATTTCATAAAATACTGTTATATTATATTTCAAAAAAATAATAAAATTTGAGGCGAATTGTTTTGGGATTTTCCTCCTTCCATTTGCAAAGTATTTTTTATTGTCATATTTTCAATATTACAGTGCTTTATTTATTATTATCACAATGTTATAAAGTAAATATAAATTATGTAAATGAATTCAATTTCAGCTACATAATTGATGTAACAAAAACTTAAATGAAAATTGAGTAAGTTTTGCAACTTAGACGTAGTCTAGGTGAAAGTAATTTTAATGTGAAATGTCGTCAATGTTTCACAACACCCATGGTGTTTGTAATTTGCTATCACCTAGGGCATTGATAGTGACGGTGAAAAACCCATATCTTAGTGGCAAAATATCTCAATGGGATTCTACAAGGCGTTTCTTCTGCAATTGCAACTAAATGTTTCATCCACTTCCAACATATCAGACACTTGATGTTGATCAGGACATTGTTTGTACATGGAATTACATTTATCTATAATATCATGAACCTAATGGAGGATGTGGTAGATGTGTTCAATAAACTTGGTGTCTTTATAAACTTTAGACTGTATATGTGCAATTTTTTATGTGTAGCCGAAAGAGGCGTTGCAACATCAATGGGAAATAATGGTTGAAATATCATGCCTTGTTGGAAAGGGTTGTAGAAAGTTAAGATATGGAAAGATATCTTATAGTTGTCTTGCACATAGCAAAGGATCTCATCCCATTTTTGTATATTCTTGGGGTTGTACATGCATAGTATGTTCACTATCATCCTGTTGATGATGAACTGTTTGGTCTCAATCTAGTCTCCTAAATTGAGTTCATTTAATTGTCAACCAGGGTTGGTAAACTGCTGAAGTGAAGTGCACCGTATGTGCCTAGGTGTTTGTCTCTTAATGCATTGTGTGTAGTGTTTTATGATGTTTTTGGTCTTTTGTGATGATTTATGTTGTTTTTGGTCTTTTGGTGGTTTTATGTTCACAAGAAAGATGACTAGAAAGCTAATGGAAGGAGGCTAATGATTAAAAACAGAGTGAAACCTAATTGATTGATGTCAAATGGTAAATGCAAATGCAATATTAAAACAGAATTAAATCTAAACTATGAATAAGCAAAAGAAAAGCTTGATAATGACTTTTAAGCAAATGATTCAAAACACAAACTAAATTTGTCAAATTATTTCATCAAAGGCATTTGAGAGAGAGCTTGAAACATGGTCACTAAGTATGTAAATCTTCCTAATTAAACAGTTTAAACAACTAACTTATAATGATGCAACATTTTATCCTTGATTAGAGATTTGTTGAAGTATGTTTGGAGTAAAACATTGATACCATCATAAGATCTTCTACTCTAAATCTAATTCCTAACTCTATTCTGCAACTCAGTTTTATAGCACTACACTTCACTCAAAGGTTATAGATTTTTGAAATAGTCTATTGAGGAAAATGTTTGTTTGTAAGATGATAAGGAAGTTGCAGAAGTACTTCAAGCCTTAAAGTGATATGGTCTTCTGTTCATATGTTTATGAATCAATTATGGATTTTAGAACAAGAAGAGATTTGTGAATAATGAAGGTTGTTTTGTTAAATTTAACAACTGAAGTAATGCAGTGAATGACAACTGAATATGGAGTGCAAATGCAATGAGTTGAGCTACAACCAAACCTAAAATGTCACTAGCCTAAAACAATGATGAACTACAAGTCATTATCAAACTTAAAGCAAAACAACTGAACATGAGTTAAGTGCAATTAAACTCCGGAGCATCCTAACTAAGCTATCATGCATTATTCTATGGAATTATACAGTCTGTTTGTCCATCATGATTGGTATTTTGGAAGAGTTCCTTCTTGTGGAAGATTTTTTAGAACAATCCTGACTATGTAATTGAGTGCAAATGTAAACATAAAGACTGAAAGCAATTAAAAACTAAGATATCATGGCTATCTCCCACTCATCATTATGATATATTGGACAAGCGTTTAAGAGAAAGAACAACGATGGTACTTAGTGAAAACACACAACTAAAACATTCAAGATCACAATCATGCTTAAGACAGTATAAAGATTACTTGGAAGAGTTTCTTCTTGTGGAAGAGTGCTTATCATAAGTATAACTGTGATGGTGAATAAAAGAGATTACAATTAAATCCTACAATACTATAGCCATTTCCCATTCATCATTATAATCTTTTGGAAGAGCTTCTTCTTTTGGAAGAGTTTTTAGAATGAGTATAACCACAGTAGCTAATGAAAACAACTACTAATTCAAATTCAAAAACGTAAAGGCAGCTAGAATACTTATCTAAATTACGTAAATAAATCCGTGCAAGAGGCAGGGGCCCTCTACCACCTGACGGAATCTAACTCCAAATCAAATCAACGCTTTCAAAACAACACTGTCTGCTTCATTAAAAGTGAAAATAACTTGAACAGAGCACTCTGCGTCTTCAGAAATGTAGCATAGAATCTAAGTAAAATCTAGAACAAAATCTAGCCTAGCTCTCGGTTTCCCAAGTGTTTATATAACAAATGTAAATAACAAGACTTGCAACAATTTCAGGAACATTGTCTTTCCTTATCGAAATTACATTAGGACTCTTGGAGTGGCTACGTAAAAAAGAAAAAGACATCTGGACTAAGACAGTCCTATTAGAAGTCTGTCTTCTTAAATGTGTTCCCACGTATCAAAACCATACCCAGAATTCGTTTCTTCCTTCATGGTGAGCAACGAACCATGTAGACATGACGTGGAATATGCCCATATGCGGTTTTTCTTGAGAGGCCACCTGGAACATACCCAAACGTGAAGACAGCTGTAGAATCGCCGGTTAGCTACGGAATGTCTGCATTCTATAGCTAGTTCCGGTCAAAATGCTTTACAATGGCAAAAATCACAAAACTTAGCAAGTCAATCATGTAAATCATTCTAAAAGTAATTTTAACTAAATTCATTGATCAATTGGGTCTAGGATAGCAATGGACAAAGGAAAATGAGGTAAAGTGGAATGAAAGAAAGCACAATTTTGAGGCTCAACATACCCCCACTGCTGTCTCTTTGCATGTCCTCATGCAAATTATACTATGAACTCAGAGGCTTCTGCAAGAACATCTAATACTCTCCTTCTCCTTTGTCTGGAAGCTAAAGATCTTCTGGGTTTTATGATAACAAGTTTGAACCTTAGGTTGGTAAGTGCCCCGATTAGCTTTTTGTTCCTCTTCTTCAACTTGTCATTGGTCTTTTCCACTTTGTCTATATGTAGGGATAAGGTTGAGTTCATATCAGTTTTGAGCTTGAATTGATCCTTGAGAATTTCATTCTCATTTTTGATGTGTCTATTAAGTATTTCCAACTCATATCTATCCCTTCTTAATACATCTATTTCAGACAGTGGAGGACTAGGGCTTCTCTCCTTACTTTCTGAAGCTCTCTTTTCCAAAGTTTCCACATAATCATAAATTTCTTGTTGAGCAGGGTCAATTTCAGGGGTTCCTTCATTAAAATCCTCTTCAACATCTTCTTCAATGGATGTTTCTTCATCTTCTATATTAATCACCCCTGTTTGTTTGATTTGAGTTTTCCTTAGTTTTCCCTTTAATCTATGGCTTCTTCTAGGCTGAGAAGATCCCTCTCCTTTCTCCATGGCAGATTTCCTGATTACCTTTTCTTCCTTAAGCTGTCTCTTGATTTGAGTCAACTTCTCTGAAATGATTTCCTCACTACTTTCTTGGACTGTTTTATCAATTTCAACTTTTGAGGCTCTCCATTTTCTACTTCTCTTTGTAGGCTGTGGTTCTGGTGAGGGTTCTTTTGGTTCTTCAAAATGATTTCTTGTCAAGAAATTGTCCCATGTATCATTTGTTTTGGTTAAATTATGTTCAATCAAAATTTTAACCAAACCATGATGATATAAAGTTGTCTCTAAAAATTGAACCCTTCTTTGAACACAGGAAGCCATCTTTTTCAAGCTTTGAAGCAATAAATAGGGTAGGTTTAAGTCTTCCCCCAGAAAATGCATTATCAGTCTAATGTGGTAGACATAAAATGTACCATATCTACCCTCACATGTAATAAATTTTTGCAGAAGAAGTAGTATGTTTCTCCATTTATTTTTCAATGTAGAACTTGGAATTCCTTTCTTAAATACAGTGACATCCATACCTGGTGATTTTAGAATTTGCTTCCAGGATTCATTGTGGAATTCTCTGTTTTTGAACCATCTCTCTCCATTTCTAAGCAACCCTGTAGCTTCTGCAATGAAAACTTCAGTGACAATAAATTTGACATCCCCCACTTCAACTTCAACTCCTTGAAATGATCTTGCAAATGTTTTAGTGACCTCTTTGTGGAAGCCATTAAATTTCTCCAAAAATTGAAGCCATCCTATCTGTTGCAACATTTCTTTGCATTGAGGGTAGCCTTCTAAGTATTTTGAACCCACTGGTTCAGTTCTTACAATGAAACCCATAATTGTTTCTTCAATGTTCAGATTAACACTCTTCTACCCACATAAACAATAACTTTCACCTTCGAATTAAAATGGCTTCAAGTTCTTAATGAAAATGGCTTCAAACTTCGGAATGATATACCTCTGATTGATAGTGACAACAGCTTCAAACTTCGAGCTGATATACCTCTGGTTGACAATGAAAACAGCTTCAATCTTCGGACTGATATGCCTTTGTTGACAATGGAACTTTGGACTGATATGCCTCTGTTTGACAGTGACAAATGGCTTCAAATTTCCCACACTACTATACCTCTGTCTCTCGGTGGCAAATAGTTTCAAATTCCCATACTGCTATATCTCTGTCTCTTGGTAACAAATGGCTTCAAATTCTTCAATGCTATACCTCTGTCTCCTGGTGACAAATGACTTCAAATTCTTCTCTGCTATACCTCTGTCTCCTGGTGACAAATAACTTCAAATTCTTCACTGCTATACCTCTGCGTTTATAGTGATAATGCTCAATCTCTGCCCACGGTGATTCAAACTGATATACCCTTTTTGCTCTGCTCACAATGATAAGAATATCTCTGTTTGCGGAATGCAATGCCGGCTACAGAATGGAGTGATGGAAGTAGTCACGGAATGGGGTAATGGAGTGAGGTGGAGGAAACAAATTAATGATTGAAAAGATGGCGGGGATTTTTACAACGGCAAAGAGAATCATCATTGAATGATTTGGTTAAGAGACATGAAGAATTCAAATACTTTGGCCATTTCAACCGCTTAAATGATGTCGGATATGGAATTTGAAATGAGAGATTTTAATCCAAAGTCTGTGGAGGGTTTATTGGTCTTGATCAATAAAAATAATTAAAACAACCTTTTCGAACAATTCATAACTAAAACTATGCTAAAATTTATGAAATGCCATTATAATCTAAACTTGTTACCTCTACTTTTCATTTGATTTTTGTAGTCTTTGTCTTCTTTGTTCACCTTTGGAAGAGTCTTCATAATCCTTCTTGATGCTTTTTATTCATGGATACACTGGATCATTTTTTTGCAATTCTAATGTCTGCTGACTAATGCCTTCAGGATTTGTAGCTGCGGAATGTCTGGCTAGCTGCGGAAAGGCTGAACAGCTGCAGAATGTCTGTTAAGTTGCAGAATGTACCTGTAGAGCATTTTGATCATGGAATGGAGTGGTTTGGGAATATAGGTGAAATGTTATATGGTATGAATGAAGATGGATGATGAGACATGATATGTATGAAGTGGATGATGAAATGGAATGGATTCAATTTATGAAATGGAGTGAAAGGACATAAGAACTGCTCTGCAATCCATGACATGTTTTATTCATTTACAGCAAGACATCAAACTTTAAATCTTGACATGAAAATGAGATGGATGGAATATGGAACGAAATGAATGAAATATGGAATGAAGTAGAGTATGAATGAATGAATAAAATGGAATATGGATGGATAAGTGAATGAAGTGAAATGAAATGAGATGGATCATAAGCACGATGGATCTGAACTTATGATTTTGTAACAAATGCTTGCAAAAACAAAAATGGGAAAAGTTAGAGTGTCAGAAAGACTCTGACTTTCACCCTATCTTTTCTGTATAAACATGCCAATCAATGATTGGTTTTCATGTTTATACCTTTATTTTTTTTTTATTTTTTTTTTAATTTTTTTTTTAAATTTTTTTTTTTTTTTTTCAAAGAAATACTTCAGAAAATTTAATCAAGTTGATGAAGAAGAAGAATTCTTCTTCATTAACTTCACATCACTGCATTCTTGGAACTTCTTGACAAATTATTCTCTTGAGAGTGGTTTGTGATACAACTTCAATCTATGACCATTCACAAGAAAAGTGACATCTTCTTCATCTATAGTTCTGATTTTTACTGCCCCATTATCAAAAATTTCAACAATTTCATATGGCCCAAGCCAATGTGTCTGAAATTTACCTTGAAAATCCTTGAATTTTGAATCAAACAAGAGAGCCCAGCCACCCTCTTTGAATTTCTTCTCTTTGATGTATTTGTCATGCCATCTAGCCCTTTGTTGTTGGACTAGACTTGTTTTCTGAACTGCATCTTGTCCGATCTCATCCAATTCATTAATTTTCTCCAGACTATGCTTTTGTGCCTCCGTTAAATCAAGTCCTAGCTGAACTGCCATTTTGAAGGTTTGAATTTGGAACTCTATGGGAAACAAAACTTGCTTTCCATAAACAAGCTCATAAGGAGTATGGCCTGTTGTGTTTCTCCATGTAGTTCTATAGGTCCACAAGGCTTCAGGAAGCCTATCTACCCAATCTCTTCTATGTAAATGAACAGTCTTTGTTAGGATTCCTTCAATGATCTTATTAGTAGATTCCACTTGACCATTTGCTTATGGATGATAAGGAGTAGATTTTCTATGTCTGATTTTGTACTTCTCCATCATTTGCTCCACTAGCCTTGATGTAAATTGAGCTCCTTGATCTGTAACAATTTCCCTTGGGACACCAAAACGAGTAAAAATATCCTCAAAAAGAAAAGTAACTACATATGCTTCATTAGCAACAAGTAATGGTTTAGCTTCTACCCATTTAGTAACATAATCAGTGCAAACTAATATATATTTCTTTTGTCTTGATGGAGGACTAATAGGTCCTACAAAATCCAAAGCCCATTTTTCAAAAGGTTCAATATGTACCTGAGGTTGTAATGGCATCTCACCCGAAGGAGAAGGTTTCCCTACCCTTTGGCAACTGTCACACCTTTTGACATACTCTTTAACATCTTTAAACAAGGATGGCCAATAATATCCTAAATGAAGGATCTTATAGGCTGTCCTCTTATCAGCAAAGTGTCCGCCACAAGGTTCATCATGACATGCTTTGAGAATCTCAGGCATCTCATCTTCATGAACACACCTTCTAATGATCAAATCTGGACCTGTCTTGTACAACTCATTAGCAACCCATGAATATTTTGCACTATCACAAATGATTTTTCTTTTATCCCTTGCATTCATAATTGAAGGAAATTTTCCTGAAACTAAATAATTAGCAATATTAGCAAACCATGGAGTTTGAGTAGAGATTGCAAAAAGATATTCATCAGGAAATTGATCTTCAACCGGAGTGTCATCTTTGATATTTTGAATTCTAGACAGGAAATCAGCCACAGTGTTTTGTTTTCCAGGCCTATCTAGAATAGTAATGTTGAATTCTTGCAATAATAACAACCATCTTATAACTCTTCCATTAGTAATTGATTTATTCATTAAATATCTAATTGCAGAATGATCAGTGTGAACAAAAGTTTCATAGCCTGTTATATAGTGTCTAAATTTGTTAATGGCATGAACAACAGCTAAAAACTCTTTTTCAGTTACAGTATAGTTTAACTCTGCGGGAGTCAAATTTTTACCGATATAATAGATGGCATAGGGAATTAAATCTTTCTGTCCCAATACTGCTCCTAAAGCTGTATCGGAAGCATCTGTCGAGATATGAAAAGGTAACTTCCAGTTAGGTCCCCTTAATATAGGTGCTTCAAAAATTTTGGTTTTCAGGGTTTCAAAAGCTAACTGGCAATCAGAAGTCCACTTAAATTCACAATCTTTGGTGAGTAATTTGAAGAGAGGAGATGCTATTTTGGTGAAGTTTTCTATAAATCTCCGATAATACCCTGTAAATCCTAGAAAACTTCTAACATCTCTTTGACAACTTGGAATGGATAAGTTAGAAATAACTTCAACTTTCGCCTCATCAACTCTAATCCCATCCCCTGAAATGTGGTGCCCTAAAAAAATACCTTCAGTGAACATCATAAAACATTTTTCATGACTAAGTGAAAGGTTTGCTTCTTGACATATTTTTAAGACTTTTTCCAAGTTTTCTAAAGCCTCTTCAAATGTATTCCCATAAACTGTGAAATCATCCATGTACACCTCTACACAGTCATGTATTAGATCTGAAAAAATTCCTAATACTGCCCTTTGGAATGTTGCAGGTCAATTGCACAATCCAAATGGTAATACTTGGTAGGCATAGGTACCCCAAGGACAAGTAAATGTGGTTTTATCTTGGTCTTCAAGTGCTACTTGGATTTGATTGTAACCACTAAATCCATCCAGGAATGAAAAGTACTTTTTACCTGCTAGTGTATCTAATACTTGATCTATGAAAGGTAAGGGAAAATGGTCTTTAAGAGTAGCTTTATTCAATTCTCGGTAGTCAACACACACCCTCCATTTTCCATTTTTCTTAGGTACAATTACTAAAGGAGAAACCCACTGACTATCTGAAATAAGATAGATGAAGTTAACATTTAACAATTTTTGTAATTCTTCCTTGACAATTTCCCTAAGATTTGGATTCATCCGTCTTTGAGGCTGTCTGATTGGTTTGCAATTTGCCTCTATATAGATGTGATGAGTACAAGTCTTAGGACTTATCCCTTTCATGTCAGTGTATTCCCATGCATATGCAGAAGAATGTCTCTGTAATATTTTGACTAACTCTTCTTGTTGAGATTTTTCTAGGTTTTTGTTTATGTTCAAGGTTTTACCTGGAAAAATTTCACTTGTAGAGCTGCCAAATTTGTCCATAGAATGAAGAGACATCTGCCTAGATGACAAGAACTCAATATTGGATCCCTCTTGAAATGATTCATGTTTATGTTCTGGAGAGGATTCAAAGTTTTCTAGAGTATTCAAAATTTGATTATCTTCACTAATTTCTGAAATTGTGAAGAGTGGTTGTAAATATTCTTCATCCTCTATCCATTGAGTGTCATCTAGATCTGTAATTGTCCTAGCTGGAGGATATAAAGTGAATTTCTTTTTTGAACTTCCATCAGAAATATACATATCACCGGACCTACAACTAATAAAAGCATCAGCTGTAGCCAACCAAGGTCTTCCTAGTATGACAGGATGGCCTCCTAGATTATTCTTGGGTGTCAGGATCATGAAATCCACGGGGTACTCCCAAGAGTCTAGGGACACTGGAATGTCTTCTATTACCCCATCTGGTCTGATCACAGATCTATCTGCTAATTGTAATAGTGTGGGTGTAAAGAGAAGATTAGGAAGTTTCAGGTTGTCCATGATTTGTCTACTCATGATATTTATTGCTGCTCCTAAGTCAATGAGTGTGTTTTGAATTTCAATTCCATTGATGTGAATTTTGACAACTGGATTTCCTGGGTCAAGGTACTTTGGAATAGTAATCTTACCCATCATAATGTCTTCTATTTGTCCTACCAGTTGAATTTTCTTGGTTTCTCTTATTCTTTTTCTTGTTGTCTTCATACTCAACTCCTTTATTGTTTTGGCTAAAATTGGGATTTCCTTGATGGCTTGCAATAATGGAATTTTAATGCAAACATTTCTCAACTCATCTAAGAAATCATAATTAGGCACTATTATTTGTTTTTCTACACCTTTATCAATTTGTAGTCTTTCCGGAAAGGGAGGTATAGAAGTAGATGTGGATGGTTGCTCTAATATTGGAGTTGGATTTATTGGATCTTTTTGTTTTAGTTTTTCAATGTTTTGGTCTTGAAAGGATGTATCTTCCTCAAGACTTTTATTAACCCGTAGGGAGTCTTCCTCAGAATTATCTTGTTCTTGTATGATCACAGAAGGTTTCCTCTTCTCAAGTATCCTTCTAGACCTAAGTTGAACATCACTAAGGTCTAGAGGAGTAATTAAATAAGTTGGAAATTGTTGTCCTTCTATCATATATGTATTCTGAGGGTTCTTATTATTAGGGTTTGGTATGGGCTGAGCTGGCAATTGATTGGATTTTTGAGGGAATGGTAATGGAAGTGGTTGATTTTGATGAGATTGGTTCGGATGATGTTGTTGAGGATTTTGTTGAAAATTTTGTTGAAGATTTTGAGGAAAATTTTGTTGGGAATTTTGAGGATAAAAATGTGGAATTGGTGGATAGGATGGTGGATACTGATAATATGGAGAGTATCTTCCATAGGGACCTTGTGATCCTTGTGCCCAAGATTGAGATTGATTTTGAAATTGGGGCCAGGGTTGCTGCCAAGAATTCCAAGGTGGAGGTTGATTATACATTTGATCATGGAATCCTTGTGTCTGGGGTCCCTGCCAAGGTCTTCTAGATACAAAGTTAAGAGATTCTGTGGAGTCTGTAGGAGTTTCTTCTTGAAAAACAGCCTTGAGACTAGGAAGAGAAGGACAATTCTTGGTCTCATGTTTCTCGGAACAAATAACACATGTTTCTACAACTTTGACATCTAGAGGACACTCTCTCAAGGCATGTTTCTTCCTACATTTGGGACAAAAGATTGCCAAGGCATCAGATTCAACCTTTTGCTTGTTTTGTATCTTGAGGGTGTCTATTTGTTCACTAAGACTCCCTAAGATGTCAGATTTAAAATCATCAAGCATATGTCCTATTTCTGATCTACTTACTGTCCCAGAAGCAGATTTACTTGCCCTTGCAAGAGCAGGATCTCTTGGACCTTTGGCGGTTTTAGATTTCCCTCTGGAAAGGTTGATACATAACTCAGATATTTCAGGTAATGTGAGTTGTGATATATCCCCTTTTCCCATCATGTTAAGGATATCCAACCATTCATCCCTAATTGTTTTCAACAAAAGAGATTTTAAAGTGTCTTGATCTAGGTTTTCCATTTGTGCCCTTTTTATGTTGTATTTTAATCTTTCCAACAAATCTTCTAAGTTTTCATCTTCTTTTTGTAACATCTTGAACACTTCTTCCTTATGATTAACCGGCATACAATAATCCAAGTATCTCTATAGAAATGCTTGTTTCATGTCTTCCCATGTTCTAATAGAACTACTGTTTAAACTCATAAACCACTTCAATGCTGCTCCCTTCAAAGTTGAAGGAAATAATTTCAGTTTTTGAGCATCTTGTAAGTAGTCATAAGTCCTACACGGCACTTCAAATTCGAATAAGAAAGTTTCAGGATCTTCAGTTTTAAGTCCATAGAAGTTTGGAAGGACAGAGGGTGAAATGTTTTTCATGGTTGTATTGGTTTCTTCATCGAGTATAGGGAACCCAAAAGAGCTTCCTATTCTACCTCTTCCTCCATCTGCACCTCTACCTCCTCTTCCTCCTTCTCCTCTACCTCTACCTCTACCTCCTCCAAATAATGTGTGTTCTCCATTAACAACTCCTCCTCCTCCTTCTTCTGCCATGGTTGACTCTCCTGTGGAAATAGAAAGGTTTGTGTCCCTAACAGGAGTCTTTAGATCTTCTATAGCAGGTTCAGTAGATGAAGTGGAAGGTTTCTCTAATGGAATAGGTGACCTTAGATCTTCTAGAGGTCCAGGATAAGTAAAGGATGGAAGATGGGTTTGAGTTGAAGGTGTACTGGCTCTGGATCTAGATGAAACAAATGGTGTTCTAGATATCAAACTTCTGCCTCTGCTGCTTATAAATCTTCCCCTTGAATCTCTCTCCCTACGCATAAAATTGTTTTTGGATGCTAAGAAACAAAGGTTACCTAGTTTTCACTTCCCCGGCAATGGCGCCAAAATGTTGGGTCTCAGTCTAGTCTCCTAAACTGAGCTCATTTAATTGTCAACCGGGATTTGTAAACTGCTGAAGTGAAGTGTACCATATGTACCTAGGTGCTTGTTTCCTAATGCGTTGTGTGTAGTGTTTTGTGATGTTTTTGGTCTTTTATGTTGATTTATGATGTTTTTGGTCTTTTATGTTGATTTATGATGTTTTTGGTCTTTTGGTGTTTTATGTTCACAATGAAAATGCCTAGAAAACTAATGGAAAGAAGTTGGTGGTCAAAAACAGAATTAAGCCTAATGTATGGAATGGCAAATGCAATTGGAAACACTGGAGAAGAATCTAAACTGTGACTAAATAAAAGCAAAGCTTGATAATGACTTTTAGGTAAATGACACAAACTAAACTTGAGAAATGATCACTAAGTATGCAAATTCTCTACATAGACAGTGAAACAACTAACTTACAATGATGCAATACTCTGTCCTAAGCTCTTTTATTCTATGACTAATTCCTAGTTCTATTCTGCAATTTAATTGAATATCACAGAACCTTTACTCAAAGAGTTATTGGTTTCTTTTTCAAAGTAGTTCTTTTGAGGAAGAGCTATGTTTATAAAATGATGAGGAGATTGCAGAGAGATTTCAGACCTTATAGTGATGTTGTCTTCTGTTCCTATGGCTATGGATCATTTGTAGTTTTTAGAACAAGAAGATGTTTGTGAATAATGAAGGTTGTCTTGTTAATCCTAACAACTAGAGTAATCTATTGTGCAATGGATGACAATTTGAATATGAGATGCAAGTGCAATGAGTTAATCTAAGAATGAACCTAAGATGCCACTAAACTAGAACAATGTTGAATTATAAGTCATCATCAAACTTTGAAACAAAGTAACTGAACATGAATTAAATGCAATGAAACTTCGGAGCATTCTAACTATGCTAACATGCTTTATTCTATGAAGTTACACAATCTATTTGTTCATCATTAGTGATATTTTGGAAGAGTTCCTTCTTTTGGAAGGGGTAGAACAATTATGACTGTGTAATTAAATGCAATTGTAAGCAAATGGACTGAAAGCAAATGAAAAACTAAGTTATCATACCCATACCCTACTCGTTATTATGATGTCTTGGGCAAGCGTTTAAGAGCAAGAACAGAGATGATACTTAGTAAAAACACACAACTAAATCATTCATTATCACAGTCATGTCTTGAACTTCTTAAGGATGTCTTGGACGAGTTTCTTCTTGTGGAAGAGTGATTAGAACAAGTGTAACTATGATAGTGAATAGCAAAAACTACAACTAATTCCTACAGTACTATAGCTATTCATCATTCGTCATTATAATCTGTTGGAAGAGTGTCTTCTTGTGAAAGAGCTGGAATGAATATAACTACAGTAGCTAGTTAAAACAACTACAAATTCAACTCCTATTTCTACAATACTATAGTCATTCAACATTCATCATTATGGTCTTTTGGAAGAGTATCTTCTGGTGGAAGAGTTAGAATGAATACAACTATAGTAGCTAACAAAAACAACTATTAATTCAAATGCAAAACGTAAAGGCAGCTAGAAAAACTTATCTAATTTACGCAAAATAAATCCGTGCAAGAGGCAGGGGCCCTCTACCACTTGACGGCATTCAACTCCAAATTAAATCACGCCTTCAAAATAACTTTTTCTGCTCCATTAACGATGCAATAGTTTGAACATAACACTGCGTTTTCAGGAATGTATCACAGAGTTTGAACAAAATCTAGCAGCAAATCTAACATAAAATCTCTAACCAGCTCTCGGTCTCCCCAAGAGTTTATAAAGAAAATGCACGTAACAATAATTACAACAATTTAGGAATAATGTCTTTCCTTATCCGAATCACGTTAGGACTCTTTGAGGTGGCTACGTGAAGGAGAAAAGACATCTGGACTGAGACAGTCCTAATAGAAGTCTTCCTTCATAAATGTGTTCCCCACGTTCAAAACCCTACCCAGAATTCATTTCTTCCTCCATGATGAGCAACGAACCATGTAGACATGACATGGATCATGCCCATATGCGGTTTTTCTCAAGAGGCCACCTGGAACATACTCAAACATGAAGGCAGCTGCAGAATCGCCGGTTAGCTACAGAATGTCTGCATTCTGCAGCTAGTTCCGGTCAAAATGCTTAACAATGGCAAAAATCACAAAATTTAACAAGTCAATCATGTAAATCATTCTAGAAGTAATTTTAACTATATTTATTGATCAATTGGGTCTAAGATAGAAATGGACAAGGGAAAATGAGGTAAAAATGAGGTGAAGGAAAGCACAAATTTGAGGCTCAACAATGATTTTGAGATTCATTATGATAAAAAACAAGGTCTATATACATCGTATGATGACAAAAGAGATGATGATGAAAATCATTATCAAGACATGGAAAATGTCATCATAGAGCCACAAAGAGAATATGACCTTAGAAGCAAAACCAGTCAACAACCCTCCAACACCATATCCTTTGACAAATCTTCACAAAACAGCACGACAACCAAGCCTAAAACGGTCAAACACAAGGAAAAAACGGTGGCTGTAAATTCTGATAAAGGTAAAGAGAAAGGCACTCAAAACACTGAAAAACAGAGTGCAGACTCTAGCAGTACTAAGACTTCAGCTAGTACTCCTAATACAACCATTATGTCAAGTGTAAATAAAACAAATTAGCAAGTTGTTGTTGCTGATAAAGTGACAACTAACAAGGCTGAAACCAGCACTTCAAAGAATCAAATTCCTTTCAGCCTGGAACATGAAATTTCCAAGATTAAAATCTCTGTTCCCTTAACCGAGTTAGCTGCCCAACATGTATACAGAACTCAAATTTGGAAGGCTTTAAATATAGTGGAAAATGGAGATACAGTCAATCTTAGTGATGACCAGCCTGAGCTTATTTTTGGTCCAAAGATTGAAGGTAGATACCAAGAGGGACATGTTCCTCCTTTCTACGTGAGTTTAAACGTTCATGACAAAATTTTGCACAACGCTATGCATGATTCCGGGGCTTCTCATAATTTAATGCCTAAAGCGGTGATGAGGAGCCTCGGGCTAGAAATCACCAGACCTTACAAAGACCTTTACTCCTTTGACTCAAGTAGAGTAAAATGTCTAGGATTGATCAAAGACCTCTGTGTTAACTTAGCCCAAATCCAAGCCAAATGCTTACTCATGGACATTGTTGTGGCTGATGTGCCCCCAAAGTATGGAATGTTATTATCAAGATCTTGGGGAGCTAAGTTACAGGGGACTATGCAGATGGACATGACGTATGTGACTATCCCTGTTTTCAATCAGACTAGAAGACTTTACAGGGAGTCTCATATGCAATATACGGTCACAAGTCAGGACAGACCTCAAAACTCTCCTCTCTATTCTGTAAGTATAGGCCTTGATTCTTTTATCATGTTTAACGATGAAGCACTTAGTGAACAAATCACGTTATCAGGATTAATGGCCGATAGAGAGGAGGAGGTAAATACCACGGAACTATCGAAACAGTTTGCTGAACCTGTACAATCTAGTGAAAAAAACACAGGTCTGGAGCTTCTAACTATGCGTCCTTTACCTTTGAAAATTGAGAGTCAGGAAATTGCATCTCCATTCACTAAAAAATCTGAAGGGATAAAACAAATTAAATTGGGGGTTGCTAATCATGAACAATCACAAGGCACCGTAGTTGTAGAGGACATTCGCCAAACAGACGAAGCTGAAAACAATCCTCTATGGAGTATGCATTTTGACGGGTCATGCACTAGAAATAACGTTGGTGCAGGTGTCTGGATTCGCAACACTGTAAGTAACCACACCGAATGTATTTCCTGTAAATTAAAATTTCAGTGTTCCAACAACATAGCAGAATATGAATCCCTTCTCTTAGGCTTGCATCTCTTGAAGAAGTTAGGAGCCAGAAGAATTAATGTGTATGGGGATTCTGAGTTAATCATTAGGCAAGTCAACGAGGAGTATAACGCAAATCATCCCAGACTTAGAGCCTATCGGAACGATGTCATGGACCTTTTAAAAACATTCGAGGAGTCCAAGCTGTCTTTTGTCCCAAGAAAAAGAAACATTGCAGCTCACAATTTAGCTTTTGCGGCCAGGACATGTCTAACGCCATATGAAACCGAAGACAACATGACTCCGATAAAATTTAGACCAGCCATGCCTGATAACGAAAAATATTGGCAGGTGTTTGAAAACGACAAACAAATAGAAGACTTCATGCAATTCAGAAATGATTTCGAACTAAACGGTTCGGACTCGACTATGAAACAGACTGCAAGGAAGAAAATTTTCTGGATAAAGAAGAACCGTCTGTGGAACTTGCTAATATAAACCTGTTATCTGGAAATCTTGAAGGTAAAATAGAAACGAATGCAGAGTTTGAAACAGAGGAGTTAGAAAATCTGCACTCCAAAGATGAAAGGTTGCCTACGGGTCTGACCCCTTTAGAAGAGTTGTTTGATTTTAACGATGTGGCAAATAAGCCAAAATTGGAACCTGTAGAGACTGAAGTGGAGGAATGCAATATAGGTAGTAAAGAGAAACTGAAAATGATCAAACTGTCCAAAACTTTGCCAGCTCACATTAAACTCAAATACATAGAGTTGTTCAAAGATTTTTCTGATGTTTTTGCATGGAGTTACGAAGATCTTAAATCCTATGACACTGAAATAATACAGCACAAAATCCCTCTTAAAGAAAACCAAAAACCATTCAAACAGAAACTGCGCAGAATAAACCCTGTCCAGTTGCCGTTGGTTCAGAAGGAGATCATGAAAATGTATGATGTTGGTATTATTGTCCCTGTTAGATATTCTGAATGGGTATCTAATCTGGTGTCTGTTAGGAAGAAAACTGGAGAAATCAGGCTTTGTATAGACTTTAGAGACTTAAACAAAGCTTCATTAAAATACAACTACCCTTTACCAAAGATGGATCACATTCTACAAAGGGTGGTAGGGTCTAGAAGAATTTCTTTGTTGGATGGCTATTCGGGGTACAATCAGATCTTGGTTTACCCTGCTGATCAATTAAAGATAGCCTTTACTACACCCTGGGGCACCTTCATGTATGTGAAAATTCCCTTTGGTCTAATGAATGCTGGAGCAACCTTTCAGAGAGCCATGGACATAGCATTCTCAGAAGAATTGGGCTTCTTCATCATTATCTATCTTGATGATGTAACTGTGTTTTCAAAAACAGATGAAGAACACTTAGAACATTTAAGGAAATTTTTCGAGAAGTGCAGAAAGTTTGGGATATCTTTAAACCTTAAGAAGACTTTATTTGGTCTCCAAGAAGGTAAAATTCTTGGGCACATTATTTCTGAAGAGGGTATTAAGATTGATCCCAAGAGGATTGAGGCCATATTGCAAATCTCTCATCCTCGAAACATAAAAGAGTTGCAGTCTTTCATTGGAAAGATAAAATTTTTGAGAAGGTTCATCCCTAACTTAGCTGAGCTCCTGAGGAATATCACAAACATGTTAAATAAGGAGCAAGGGGTAAAATGGACCTTGGAAGCAAAGACATCCTTTGAGTTGGTGAAACAAGCATTAACCAAAACACCGGTTCTCATAAGTCCTGATTTTTCAAAGGATTTTTATATCTTCTCATTTGCATCAGAACATACCATAGCTGCTGTCCTTTTACAGAAAAATCCACAAGGACAAGTGCAGCCTATTGCATTCTTTAGTAAGGCATTGAGGGACGCCCCATTGAAGTACAACATTATGGAAAAGCAAGCTTTTGCTTTGGTGAAAGCATTGAAAGACTTTAGGGTATACATCCTTCACTCACACATCATTGCCTTTGTCCCAAATTCAGTTGTCAAAGATATTCTAACACGTGACCTAGATGGTAAGAGAGGTAAGTGGATTGCTGTTATTCTTGAATATGATTTAGAGATAAAACCCACTAAGCTCATCAAAGGCCAAGGTCTAGCTAGATTAATGGCTGAATCAAATTGTGAAGTTCTTGATGTTCATATGATTAATGCTTTGGATAACCAAGAATAATTCTCAACTCCCATTGTTGAAAACCATTTTATGAATTCTCCTTGGTATGCTAATATTGTTTATGTTTTGCTCAAATTGAATACACCTCCTGGTTTGACAAAAACAAAGGCAAGGTTCTTGAAGCTGAAAGCAGTAAACTATTGCATTATTGATAGATGTCTTTATTGGAAAAATGCAAGTGGTTTATTGCTTAAATGTTTGCCTAAGTTCGATGCAGAGAAGGTCAAGCAGGAATTCCATGAAGGAGAGTGTGGAGGCCACTTATACTGGAAGTCAACAACCAACAAAATTTTGAGGGCTGGTTTCTATTGGCCTACTCTGTTTCATGATGTTGACAAGGTGACCACCACTTGCCATAAATGCCAGTTGTTTGAAGGCAAGACAAAATTACTACCCCTACCTCTGCATCCAATCACTGTTGAAGCCCCTTTTCAACAGTGGGGACTTGACTTCATAGGAGAAATCCATCCATCATCTTCTGCCCAGCATAAATGGATTCTCACTGCCACAGACTATTTCACTAAGTGGATAGAATCCATACCTTGTAGACAAGCCAATGACTCAGTTATCATAAAATTAATGGAGACCAATATCCTCTCCAGATTTGGTTGTCCTTCTAAAATCATCACAGATAATGCAGCAGCATTTGGATCAAAGAAGATAGTGGAATTCTGTTACAGATATCAGATAACATTGGGGCATTCTACGGCCTATTACCCTCAAGGTAATGGACTTGCAGAGTCCTCAAACAAAAGCTTAGTGAACATAATCAAGAAATTGTTGGAGGACAACAAGAAGTCTTGGCACACAAAGCTGGTCCATGCACTTTGGGCTGACAGATTAACTTTGAAGAAATCTATTGGTATGTCACCTTTCCAGCTTGTGTATGGTACAGATGCAATTTTTCCTAACAGCCTTGGTGTACCAGTTATGAAGTTGATTCGGGAGTTGCAGACTGAAGAAAATGACATGATCAGAAGAATAAATCAGACCATTCATCTTCAGAAAATCAGAGAGGAAGTATATAACAAAGCATTGCAGAAACAGGACAGCATCAAAAAGCTTTTTGACAGAAGAACAAAGGCCAACGATTTCAAGATCGGGGACAAAGTTTTAAAGTGGAACTCAAGGAGGGAAGAAAAGGGCAAGCATGGAAAATTTGACAACCTATGGCTTGGCCCTTATTCTATTCATTCAGTTGCTGGTAATAATGCATTTTTCTTACAGGAACTGAATGGAACAGATTTGTTTGGGGGTCCTGTCAATGGCAGGATTCTTAAGCATTACTTCTCTTGATCCATGTTATGTTTTGAAGCTTTTTTATCTTTTTTCCATTATGAATATTCCATTCACCATTGCATTCAAAGTTATGAAAAATCAAAAAATACAAAAAACAAAGAAAGGAAGAAAAGAGGGCAGAATGAAAACAAGAAAGGCAAATCCCCATGCCAAAAAGAGAAATAAATCTGAAAGTGTGCAAGCTCAAATGCCACTCCTCAAAAACACACTTCTAGTTAGTCAAAATGTTTAATCTTGACTAGTTAGCTTTAAATTTTTCTACTGATAGCGTAGTGAATTCGATTTACCAAACTATTCAATCTTGGCTTATCAGTAGATAGATTAGGATAGAAATTGAAGGTTCAAACAAGCTCAAAATCTAAACCAAAGTTTCCAAAGAAAGATGACTCAAAACTATTTTATTTTCTGAGTCACAAGATAGGAGATCTGGTTCTAATCAGCCTAAAATCTGAACCAGAAGAAAAGAAAATACAACTCAAAAGCAAAGCAAAAACAGAGCTGTGAAGAAAAGAGAAGGCCATGATAAGAGACTTTCAGATCTTAAGCCTTCCATTTTGATTTTAAAATTTCTGCAAATAATAATCTATGTGCAGCTTGTTTTTATGCCATAGATCACAGCAAGTCAAACAGCTTAATCTTGACTTGGCTGTTTTTAAATTTCTGTCGTAGAAATTAAAGAATGAAAATCTGTTGGACAGCTTAATCCCAACAGACAGTAGATTAGGTAGAGAAACATCTGAGCTCAACTGTTTAATCTGAGTTCAGGGAGAAATAAGGAGTAGCATTAGATTAGTTTTTTATGCTTTCAAAAGAATAAAATGTTGTGAATAGAGTTTTCCAATCCAAGTGCACTCTAATGAAGAAGAAAAAATGTTAGATCTATAGGATTGGGTAGGTAGAAAGTTGTATTGATAAAAATACATTGTTTTCATGGTTGCTAATATGCTTTCAGAAGATCATCCAGCAAAAGAAGCGCAACCCAATGGATCAGGCACAAGTCAGCCTCCCAGAGAATCCAAGTCTGAAGTTCTTGATACCTTCAAGAAGGCATCATCCCCAAGTGGAGCCACTATTAGCCACCTATAATATTTTGTTATACCAAAAGGTGGCTAAGACTTTTTGAGCCTCCAAGGAACAAATTTTATCACTTAAAAATTGTTGGCTCTTGAAGACTCATACAAGGCCTCATGCCTCTGTCCAAAATCTTCATTGCTGTTACCGCTTTATACTTAGAAATTCTGCTGATTCCAAGTAAAATACTACTGAAAGACCTTCATTTTTCCCCTTCTCAAACCTTCATCTGCTCCCCTTTTTCTCGACAAAACTTCCTTGTTTTCATAAATCCTCTTCTTCCATTTATGAAAATCACTTTCACATAGTTAAAAACCCATTTTTTGACTATCCCGAAACCATCAAATTCCATTGAAAATTATGAAAAATTCATAAAAAATACAAGTATTATGACTATGGACTTAAGCCCCTTTGGGCTAAGTCCTAACCACTTCCCCACCATACGCTTTGGAGCTGGAACCATTTGCCATGGGTTAAGGCGCTAATCGCATCAGAAAGAATCAAATGTACAAGTCTTTGCCATACTCCGAAGAACTCCGATTGCGATTAGCCTTGCTGCTTAAGACCCCCGATCATATTATTTTCACGTAACCCTGAGCCCGCCCTCGGTGCTTAGACCTTGTGAATATTTAATTCCCAAACCCATTTTTCTTTATAAAACCCAAAACCCGCTTATCCAAACTTTCAACTTAAAAACTTGAAGTCACGTGTTTAATATTTTAATGGGTTGATTGAAAGACCGATCGCGCAATCACAATCGGAGAAATCAAATGGGTAGATCAAAAAGACCCGCATCAAAGTTCCGATGCGATTGGGTCTCGTATGTTAAAAGTTTCCCCCACCCCTGTTTCATATGACTTCCCCCCGGGACCAAGTGTTAAAGACCCCGGGTGCCAATCGCATCGCAACGTTTCAAATGGGTTGATCGAAATGACCAGGCCCGATGGCCCGATTGCGATTGACTCCTTTGTTTTAAATACGCCCCGGGAATATTACATTCCATATATCCGAAGGCCCCGCAGTCGGGCGCCTGTCCACTTTATATATATATTTTCCGCCCGATCCATAAAAACCTTTGATTATTCCAAAAATTTTGGATTTCATAAAATTATACAAGGGTTTCCTCGGCTCATCTCCACCATTGATCTTGTTCTTAGATCGATGGCCTGCGCTCAATCGCATCGCAAAATTTTAATCACATGCGTTTTGTTTACCCCCAATTGCGATCCCCCGATTGTGATCCTCCGATTGAATCTGGACCGTCCACGTGTCCAGATCGGACGATCCAAAATTACTCTGACTTTTTTATCTCCCCGCTCTCCTTTTCACCTCTTCTACGCAGATCTCCACCGTTGGTTGCCTTCATCCAACGGCTACGCTCCTCTCCCGCCTTCTGAAGCAGTCTAACCCATTTCGCAGGATTGCTTAATTGTTTTGTGTTTGATGCAGGTGTTTTAAATGGTTTTCCATTGTATTACAAAGAAATGCCGAGGGCTGGGAATGACGATTCTCATGCCTTCGTTTCATTAAAGAGAAGCCATCCATGGGGCTCCATTCCATGTTTCGTCAGTGCTCTATGAGCATTGATGCCGTAAAGCCCAGCGCGGCTCTTCGCATAGACAAGACACTATTTTAATTCAAACACAGTTAAAGAGTATAAGTTTGAAGACAGAGCACAGCAGAATGAAGATTGAAGACAATATTACGGGGATTACTGCTAAGACGGTTATCAAAAGCCTAATCCCCGACTCAAAACACAGTTTAAAGAAAATCATAAGTGTTTCACTGACAGGAGGGCTTCCACCGCTTCAAATGAGGTGAATAAATTCCTCAGCTACCATAAAAGCCACCTGTTGCCTCAAACCTATCAAACAGAGGCCGAAGTTATTAAAGAAAATCTGATATTCGCCTCCAGCAAAACCAGGTTCACTCTAATCACTCTAATCTCAATAATCTTGTGGTATAGATGACTTGCCCCTTGGTTCACTCTTGATGGTGTTGTTCAATTAAAGCCCTGTTATGACTCCATAGCCCAATGGATTAAAAACCAGTGTTATATCTATCTTTTAGCCATAGCTGTTCTTCCCTCTTGCAACTTCTCACCTTTGAAACTCTTTGCATTCAGGACTTTTCACCTCAAACAGTAATCATGCTCAACCATCTAAAACAAAACAAAACCCTTGGCCTTCATAACTAGCCTAATATCATTATCTCAAACTTCAAAGACAATATCCATCTTTGTACATATTGGAGAGATCCCTCTCCGGATTCAGGAGGGCTAGATCCTAGAATCCCAAAGTTGGTTGAAACGATGTTGTTTCTGTAATTGGACTCTGCCAATCTTGCTAATAAATTACAGAACCCCAACAGGTGGGAAAAACCCTCCTATTTATAAGAAAATATTGGGTCATTCTAGATCTTGGTGTATGATTAAAATAATATTAACCAAATCTATATCCACCTTTTATGGAATATTTTATTATATTTGTTGGAGGGAAAATGTATTTGACTTGGGTCAAATCCCTTTATTTGTGAATAATAAATAAATAAATGATTTATTTATCATTTTAAGGAGGTGGTTAAAAGATAATCAAATAAATAATGATTTATTTAATTATTTATGGGTGATTTAGTCATATTTAACAAGGAATATTATTTAAATAAGATTTAAATAATTATTCCTAGAAAATAATAGGATAAATAAATATTTATCTAATTAATTTCTTTGTTTTGGGTTAAACATGACCAGGAAAATCAAACAAATATAGGTTTGTTTAATATTTCCTTTTGGGGTTTTCTGTTTAGACCATAAACAACCTAATAAATGTGTTTTATTAAGTTATTTTACATAGTGAAGGCAATTTTACTTAGGGTAAAATTGGTCTTACATGGTGTACTTGGGTCTATCTAATGATAGTAGGTTAGATGACCAAAAAATGGTGTAATAGATTGCCCCCCAGCGTGCGAGTGTTAGGAACAAATCGTATGACTGAGGTACGTTGTAGGAACTCAATCACCAGACATCAAAAGGGAGGTCAGAGAGAGAAGTGTAAGGTAGACTAGTGTGCTGAAGAACTAGACCCTGAGGAGACTGTTAGCCCCCCTATGAAATTCTTGACAAGCAAGCTGGG
Source organism: Pinus albicaulis (assembly GCA_034641835.2). NCBI lineage: Eukaryota > Viridiplantae > Streptophyta > Pinopsida > Pinales > Pinaceae > Pinus > Pinus albicaulis. The sequence goes on along the minus strand of CM076584.1, from coordinate 1,702,148,538 downwards.
GGTTGAATTGTTTTGGAGCCTTCAAGGAATGTCTTTCCCTTGAAAACCCATTCTCCTTGAAGTCTCTGAGTGCTTTGCCTTGTATAAATCCTATCTGCTGCCCCTTGTTCCAGAAAGGCCATTCATTGCCCCTTTATACCCCTGCAAATACCCCCATTTTACCCTCCCCTTTCCTTTGTCAGTGTTGTGCATAACAGCCCCTACATTCGAAATTCCTGGCCACCAGCCCCATTTAATTATGTTTAAATCTTTTCATGGCCAAAAACACTCGCCTTCTATCTATCATTATCCTTCCCGCTCATAAAAATACATTATTCAAAGGCTGAAATCCGCAATTAAAATTATATTGGGCCCAGCCCCTTCTCCGCTAGCCCCGCGCCTTTTTCTCTCCATATGACCCGACGCCGTGACCGAAGCATTTCCCCTGTGGGGGCTTTACTCTATCCGTAGGGTCAAACCTTGGTGCCCCTGTAGTTGACTCCTCGGGATGGGTGAAGACTTAATCTAACGGCTGCCATTCACTACGGGGGGTCGCTCCAAAAGTCTCGTGTTCGTATACCTTGCCCCCCGTAGTTCACCTCTGCCGTCCGATCAAAAACCAATCAACGGAGCGGAACTGTTTCCCGTGGTGGTCCCCGCGCCCGCGTTCATTGTGTGAAAACCGGTGGTTTCATTCCGCACCACCCATCCATAGCCGACGATATTTCCTGTGGCTGGGTGACGCGTGTCCGAGTGTACTATTTCGAAAACCGCCCATTTCGCGCATTAATCTTTGGGACAGAATGCTCAGCGGAATTGTTATGAGCCGTCAGATCTGGTGAAGCCTATCCAAGGGCTGTCATTCATCGAAACTGCGCACGGGATAAGCCATCCCCACCGTACCCTTGGCCCGCTGTCTGTCCACCCTAATGTGTTTTCCGCCGTTGATTCCCTTTGGGATTGATGGCCCAGATTTGTCCTCCACTGTTGACTGTTCTTCTATCCCCTAGTCACGCTACGTCACCTCCACATGTCCTCATCGTACGCCCGCATGTCTCACTGCATATTTTTGTTTCCGAAGTCATTTTTACGTGGTTTTCCCATGCAAACTGTTTTCGCTGTGCATCCACCTCCCATATTTCATCGCTTCACTGCGTTTTTTTCGCCATGTCACCGTCTGCACCACCTTTCTCCCCCTCCACATCATCCGCCACCCCATCCATGATTTCCTTAACTTATTTGTGTGTTTTGCAGGGTTATCAAAGGTTAATGGTCGCCATACTGCACGATCTCTATCACAGTAACAGGGTGATTGAGGAAAACCAAGTGCAGGGGTTGTATTCAGAGCCTGATGTTACAGGAAACATTTGGAGGTGTTTGTGTCATAAATTCATCAACGGGTAAGGTTTAAACTCTACCAACCCTCCAGCGCCATTGAAGCTCGAAATTCACAGACAAAGGCAGTACAGGAACAACAGAGAGCTCGAGGCAAGAAATAGAAGACTATGGAGCTTCTGCAGGGATTTTTAGAAGGAAAAGTACACATTTGAAGACCCCGTGGATCACTCAGACGGTCCAATGCACAGAGATATTATGTTATCAGGGTTTCTGTATCAGCAGAGCATTTTTCCATGAAAGGACATGACACACATCATCTTTTCAGTCTACATTGTGCCCATAGGAGGATTTACGCCCTTTCCGCAGTCCTTTACCATCAAGAAGCATTTGTTACACGGTATGGAGACCCTAGCATCATTATTTCTCCAGTTTGTCCAGTCAACAGAGAATGGCATTAATACTGCAGCCAGAGTGCCAGAAGTAAATACACAGATTTAAAGCAGAATGGGTTGCGACTATCCACCTCTTCTGAGCGTTAATTCTTCACCTACCTCTTCTGCTTTGTTTCTCCTATAAGAATCCATAAGAACACATTGTAAAGGTGTTGTTGCTCAGTTGTTCGGCTGTTTTTGTTAGAGGGATTCAGTTTGAATGTTAGAACAGTCTTGGGAGGGAGTTACAGAGTAGTTTGCATGTAATAGGTTGTGAGGAGAAAGTTTGGATTGTATTAGCCATTGGGCTTATTGTACATGACTGGTTTTGCATCAATTAATCAAAGTACATTTCACAGGATCCTGGTCTATTACTATTGGTGATGTTTTTCCTAACTCTGTTTATTACATTTTCATACTGTTTCATGTTCTTCTGGTAGGCAACAGAAGTATAGCATAGGATTCACCCTTGTTAGGTGCCCTACGTTCCTGCTCTCCCTACCTTTAATGTTTTCTGCTTTATGTGTATCTGAGAGTAAATTCATGTGGTTTAACCAGTGCAGTGGATGTTATTGCCTGCTGGCTGATGTATGAACTCGGGGGTTTGCTGCTTAGATGTTTCTTTTTTATCTCTGTTTTTCTCTTGGAGTTTCTAAAGCAGACCTGGAGTTAAATGACCTCTGGTCCGATCTATAAGCAGCCCCTTTGTCCCTCTTTGAGAGCTGCCTTTGAGTATGTCCAAGCAGGTCTGGAGTTAAATGACCTTTGATGTGATCTATAGACAGAAATTTGGTTGTCTTTCTTTCTTCCACCTTCTTTCCTTAATGTTCCATTCCATCATCTATCTAAAAGATCCTTTAGTATAGATGACTTGCCCTTTGGAAGCCTTGACTAGTTGTTGCATGTAATTACCTTTCATGACTCCATAGCCCAATGGATGGCACTTTCTTGGCCTATCCCCTTTGCTGAAGCTTCCTGCTGCTTTGTTCCTTTTCTCCCATTACTTTCTCAGTCTATGATCTCATAACCAACCCAGCAACCAACCAACCAAATTATTTTAAAACCTCCTTTGTGCTTCATACCTAGCCTAATATCTCAATTCGAGCTTCAAAGATATATTATTCTCTTTGTTATTGGAGAGATCCCTCTCCGGGTCCAGGAGGGCTAGATCCTAGGGCCCAAAAGTGGTTCTGATGTTGTCTCTCTTTTGGTCTTGCCAATCTGGCCAAAACATGGGAACCCCAACATAATGGTGACTCCACTGGGGACAGACCACTTTGCCTTTAGATTGGCGGTCACATTGCTGATGGTGGATAGCAGCCTGCTTCAAACGGTCAAATTCATCCACCTGGCGACTCCACACTCCCTATGATCCAAAGACCAAATGACTCCACTGGTGAAGGACACTGAACTTGTTGAGGAGAAGCCTTAGCCTTCTTTGCAAAAGCATGAATCTAAACATGGATAGAGATGCAAAGTATGATTCTTTGTGCGATCAATTAATTGAATTAACAGAAACATTTGGTGAAATGCTGAAGATGCACATGGCTAATATGAATACAGATGATGACTATTTAGAACAACCCATGCATCTCCTAGAACAAGAACAAACTCAAGACCAGGAAGATGAGCAAGGCATGTATGATGCTCAAGAATCTATAGAAGATGAAGAGGAGAGTGATCAGGGACTGCCTGATTTCTTCCCTATGTCTTGTGTTACGCTGACCATAGAATATCAGGACCTAATAGAAAAAACTAATAGGGAATGCTGCTCCAAGGAAATAAAGGACCACATAAAAGAGGCATAATATGATATGGAAGAAGAGGTTCAAGAAAACATTCAGCCTCCAAATCAGCTAATACAAGAGAAAGAGGACTGTTGTTCTTCCGTCCATGATGAAAGGGAAACCCCTTTTTTTACAGAAGAAGAGATTGATCAGATATTAAACCAGAAGTCCACCCCATAAGTCTTCTATAGAACACACACTCTTGCTCTGTCATCTGATGAGTTTGATGATTCAGATTCAGAAGACTCCTCTGTGGATCAGAATGAAGAAAGGCCTGCTGAGGATCCGATAGGTTTGAAGGGTGACATTACTTACAGTTATGATTTTCATTTTTATGATCTGTTTGATGATGATTGCTTTCAAAGGGAAGCCGAACTTGCAGGACCATCATCTTTAGATTCATGGGAAGAAGATCAGAGTCAGCAATCTCAGAGAAGTAATGAAACTAGTCAGCCTATCTATGATACTGATGGGGATAGCTATGATAATATAATAGTAGATGAAGATTATTTGAATCTTCATTTTTCTCTACTACAGATCATCAATGAGACTGGAAACCAGCAGCCTTTCCTTTCAGAAGATGAGGAGGAAAGAAAAGAAGAGATTCTCGAGCAGAATGAAAGCAAAGAGCCTTCTCTTGAAAAAGAGGAAGCAAAGGAATACACCCCTGCTCAAGAATACATTGATCTCTTCATTGAGCTCAACACATCAGATCAGAATATATCAGAGCTCCAGGAGGACAACACTGCCATATATGATGAGTCCTCTAGTTCAGAAGATGAAGAAGATTCTCTTCTCCAGGAGAGCCTCATCCTTGATCCAGTGGAAGAAGGGGAAATCCTGGTTGAAGCCTTCCTGCCAAATATTCATAACCAGGTATCATTTCATGATCCTTATGCATATTTCCTGCAAATATTTGAAGAAGGATCTAGGGTCTTTTTGAGCAGCATGTTGCAAATAGAGAGAACATTTTTCAAGGCTGCTGTTATGGAATAAGAGGAGTGGGAGCTGCCCTGCCTATCCAGCATGCTCAAGGAGTTGAGCAAGAAGGACCATCCATGGGATAATTTGATGGACTGGTTACATTGGAAGAAAATGCTTGTAAGCTAGACTTATAAATATTTCAGTAAAGTAGGGTAGGTAGGAAAGCTCAATAAGGCTTAGTCTATGAGCATGTAGTTAGTTGTTCCAATTCCTGTCTTAGAATGTAGGAGAAGAAACCTGTTGGACAGTTTAATCCCAACAGGTAGTAGATTAGGTAGAGAAATAGATGAGGCCAACAGTTTAATCTGGCCTCATGGATAAATAAGGGTAGATTTAGAATAGGTTTGTTTTTGTTTTTTTTCAAAATAAAATGTGAAGGGGCTGTTAGCTCAAATGCACCCAAAGGGAAATGTTAGAACTGTAGTCTGGGTAGGTAGTTTGGTTGGGAAAATGTTTCTGCTGATATATCATGTTTGTGGCAGCTGAAAATCAACGAAGAAAGATGGCTTATGATAGCAGGCATCTGGCTTACTCCAAAGATCATATATGGTTTCTTGACTCCTCCAAGGAGAAGCCATCCCCATGTGGAGCCACTGTTAGCCCCCCTATGAAATTCTTGACAAGCAAGCTGGGGGCTGAATTGTTTTGGAGCCTTCAAGGAATGTATTTCCCTTGAAAACCCATTCTCCTTGAAGTCTCTGAGTGCTTTGCCTTGTATAAATCCTATCTGCTGCCCCTTGTTCCAGAAAGGCCATTCATTGCCCCTTTATACCCCTGAAAATACCCCCATTTTACCCTCCCCTTTCCTTTGTCAGTGTTGTGCATAACAACCCCTACATTCGAAATTCCTGGCCACCAGCCCCATTTAATTCTGTTTAAATTCTTTCGTGGCCAAAAACACTTTCCTTCTATCTATCGTTATCCTTCCCGCTCATAAAAATACATTATTCAAAGGCTGAAATCCGCAATTAAAATTATATTGGGCCCAGCCCCTTCTCCGCTAGCCCCACGCCTTTTTCTCTCCATATGACCCGACGCCGTGACCGAAGCATTTCCCCTGCGGGGGCTTTACTATATCCGTAGGGTCAAACCTTGGTGCCCCCGTAGTTGACTCCTCGGGATGGGTGAAGACTTAATCTAACGGCTGCCATTCACTACGAGGGGTCGCTCCAAAAGTCTCGTGTCTGTACACCTTGGCCCCCCGTAGTTCATCTCCGCCGTCCGATCGAAAACTAATCAACGGAGCAGAACTGTTTCCCGTGGTGGTCCCCGCGCCCGCGTTCATTGTGTGAAAACCGGTGGTTTCATTCCGCACCACCCATCCATAGCCGGCGGTATTTCCCGCGGACCCAACGATTCCATACACTGGGTGACGCGTGTCCGAGTGTACTATTTCGAAAACCGCCCATTTCGCGCATTAATCTTCGGGACAGAACGCCCAGCGAAATTGTTATGAGCCGTCAGATCTGGTTAAGCCTATCCAAGGGCTGTCATTCATCGAAACTGCGCATGGGATAAGCCATCCCCACCGTACCCTTGGCCCGCTGTCTGTCCACCCTGATGTGTTTTCCGCCGTTGATTCCCTTTGGGATTGATGGCCCATATTCGTCCTCCACTGTTGACTGTTCTTCTATCCCCCAGTCACGCTACGTCACCTCCACGTGTCCTTGTCGTACGCCCGCATGTCTCACTGCATATTTTTGTTTCCGAAGTCATTTTTACGTGGTTTTCCCATGCAAACTATTTTCTCTGCGCATCCACCACCCATATTTCATCGCTTCACTGCGTTTTTTTCACCATGTCACCGTCTGCACCACCTTTCTCCCCCTCCACATCATCCGCCACCCCATCCATGATTTCCTTAACTTATTTGTGTGTTTTGAAGGTTATCAAAGGTTAATGGCCGCCATACTGCACGATCTCTGTCAGAGTAACAGAGTGATCGAGGAAAACCGAGTGTAGAGGTTGTATTCAGAGGCTGATGTTACAGGAAACGTCTGGAGGTGTTTGCGTCGTAAATTCATCAACGGGTAAGGTTTAAACTCTACCAACCCTCCGGCGCCATTGAAGCTCGAAATTCACAGACAAAGGCAGTACAGGAACAACAGAGAGCTCGAGGCAAGAAATAGAAGACTTTGGAGCTTCTGCAAGGATTTTTAGAAGGAAAAAGTACACATTTGAAGACCCCGTGGATCGCTCAGACGGTCCAATGCACAGAGATATTATGTTATCAGGGTTTCTATATCAGCAGAGCATTCTTCCATGAAAGGACACGGTACACATCATCTTTTCAGTCTACATTGTGCCCAGAGGAGGATTTACGCCCTTTCAGCAGTCCTTTACCATCAAGAAGCATTTGTTACACGGTATGGAGACCCTAGCATCATTATTTCTCCAGTTTGTCCAGTCAACAGAGAATGGCATTAATACTGCAGCCAGAGTGCCAGAAGTAAATACACAGATTTAAAGCAGAATGGGTTGCGACTCTCCACCTCTTCTGAGCGTTAATTATTCATTTAATTCTTCACCTACCTCTTCTGCTTTTTTTCTCCTATAAGAATCCAGAAGAACACATTGTAAAGGTGGTTTTTGCTCAGTTGTTCGGCTGTTGCTGTTAGAGGGATTCAGTTTGAATGTTAGAACAGTCTTGGGAGGGAGTTACAGAGTAGTTTGCATGTAATAGGTTGGGAGGAGAAAGTTTGGATTGTATTAGCCATTGGGCTTATTTTACACGACTGGTTTTGCATCAATTAATCAAAGCACATTTCACAGGATCCTGGTCTATTACTATTGGTGATGTTTTTCCTAACTCTGTTTATTACATTTTCATACTGTTTCATGTTCTTCTGGTAGGAAACAGAAGTATAGCATAGGATTCACCCTTGTTAGGCGCCCTATGTTCCTTCTCTCCCTACCTTTAATGTTTTATGCTTTATGTGTATCTGAGAGTGAATTCATGTGGTTTAACCAGCGCAGTGGATGTTATTTCCGGCTGGCTGATGTATGAACTCGGGGGTTTGCTGCTTGGATGTTTCTTTGTTATCTCTGTTTTTCCCTTGGAGTTTCTAAAGCAGACCTGGAGTTAAATGACCTCTGGTCCGATCTATAAGCAGCCCCTTTGTCCCTCTTTGAGAGCTGCCTTTGAGTATGTCCAAGCAGGTCTGGAGTTAAATGACCTCTGACCTGATCTATAGACAGAAATTTGGTTGTCTTTCTTTCTTCCACCTTCTTTCCTTAATGTTCCATTCCATCATCTATCTAAAAGATCCTTTAGTATAGATGACTTGCCCTTTGGAAGCCTTGAATAGTTGTTGCATGTAATTCCCTTTCATGACTCCATAGCCCAATGGATGGCACTTTCTTGACCTATCCCCTTTGCTGAAACATCCTGCTGCTTTGCTCCTTTTCTCCCATTACTTTCTCAGTCTATGATCTCATGACCAACCCAACAACCAACCAACCAAATCATTTAAAACCCCCCCTTTGTGCTTCATACCTAGCCTAATATCTCAATTTGAGCTTCAAAGATATATCATTCTTTGTTTTATTGGAGAGATCCCTCTCTGGGTCCAGGAGGGCTAGATCCTAGGGCCCCAAAGTGGTTTGATGTTGTCTTATCTTTTGGTATTGCCAAATCTGCCAAAACATAGGAACCCCAACAAGAGACGAGACTTATAGGTGCAACAACTCTCCTTTTATGAGAGGGTACCTGTGCTAAAGGCAGTAGGGGAGGCATAACTATGCCCGCCGAGACAAAGTACAAAAGAATAGTGTGTCCAGTAAACAAGGGACCGAACCATAAAGTACAACCGGCGTAAACATGAGCCAGATAGAAATACAATGAAGGATCCCACATACATGCTATGCCTGGGATAACAGCCAGGACTTATACAATAATGTCTGAGTACATGAGATACAAATACAACCCAAATGCCCTGTGAAAATGGGGAAGGGCTCGCAAAATCTGACTGATACATGAAAATCAAAGAGGCGCTGCAAGCAGCTAAGGCCGACATCATCAAATATATGGAGCTGCATCAAAGGCTGTAAAGAAGAGGTCATCCGGGCATGTGGGGGGCTACCTGTAGGGCCACCCCCTCATGAGGGCTGAGACATCTCACACACACCCGGGAATCACCAAGAGCTGCTGCTGCATCACTGAACCAACAAGTATACGGATCTCAATCATGCTGAAAGGAGCTAGAGCTGAGAAACAATCAATTCAAAGGGTAATGAGAAAGCCCTTTGCCTGATTCGAGGCACCGAACAAGAGTGGAAGCTGGAACCAAGGTACACCGCCCTCTAGACCGGTCTTCTGGAATGAATGAGCTGATGTCGACAGAAGGAGGTACGCCATAGGTGAGGCAATGAGAGATCCTCAACTAAGGCGCGAGAGAAAATAGTCAAGCGACTAACAGACTAATACCAATGATGATGGTGAAATGGAGGGGACTGAGTAGCGAATGGACGACTTCCCTTGTTAGAGCATAAAGGGCATGAATGACATGGCAGTGATTGACACAATATCATGAGGGATAGGGGACAGTGGGACTGAAGGCCATAATGTGCGACACAAGAGAGGGATCAAGCAATTAAGGATGGAGGACTATAGCGGGGTACAAAGGGACTCGGGATAGACTCCATGAATGCAATGATGACTCTTACTCTGATGCTCTAAACAAGGGCAACTCGATGGTGCTGCCACACAGTAAAGGTCCAATGGGGGACCATGAAAACATGAGTACAATATGGTAACTCACGACGAAAATTGACACAAACAAAGACAAGTAAGGAGGCAAAGTGGTGCCCCAAGTACAAGTGTCGTAAGTGAAGAAATGCGATTTTAAGGAGAGGTAAAGTGACCCATCTTGGACAAAATGTGTTCTGGTGAAGTATCAAATCACAAAAAACTAACAGATACCCATTTTAGGGCTCGGTGAGAGCTTTCCAACGGTGTAGACGGTTTGTCAAACAGAGCTACGGTATGGTCGCAGCAGGCGAAAGAAGAAACCAGGGTTCTCTTTTAATAAGGCAGTTTTCCCTCCAAATCCACTCATTTGCTAGTGTTGTTGTGGTGAATGTAGAGAGGAGAGAAGGCCCTAAATCTTGCAGTGAGCGTAGCAGACAAATCGACCGTTGGAATCAAGATCCGTCAGTTGCAGGTAAGAGGCCTAACCTTACTCTTTCATTTTGATGGATTGAAAGTTCAGATTAGGGCCGAAAATCTTAGGGACAAACCCCCTTGCATATTTTTGGCCAGGTTGCACTTTTTGGGCCAAAATCTGCGACCTGGGATGCAGGTTTTGGGAAAAAAGGTGCGACTTGTCTCAAGATTTGGCAGAAAAGTGCGACCTAGAAGATGAGGGGGTTTTAGTGCTGTTTAATGGCTGAGAGTTGGGTTTTTGTGTTTGGTTACAGTATTCCCTATCTGTAGGCTGACAAAGATGATGTTTTTGTGTAGATATGGCAGATATATGGGTGAACTGGAGAGAGAGAGACCTGGGTACATTACGGACAAAGATCCAGGCAGATCAGGGTGTCCGTCGTGTGTTGGCCAGGTTTGGGGTTCTGAAGTTTTTGGAGAACCCTTTGATGAGAGATGGAGAGCCCTTGTTGGCCCGGATTATCAGTTATTGGGATCTAGAGCATGAGGTCTTTGTAGTGCAGGGGCATAGGATCGAACTGACAGTCCAGGATGTGTATTTCCTGACAGGTCTCCCGCCACTTGGGATGGTGGGAAATACGCAGCCAGTGTTACCGCGGGGGCGGAAAATCATGGAGTTTTTGGAGCGGCATTGTCGACCGGGTCTCCAAGTCAAAGGGACATGGATACCGATCGGGGACCTAGAGAGACTGGAGACTCGGGCAGTGGCCGCAGCGGTACTGCGGATCCTGGGCAACCAGGCGTTCCATCACATCACTGGGGGGCAGATGATGATCGTAGAGAGTGTGTTGAGTGGGACCTAATATGGGTGGGCCCAAATGATGTTGGTGTTGTTAAAACGATAGCTGTCTCTTTGCAAGCGGCAAGTGAACCACGATTTCTCGTATGGGACTTTATTGTGTTCCTTCTTTTTTGAGAAGATCCCGACCTTACGACCTCGTATACAGCTCCTAGATGGGGGCCCGAGAGAGCCCGGGATGCGCCGGTGGGGGCGGCTACTGTGCAGAGGAGGAGGAGGGGCGGTTGAACGAGTGTTTCGACCTGAGTTATTTGCCCATTAGGATCAGATGTCGTTATACATAGACGACTATCCCTATAATGGGATGAGTTATTGTGGGGATCCGGACCTACCACTTCTGCCTGGTCGAGTATGGGGACCCGATGGTAAGTGATAAGTAACTATTATTTTTTGGGCATGTTAAAGTTAGTGAATAGTAGATATGGTACTGATTCATGTACTTTTGGTATGCAGATATAGCTCCGGTAAAACCGGCCAGATATATGGGATGACCGGCAGCATCTGGAGTTGCAGGTCCGAGTGGGTCGAGAGCAGCGCGTAATGAGGATGCGGCCGCTCTTCTAGAGGACATCTGTCATAGATGCGAGAGGGGTTGTCGACCGAGTACGAGCACGGTGGCAAGACTTAGACGACGCCAAAGACATAGAGCCATGTATTGGTCTACCCTCGGAATGGCGAGGTGTCAGTGCGGCGCATGGCGATGGCCGGTCAGTGATTACGTGATCTACAAAGTCAGCAGAGCAGAGCCATTGGCTCGGATCCGCCAGATAGTGATTAGTGTGGGGCATGTGGTGCCCCCTAGTGTGTATGTAGGGGCAGGTGGTGCCCCCAGTGTTGAGTTTTTTGTAACATGCTATGGGAATGTCATATGTATCAGAGTAGATGGACTCTAAATACATGTTTTGTGACACATATTATGGATATGCATCTTTTATTAATGATTATGAATGTTATTGTCTTGTATGAAATGCGTGTGATAAATGCCAGTCTAAAACATGGTTTGCAATACTATCTACATAGTGATTCTGTTCTCGAGGTACATGGTTGAAAGTTATGGTTTCAAATTCACGTATCAAGAGTTTCACTCGTAAATATCATCTAAATAGCCCAGGATTACGCACACGATAGACACCATTTAGTTGCATTACAAGAAGTAGGGAATCTAAACGAACATGCAGATGGAGGATGCGATGAAAGAGGGCATCGGCTAAGAGACCACCCACTGCATCATATTCGGCCTGATTGTTGGTGGCAATACCAATGCAGACCCTGTTTGAGAGCACAAGGGCATGCAAGGGGGTGAAAATGTCCCAACCTGCCGAGGCTAGATTCCGGGAGTAATGACTTGCACCATCGGCATAACCGATATAGGGTGGGGACGGGAGGTCCTGCGGAACAGTGTTACAAGACAACAAATGGGGGGAGGAGGGACAATGATGGCAACGTGAGTGTATAGAAGACATCGAGCGGCAACTGCGGGGGGGAGTGCGATGAGCAGGATGGCTATGACTCGTATACAAACTAGAGGGTGGTATATGAGGGCTATAGGAGGTATGGCGGGGACTTGCGCTATGGGGGTCAACAGAGATACGGGTGGAGTTATCTCGTGTATGGGTGGAAAAGAGTGGGTCAAGGGTGGAAAGGACACCACATGACGTGGAAAAGTTATCTAAATCATCCTTGGGGGGAGAAAGGCTCACATACGGATCGTCACGGGGAATGACGGAAGAATAGGGAAACAAAGGGTTAAAATATGGGGAGCCCAGGGTGGTCACTGAAGGGGGGTCAAGCGAAACAACATGGGAGGATTCAAGGGGAATGTGCTCCAAGGGTCTCACAGAGGATGATAGGTAAAGAAGGGTCGTAGTAGACTCCGTCATCTGGACATCAGGGGGGGGAATTTCGATGGGAGTGGGGGGATCCTCAAGCTGACCTGAAGCATACTGCGTTAGTATGGGAGAGGCAGATTGATTTTGTTCAACCTCATACTCTTGGACTACTTCTAAAGAGGCGCAGTAATGCGCCAGGTGAGGAAAATGGTGGGAGTAATGGCCATGGACACCGCACAAAGCACAGGGTTTGCTAGTGCGAATAGTTTTTGGGTTCTTGGTTACAGACGAGGACAGAAGAGAAGGGTCGAAGACCGTAGACTCAGGGAACGCGAATTTAACCATGGGTTGAATGCGGGGCAACTCAGGACAAGTATGGGTGGTGTGACCAATGACATCACACAAGGCGCAAGGCTTTGCAGGTGGAGAAGGAGCTAGGTCAGTCGGGGTGACCTTGTCTTTGGATGCCCCCTTGCGAGCTTTTCCTTTCTTTCCTGGGGCTGCCACCACAGGGGTAGGGTCCTGGGGAGGTGCAGGGGGCATGGTAGCAACGGAGGAAGCAAGGGGGACCGGTTGAACCAGTGTCAAAGCAAGATAGGGTTTGGGGTGACCAGGAGGGGTAGCGGCTGGAGGGTCAAGGTACCAGACAGGTATACCTAGGGTCAGGTTAGGGAGAGAGAGGGTGGCCATGACGGGGACTGAATAGACTCCGGGAGGGGGAGCCAGGAAAGGTATCTGACCCGCGGGATAATGACCAGGAGGGACGGCTCTGAGATGATTGAGGCCTGGGGGAACCGATCTAGGGGGATAAAGGGGTTCAGGGATACCAGCTGTAGGAGGAGGGCCAGAAGGAGGAGGTCCGACTGGCGAAGATGAAGGGCTAGGAGTGGGTTTCGGTGGGCGAGGTTGAGTCTGAGGTTGCTGACTAGCCGAAGCGAGTCGCTTAAGGGCAGCCCGAGACGATTGCATCATGCACACATTTGACAAGCTGGGATCAGAGATATGAGGAGGGGGGAGACCTGGAAAATTTCCAAGCAGGGAGGAATCTTTGTAGACACCGGGGGAGACACTGGTCAAGGAATCGACGGTTTTCCTATTGGCTACAGAAGAGATGGTCGTCTCTGGGGAGGTCTGAGACGGCAGCTCATGGTAAGTCAAATGGTCAATGGTGACTATCTTTCCATTATGAGAAAAAGACATCTTGCGAAAAACCGCGGATGGGACAGCAGACATGGCATAGGTGTAGCTTCGCCCCAATAGAATGTTGTAGTCTAGATGGGCGTCGATGACTTCGACGTCAACGCAAACGGTCTTACCGGAAAGGGTGATAGGAAAATTGCGAAAAAGGCCAATGGGATAGGAGGCATGGCCGTCCCACGCTCGAAGGGTGATCGTGGACGGGGCCAACTCAGGAGATCTGAGTTGCTTCCAAACCGAAGTGGACATCACACAGGTGGATGCCCCCTCATCAATTATACACCAAGAAACGTTGGCATTCCAGATTTTGACTGGGATTTGGAACGCGACGGAAGCAGGAAGAGGAGGATGTTCTGATTTATGGGCGTCGAAAACAATCATTTGGTCATCAGCAGGATCTACAGCACCCACGACAGATAACAGAGCCTTATTTTGGGAAGGGCATGACTGGAGGAGTTACAACGTGGAAATGGCAGCAGGAGATTGTGCCAAATCATCTACTATGCTATACGAATGAGCAGCTCGACCAGAAGCAGCATTTCGACGTAACGGTCCTTTAGGAATCTTGGTATGGACCTCAACTTTGGGTTGAGGGATATGTAAGGGACCATTGGATGTCGAAAGAGGCTCTGTAGAACCGGAAGAAGAGGACTCGGGGGCAGACTGAGCGGGAGGCTTGGGGTACTGGTGAGACCGAGTTTGAAGGTGAAGGTCGACGGTTGGGGAGGGATCAGAGTTCATCATGAGGATCTGGTAATCGGAGGAACCAGAAAGGGAAGGTGGAGTGGCGACTTGTTCGTTAGGTGGTTGGGTAGCCATGAATCCTTGCTGAGGGAAAGGATTAGTAAACACAACTGGTTGAGTAGTGGCCACATTAGGGGGAGCATGAGGGGAGGCATGTTGTCCTCGCAATGTGGCTTGAGACTCCCACATCTGCCGCATCTGTGGTAAGAGGGGACAATCATGGGTGTAATGACCATAGACACCACAACACGAACAAGGCTTATTTGTGCGAAGAGGCCTATCCAGCTTGGGCTGAGTGCCCTGTTGCTGGTTAGCAGTGTTAGGGTCAATACCTTGAGGATTGGGTCCATGAGTACCAGGGGCAGATTGGTTTGGATTGCCTCTCCGCCTTCTTTGAGAAGAAGGGGGATTAGTCGCGCCTTGCTGAGCAAATACTTGCCCTGGAGGGGGCTGTAGGTGCTGTTGCGGGTTTGGAGGAGGCAAGGGAGGTGGAAGCGCATATGCTGGAGGAGCTGGCGCACCAGGCTGTGGATAAGGGTAATGGTTAGGTTGGGAAACATTGAGGTAAGCAGGAGGTTGGGAAAAAGGATGAGGCATGCCATATCCTGGATACATGCTACCTGGAGGGGGAAAAGTGCTAGAGGTGCTGGCCCGTCCCGGAGGGAGACCATAGCCCATAGAAGGTTGAGCATACGGATGAGAAAGGGCTCCAACGATACCGTCGACGGAATGAGATGCCCCCGGGGCGTTAGCGCCTCCGGGCCTGGGGAGGTCAGGAAGGACGGTATAAACATAACCAGACTGAGCGTAGATAAGGTCATATTTCAAGGCTATTTGGAGGGCGGCTTCTTCGGTTTGAGGGAAATGGGAGGAGACATATTTGCCAATGGGAGCTAAGAGAGTGCGAAGGAACCAGTCCATATAAACCCGATCTTCGAAGGGGGGAGATCGACATAAGCTTCGTCTTCTTCGCCATTCCTAGACATGAGTGGAAAGGCGGGTCGAAGAGGTTTGCTTGAAAGAGGTCAAAAGCTCCGTACCAGTATCATATCGGAGAGGGAGCTGGAAATAAGATAAAAAGGCTTGGGAAATGGTCGCAAAGGTGGTATGGGAAGAGGTGGCTTGGTCAACATACCATTTAGAATCTTCGCCGGTGAGCGTGCGTTGGAACAACCAAAGATGGATGGAATCATCGGTAATGGAATTGGAGGAACACCACATGTGGAAAGATCGGACATGGTTGGTTGGATCTTCTCCAGCAAGGCATTCGAACTTAGGGATGTCAGAGGGGAGCTTGGTTGGCATAGCAGGCCAACCAACATCGTGGCAGATAGGGTCATTGATCAACTGATTGAAATCGGGGAGGCTAAGGCCTGCGATGTACAGTAACAAGGGTGTAACCGAGGTAGTTCCTGTGGCGGTTCCGCTAGTAGTAGTGCCGGCATTAGGGCTGGGAGCACCACTAGCGTTAGGCCCTGGACCAGACATAGTGAAGGTGACAGGGGGAGAACTAGGAGTGAAAGGGGAACCCAATGAATCAGAAGAGGAGTCGGAATGCGGACTCGGAGGAGGACTGGCTCGATGACGGCGGGACGGAGCAGGTCGATCGACCGGAAACTGAGGGTGAAGGCCAAGAAGTCTCCAGGAAGCGCGCCTTGGGGGCGCAATGATGGCAACACAAACATGGCACGAGGGGAAGAAGAACGACCGACAGAGGCAGGGAGGTGTAGAATCAAGTGATTATAATGTAGAAACAAGGGTAAAAAGGTGTAGTGTCAATTGATTTTAAAGTCTTCGGCTGGCGGTGTAAACCAGGCTCTTCTTCGCTTAGGGTGAGTGTGTGGCGTGCGTTAATTTTAATTTTTAAACCCTTTTCGTTTTGAGAGAAAGAGAAAAAGTGTGCTGCGTAACTGAAAATAATGCTGCAAAAACAATATATAATGCGGGAATAACAGAAAATTAACAGCTACTAGTGCATCGATTCAACCCAAAAAGGCGGGTCTCTCAAAAATAATCTAAAAGAGGGAAAAAATCTAGTCAAAACACACTAAAAAGAGGCCAATAGATCTAGGGTCGGAAGGGACAGGGATCTAAAGGGGAAAGCTGCTGAAAAGAGGTGCAGATCACAGCCAAGAGGCAGAGACAAGGTGGCTGGAAAAAAGGAGGAAATCAGCAAAAAGCAGAAGGGGCAAGGAGGAGGCCCTAAAAGTAGATCCAAACAAATATTCAGGAGGTGATTTGAAAGGGAGAAGAGTTGATTAAAAGAGGTCTGAAAAGGAGGTATCAGATCTGGAAAAAGGGGGGCTGAAACTCTGAAAAAACAGACCTGAAACAGATAAAAACTCTTCCACAAAAAGTGGAGGGTACTGAAGCCCTAGGGGGCTATGTTCCCACTTAGATGAGTAAAACAGATCAGAACCAGGTCGAAACGGGCTGAGACAGAGGCTGGAAAACCTTGACAGAAGCTTCAGAAAAACCCAGAAAAATTGCAGAAAAACAGCAGAAAAAATGGGCAGGTCGCAGGTTCTGACCTGTTTTCTGTGCAGGTCACAGAAAATGGGCTGAAAAGTGTGCCCTGGAGGTCCAGGTCGCAGTTTATGGGCTGAAAAGTGTGACCTGAAGCTCCGGGTGTCTCGGCGGCAGATTTCCAGAAAAGTTGCCGTCTCAGTTGCGGCTGATGTCTGTCACTTGCGCAATAGGGCCAGAAACACGCGGAAGTTAGAAATTTTAATGTTTTAGGGTTTTATAGGTGAAAAACAACATGAAAATAGGAAAAACAAAAAGCTGAAAAGAAACCCTAGGGTCTGAAGTAGCTGGATATGCAGGAATATGAAAAACGACAGCAGTCGTAATTGAAAACCCGTGTGGAGTCGCCAATTGTTAGTATGAATCCTTTGTCGAAGTGTACAAAAAAAGACCACTTTAGCTACGCATAAATAATAGCCCTAACATCAAATATGGCTACCAATATCTTCAGATCTGCAGTTAGTTGATCAAGACAAGAGCTGCAAAAAACCAGATCTATGCATGGAAAGACATTAAGCAGTAAAAAGAAGGGTTTGCTCCATATATCCAATAGACAAGACAAGAACAATTTTTGAAAGAATTTTTTGTATTAAGGGCACCTCGGAGGAAAACAAGAAGATGTTTCCAATTCTCCTCAATGGGATGGGTTCTTGGAAGTCCTCAGCACTTCAGATCTAGCATTTCTCTCTCCTGTTGGTGTAGAAAACCCAGACAAAGATAGAACTCAAAGGGAGCTCACACAGCGAATAATGGAAAATATGACAATGATAATGGCTCAAAGTCAGACCAAGAGTTTAGATCCAGAGTGATCTAATAGGCAACAAAAGGTGAAGAATGGTAGGAAAAACCCTCTTATTTATAACAAAATATTGGGTCATTCTAGATCTTGGTGCATGATTAAAATAACATTAACCAAATCTAGAACCACCTTTTATGGAATATTTTATTATATTTGTTGGAGGGAAAAAGTATTTGACTTGGGTCAAATCCCTTTATTTGTGAATAATAAATAAATAAATGATTTATTTATCATTTAAAGGAAGTGGTTGAAAGATAATCAAATAAATAATGATTTATTTAATTATTTATGGGTGATTTAGTCATATTTAACAAGGAATATTATTTAAATAAGATTTAAATAATTATTCCTAGAAAATAATAAGATAAATAAAGATTTATCTAATTAATTTCTTTGTTTTGGGTTAAACATGACCGGGAAAATCAAACAAATATAGGTTTGTTTAATATTTCCTTTTGGGGTTTCCTGTTTAGACCATAAACAACCTAATAAATGTGTTTTATTAAGTTATTTTACATAGTGAAGGCAATTTTACTTAGGGTAAAATTGGTCTTACATGGTGTACTTGGGTCTATCTAATGATAGTAGGTTAGATGACCAAAAAATGGTGTAACAATGTTGGCCTCAGCCGCTTGCAGCGCCTTTTTGATTTGCATGTATTTGTCAAATTTTGTGAGCCCTTCTCCATTTATAGGGGGCATTTGGGTTGTATTTGTATCTCATGTACTTAGATATTATTGTATAAGTCCTGGCTGTTATCCCAAGCACAACATGTATGTGGGATTCATCATTCTATCTTTCTAGCTCGTGTTTATGCCAGCATGTACTTTATAGTTCGATTCCTTGTTTACTGGACACACTATTTTTTTGTACTATGTATCCCCCATCACCTTTAGCACATGTACCATCTCATAAACTAGAGACTTGTTGCACCTGTAAGTCTCGTCTCCTCAGGGTCTAGTCCTTTAGCACTTTAGACTACCTTACCTTTCTCTCTCTGACTTCCCTCTTGCTGTCTAGTGATTGAGTTCTTACAATGTACTTCGGTCATACGATTTGCTCCTAACACTCGTACGCTGGGGGGCAATCTGTTACACCATTTTTTGGTCATCTAACCTATTATCATTAGATAGACCCAATTACACCATGTAAGACCAATTTTACCCTAAGTAAAATTGCTTTCACTATGTGAAATAACTTAGTAAAACACCTTTATTAAGTTGTTTATGGTATGAGGGGTTTCCGCAGTGCATTATATTAGATATCATTTTTGGGATTCAACTGCGTTAAGTAAGTCATTCATGTATGACCATTTCCATGAGAGGTAGTCGCAACTGACTAATTTCTCATGATTTTTGAATAGTCCACTTAGCACTCATTGCATCGGGTGATGCTCACAGGGGTGAGGAAGTGGGATTAAAACTAGTGAAAAGAATCACATAGCGTCAATCATCACTTCCGGGGCTTGCACCCGGTAACCAGGACTTCCTGGGAGGTCACCCATCCTAGAACTCCTCTGGCTCAAGCGTGCTTAACTGTGGAGTTTTCCCCACAATCAAGCCCACTTAGCTTGCTACCCCATTTGCAAAACCTTAGCAAGTATTGTGCCTCATGAACCATTCAAGTAGAGATCCCTTTACTCTTTGTATTTGAATTATTAGTCAATTGCGACTACCTCTCATGGAAATGGTCATACATGAATGACTTACTTAACGCAGTTGAATCCAAAAAATGATATCTAATATAATGCACTGCGGAAACCCCTCATACTTCAAATACAAAGAGTAATGGGATCTCTACTTGAATGGTTCATGAGGCACAATACTAACTGGGTTTTCTTGAGAGTAAATTGGAAAGCTAGGGTGAGGCTTGATGGCAAGGAAAACTCCACGGTCTGCACTGGCCTTTGAGAGGAGATTACAAGATGGGTGACCTCACAGGAAGTCACGGTTGCCGATTGCAAGCCCCGAGTGATGTTATCTTTTTTGTTCTTCTCCAGCTGAACCTATCCACTTCTTCCCTATGAAGCATCACACGCCGTCTGATGAATGCTAAGTGGACTATTCAAAAATCATAAGTTGTTTATGGTCTAAACAGGAAACCCCAAAAGGAAATAATAAACAAATCTATATTTGTTTATATTTCCTCAAGGAATAATTAGTTAAACATCAATTTAATTATTATTCCTGGTCATATTTAACCCAAAACAAGGAAATCAATTAAATAAATCCTTATTTATTTGATTATTTCCTAAGAATAAGTTATTTAATCCTTATTTAAATAATATTCCTAGTTAAATTTGACTAAATCATTTATAAATAATTAAATAAATAATTATTTATTTAATTATATTTCCACCATTTCCTTAAAATAATAAATAAATCATTTATTTATTTATTATTTATAAACAAAGGAATTGACCCAAGTCAAAAATTCTTTCCCCTCCAACAAATATAATAAAATATTCCTAAAAGGTGGGTCTAGAATTTGATTAATAATATTTTATTCATGCACCAAGTTCTAGACCGCCCTAATAGTTTGTTATAAATAGAAGAGTTTTCCCATTCATTAGTCACCTTTTATTTCATATTAGACCACTCTAGATCTATATTCTTGGTCTGAATTTGAGCCATTATCATTGTCACATTCTTCATCATTTTCTTTGTGAACTCCCTTTGAGTTCTATGTTTTTCTGGGTTTTCTACACAAACAAGAGAGAGAAGTTTTAGATCTGAAATGCTGAGGACTTTCAAGAACCCATCTCATTGAGGAGAATTGGAAACACCTTTCTTGTTTTCCTCCCAGGTGCCCCTTTAATATATATTTTTTTTCAAACATATTGTTCTTGTCTTGTCTATTGGATGCATGGAGCAACATTTCATTTTCACTACTTAATGTCTTTTATGCTTAGATCTAGATTTGTGCAGCTTTATTTGGATCAACTAACTGCAGATTTAAAGATATTGGTAGCCATAATTGATGTTAGGGCTATTTTTTATGCGTAGCTAAAGTGGTCTTTTTCGACGAAAGATTCATACTAACAAAGTTTATGAAGAAAATTGTGTGTACCTATGTAAAAATGTACTTGTTCTTCCACTCTTCAGTAGATAGCTTCTTACTTCTATTCTCTTTTAGGGAAAACTCCTGAATCTGATTTTCAAACCAGTCCTAAAGTTCAGGCTTCAATGGTTGCCAATGACCCCGTGGCATTACCCAATCTCTCTCTAAAAATTCTCCGGGTCCCGACAACAGAACCATTTGTTGGTTTGAGGGGTCGTGACCCAGGTTCAGATTTAAGGTTTACCAACAAACCCATGTACTACTGGGCCTTTCGGCAATGGCC
Source organism: Pinus albicaulis (assembly GCA_034641835.2). Classification (NCBI taxonomy): domain Eukaryota; kingdom Viridiplantae; phylum Streptophyta; class Pinopsida; order Pinales; family Pinaceae; genus Pinus; species Pinus albicaulis. The sequence goes on along the minus strand of CM076584.1, from coordinate 1,702,127,618 downwards.
TGCTATCGCAGGTTAAGATATCACCCAAAATAGTATGGGAGGGTGCTAGAACTAGGTTTCCACACCCTGAGAGAGAGAAAGTTAAATAAAGTGGGTCCCTTCAGATCTGACAGGTCTGCGCTGGAGAAGCCCTAACCCAGAAACCCTTAAAAATATAATTATTGAAATAACTCAAGCGAAGCTCATAAACCATTAGACAACATGTTGATAAAAGCAAGGCGATAAAACATAACCAGATCTATGCATTCATTCCTTTCTAAAGCATCACATCCACGTGCTCATTAATTAATTATCAATATTCAGTAAACATACATAATCTCAGAAATCACAGATAGCGCAGCCAATAACATAACACATAGATACTCAGAGACTAGGAAAAATAGGTCTTCTCATTCATTATTACTCGGGTTCCACTTACATACTCTTTACCAACCCGCGCACACAGCCAGCAGGGTCCGCACACAACAAGACTTAGGGTCTCCGCGCACATAGCCAGCATGAGCCCTTACCTAGACAAATCCACACAATAGATGAAAAGTTCGTATCCAGACTTAATCCAAACTTCAACTTCGACCTCTAGACTTAATTTATCCGTCTATTTATACTATATTAGCCTGCGTTACTCTATGGTCCACAAACCGTGGTTTACTGACCCTTGGTCTACCCTTTGACCCATTACAATTCATTGGGGGATTTGACTTGCCCCAAAGCCCCTGCACTAGACTAAAATGTTACAAAATATTATAAATTTGCATCAAAATTGTGGTTAGGGGACCCCGCTCCAACATTGGTTGACGCGGAGATCCCCTCCTTGGTGAAGCCACCTGATGGTGTACGCATGTGGGCGTGATGTGGTTGGCAAGCCCAGTCACTTCATGACCTATGCTAAAATGAGGTTCTTTTGGCTCACGACGTCGACAATTAAATGCAACAGGGAATGCCTTACCCACATCTAGGAATGGAAGCGGCGCTCCTCCTCCTCTGGATCTTCCGGTTCCTCCTTCCAGATCTTTATGGTGGCAACGGTGGCGTTGAGCTCTGCATCGATAATTTGCTTCCCTTTTTCACTCCCTGCTTTATGAGAACATGTTCGAACCAAAAACCATTGTTGGAAGACTTGCAAGTACAAATAAAACTAATATCTCTGATACATGAACATGTGGCATGGGCGCAACCATCTATAATAGAATACATATAAACTGAGATCTGAGGTATGGACGCAGCCATTCAGCAGTAAGGATCAACAAATAGACTCAGGTATGGTTGCAACCATCCAATCAATAGTGTCATAAATATAGTCATGATAAACCAAAATATCCCACAACCTGGATCTTATCAGACAAAACCCAAGGTCTTGCACTCCATCTCCACCCGAACAATTACAGATTCAAGTATGCGAATGTGTGAGTTGAAGTCGAACATGCAAGAAAGTCACCTGATTAGCAGCCAATGATGAAATATGTTAACAAGCACGAGAGAAACCACCAATAATGACAATGGCTCTCAAGGCACAACTAGTACAATCCACAGAATGTGAACAATGATCTAGCATCGAACACCCACAGAATCACTCGATCGAAGGCCAATGATGAGGACCTGTCGTTGAATGTGAAAAACTTGCCATTGAGGCATGCAAGCTCCAAGGTACCGTAAGGGAGTCTCTAGATTAGCTTCCTGGATAATGAGATGAAGTCGACAGGAAGTGACTTGGTCGAAGGTGGGCCATAATGTTTCCCACACCACCAACACGAGACATAGGAATATGATTATAGTGAATTAGGACCAAAAAGAGGATTAGAGGAAGGTTGAAAACTGCAAACAGAAACTTCTCTTGAACATATCAGTGACACGACTTTGGATTTGGCAGTATTTGACATCAAGGGATCTAAGGTCACGATGAGGTGGCAAAGAGCAAATGAGAGGTCAGAACAGATTTCCCAAACCCATGGACACAAAAATGATGAAATTAGATGTCCCCAAACCGGCACAAATGCATATGAGTGTCATGTTTTAGAGCGACATACTGCCGACAGAACTGAGAACTGGTTCCATTTCCCCCACCACTGCTGGGGAGTACCCCAATTATTTTTGGAAAACAAGCTTGAAGGGGATAGCATATGCTTGTCATGTAAGTTTTCCCTTCAGAAAAATCCATCCTAGTACATTTTACGAGCCCTAAGAAGGACGAACTCGGTAATGTCATGGTGATGGTTTCCGATGTCATTTAGGTTTTAACGAGTCTGACAAAGGAAGAAATCAACATCTTTTCATGTTTAGAGAGTTTGAAAAGAGGCAGAAAAGAAAAATCTAGTAGTCCTTTTCGTAGGTAGTCTCACAGATTCGAAAAGGTAGAAAATTGTGTCTAAGAGAACTTCTTAGTCACGATAAGCTAAAGTATTCCCTTTTCGTAAATAATATATCCTAGCCTGAAAAAGGGTTAAACATATACTGGGTAGATATCGTTTCGTATCCATTTAACAAGTTCAAAATGACAAGAGTCTCGATAAAATTTTCAATTTTTGAGAGTCAGAAAAGAGCTGAAAGATGACTCCAATAGTGACTTTTTGTGTTTTTACCGAGTCTTAAAAAGTGTAAAATACAACTCGTTACTTCATCGTCGTCACATTGATGACCTGTCACTACACAAGAGATGCACGTAAAGCCCATTTTTTGAAATAACATAACGCGATAATTGAAAGATATGTTTTAAAACCTAATTAGGGTTCTGAAAAGTTAGAAAATGCAAAATATGGTAAAAACTAAATTACTTTTCACTTTCACCTCTTGTGAGCAATTTGTTGCCCTTTTTCACTGTGAGTTTGCGGCGTTGACAGTGGGCAATCCGGAAGACCAATTGTGAATTTGTCTGTTCCAGGTAAGAACTCACATCCTCCCCTGCATTTTTATTGCTTTTTCATTACCTGCAACCCCAATTTTGTAGATCTATAGGGGGATTTCGTAAAATCTAGGGCATGGCAGTCAGCATGGGTATCGGGCACAGACTCGCGCCAAATGGCCTAAAAAATGAACGGGAGTGCGCCAATTGGCGCAATTGTTTCTAAAACAGTCGCGCCAACCGCGCTAACTATTATAGCATGTAAATTCAAAAGCATTGGATTTAGCTAACGATAACCGTATGGATGTTTTTGCAGGTGTGAAAAGATAAAATGGTAATTGAATGGAAAGAATGAGAACACAATGAAGAAGATGAGGAAGCCATGAGTAATGTGAGATGTATGGAAGCTCTCAGAGATTGCAGGCTCAAAAAATTCTTTATGGCACCATGTCTCAGAGCTCAACCGGATCTCTTGCAGTACTTGATCAGTTTTTGGGACGTTGATCAGGAAAAATTCATTATTCATGACCAAGAACTTGATATTGAGGTCTCAGATATCTATTTCATAACCGGATTGTCGTGGAGGGAGGCTGTACCAATCCTGACCAATACTCAACCTACAATGGAAAACATGGATATGGTTATTGACAGAGTGTACCGAGGAGCACGGAAAGGATCCAAAAGCAGGAAGTTGGATATCTAAACCATTCCCGGTCTAGCACTCAGAGTAGCGTTACACACCATCACGCGAGCTGCAGGAGTTTAGGCTCCGCATGAGGCTACAAAAACACAATTACTTCTTGCAGTGGATTGCATGGCACCGACTCTCTTCAACTGGGTAGAGGCAGTAACAATCAACATCAAACTCCATTTGATAAAATTCAAGAATTTTAAGCTGAAGCAATTCGGCTACGGGTCCATATTGGTATCGTTCATCTTGGAACAATTACCAATCTTCCAGCGTCAGGAGGTAATAGTATCGACACCACTAGCCTAGGAGCCATAGATGGTCCGTTGGGAAGTTTTGATGCCAAGGTTAGGGGGTGGTCAATAGATGTCTTGGAGACTAGATTTCTTTGAGTGGATCCGATGACAGCTAATTTTTGTGGAGGAATGGCCCTACTTTGGCACGGATTTCACTGGTGATTCAGATCTTCCACTCCCAAAAGGAGAGGATTGGGATGAAGTACTAGGTAAGACTCATTTTTTATTTTGATGAGTATTATGATTTTTTTTTGTTATGCATGCTCTGACATTAATCCTTGTAATTGCATATGTTGGCACAGAGAGACCTGTAGGTATGTCCTTGATAGCATGAAGGATTCCTCATGACTTTGATGTGGCCCTTTATGGTGAGGGAGGCGAGGAGGAGGAAATCATGCACAAATTGGAGGGAATCTCCTGTGGGATCCTAGACTATGTGTGATTCGATGATGTTCCTCGCACGTACCAGAGACACACTGCAAGGGTGTCAAACCGTGTTCACTGCTTGTTAAGGTAGCTTTTACGGGTAGTGACGTGCTATCATGAGTGTCACGCCGACTAGACACCTAGGATTCATTTCTACATATTTTTTGAGAGACATGGTGTCTCAGGATGTAACCGAAACATACATATTTTTTGAACTTATGATGCACATGGATGCAAACACTCGACATATATATACATCTATTTTCTTGTATGGATCATGTCATCTGATGATGATTTTTTACAAATTACGCAAACGTCTATCTAATACAATGTTAGCTAATGTATCAGTTAATGCATTCATTCATGTAGGAATATGTTGACATATAATGTAATCAAAATGTCTTTCTAGTAAACGAACACTCAAATACAACCTTAATATGTGAGGGTTTCTAACAAAATAATGTCCATTAAGTTGAAGAACAAAAATTTGTGAGTCTAGGTTAACAATCAATGCACGAATGTCGAGAGCAATGGCCTCAGTTAATAGTTTAATAACAGGACTATATTCAGCAACAATGTTTGTGGTTCATCCTGTTAGCCCCTTATAAATTTCTTGACAAGCAAGCAAGGGGCTAATTTGTTTTATGAGCCTTCAAGGAATGAATTTCTCTTGAAAACACATCATCCTTGAATGCCTTTCATGTTCCCTGCTCTTTGACCCTTTCCCTCTGCTGTTCTGGAGTCAAAAAGCTTAACTGATTGCAAAAAACAATTGTGCTCCAAAAGGCCTTTATTTGCCCCTTGTACCTCTGCAGATCTCCCCATTTCACCCCTTTTCCCTCTTTACAAAGTCCCCTTCCCATCCCAAAATTTCTCCCTTAGTCCTCCTAAGTCTCCCCAAAATCCCCTTTGAATTCTGCCCTTACCCTTTGTTTGGCCAAGTTCCCCTTTTTCCTGCTAGCGTTCCCCTTCCTAACCCCAAATATTGCATTAAAGGGGGTAAAAACCCACTTTTTAACTTTATAATAGGGCCTAGCCCCTTTTTCGCCAGTCCCTAACCACTTCCCCACGTGACCCGCCCCCAGGACCAAGCGTTTAAGTCCCGGGCTCTCATCGCAATCGGAGTTGTCGGAGGGGCAGTTTCCTTTGTTACATTGAAAAATCACGATGCGATGGGTTTTTGTTAATCAATGCCCACGATGTTTTCTACACCATTGATCTGCTATTCCGATCCGACGGTTAGGCGCTAATCGCATTCCCGTCCCGATCGCAATCGCAACTTTCCCCGTGACACCCTTCTGTTCCTTCCGATTGCAACTTTCCGATCCGATCTGGGTCGTCCATCCCTCCGCTAGATCCAACGACCAACGCTCAATCACGCACCCGCTCCAATTGCAATCGCATTTTTTAATCGCAGTCACCTTCTGCCCTTTGCGATTGCGAATATCCCGATCAAATCACAGCCGTCCATCTGTTTCAAGATCCAACAGCCCAGCGCTAATCGCTCCATTGCAGTCACAGTGTCCAACCGCATCTCCTCTTCTGCACCTCCCGATTGCGATTCCCCGATCCAATCTGAGCCGTCCATCCCTCCTCGATCCAACAGTTCAGATTCATACCACTCCCCTTCCATCGCCCCTCTCCATTATCCCGCCGATTAAATGTGAGTCGTCGATCTGGTCCCAGGATCCAACAGCCAGCGCTTAATCGCCCCATCCTTCCAATCGCAATCGCAAGTTTTGGAATGTGTCACCCCTGCCCCCACCCCGATTGCGATCCTCCGACTTCATCTCGACCGTCTGTTGGATCTAATATTGATGGTAAAAAACTAATCACCCTCCACCCGTGCCGAGTCCAACCTCGTTCGATCATTTCCATTGAATTTCATTGCATTTCTTTACATTCTGCCCAATTCCAAAACTTCTGTGAGTTGCATTAAAGTTAATGTTTTACGTTATAAACTATGCATTTCACCCATTTTTCATAAGTCGTCCCGATATTAAACCTCCACTCTCGATCTACGCCTCCAAACCATGATCGAACGGTCCACGCGTGATTTCCACCAAAACCCTATTATTCGTTGTTTTCACCAGTTTACTGCATAATTCACCATTGTTTTACTACCGCCGCGCTATCATTTCCTCCGCCCTCCGTAGCCACCTCCCTATGCATGGATTTCATGATTGAGTTTCGTGTTTTGCAAGGTTATTAGGTGGTAAAGGCCGCCATGATTCAGTCTATGTCACAGTTACAGAAAACTCAGGAAAGTAGCACTTTCAAGAACTAAAATTATGGAGAGGGGCCTGGGAAGGTATGCCGACAAGACTTTCATTAAAGGAGCAGGGTTAAAACCTGTTAAACTTCCCCAGAGCCATTAAAGCGTCATTTTCACAGTCAGATGCAATCATGGAAGCGGAAAAGAGTATCAGTGGAGAAAACAGAGTGTTTAAGGCCCGTAATGGAAGATTTTGAGCCTTAATCCAAGTATTTCAAAGCAGTGTACCAGATCAAAGACATCATGGACCTCTCGGAAGCCTCAGCGCACAGAAATCAAAACTATCAGGGTCTCACATCAGTAGGTTGTTCTAAAGGACAAAGCGCCCATATTGTTTCCATATTTTACCATGTTCCTGAAGAAAGTTCCGCCCTGATCACAGTCCCAAGCTATCAGAGCATTTTTTTCACAAGTATGGCGGGATATTCAGTCATTTATTTACCTTTTGTTTATTCACCAAAGGTACTACAGAGTACTGCAAAAAAGAGTGCATCAGAGCCATACTGGAGTAAATGGAAGCCTGAAGAAGATCGTTCATTCACTCAAAGAATGCCAGAGATAAATGCACAGGAGTTAAAACATAATGGGCTTCGACCCTCTTTCTTTCTGAGATTAATGCTTCATTTAGTGTTTCACCTACATCCTCTCCTCTCTTCAGCTATAAAATGCAAGAAGAAACTTATTGTAAGGGTTGTTGATCAGTTATCAGAGAATTGTAAGTTGTTTCTCTTGAGATAAGTCTCTATGTAAAGTTGTAAGATAGGCTGAGGAAGATGTTTTCAGACTAAGTATTCAGCTATTGGCAATGTTGTACTTGACTGGTATTGCTATTTAATATGAAAAGCACATTTCTTTGGATCTTGATCTAAAGCAATGATGATGTTTCCTATCTCTGTGTTTTAATTCATTTCATTTCGTTTCTACTGGCTTGCATCAGAATATTGGCATAGGATTTACCCTTGTTAGGTACCCTATATTTCTGCTCTCCTCGCCTTTGATTTTTTCTACTGAATTTGTTATCTACGAATTGATTTCAGTTGATTTAACTAGTGTAGTGGATGTTATTTCCTGCTCTATGATGTATGAATTAAATAAATCTGTTCTTATATGTTCTTGTTAGTATTTAGCTGGAAGATTTGGGAACACTAGGGATTAGAGTTAGCCCTGTCCACTAGGATCCTTGTACGACCAACTGGCTTTTCTAAGATCCCTCAAGATGGAGGCCGAAGCATTGAGAGTTCAAAGTCTCTCTCTGATCTTAGGTCTTCAACTTTGCGTTCTAAACTTTATTTGTTCCTCCTCCCTTACCATTCCATACCACACTATCATCTTTAAGATCCAATGTTTTAGATGACTAGCCCAATTGAAAGCCTACATATTTATTAGCAAGCAAATCCTTTCCTGAATCCATTGCCCAATGGTTTTGAATGCTCCCTGGAATACTTCACCTCTGCCTAAATCCTCTTTGCTCATCCTTGTCTTACATTGAACCCTTCTTACCTGATAACCAACAACCAAACAAACAATCAAACAAACAAACCCTGAGCCTTATAACTAGCATAACATCTTAACACTGAGCTTCAAAGTCATATACCTTTGAAATATCATAGAGAGATCCCTCTCTGGACCCAGGAGGGCTATATCTTGAGGTCTGAAAGTGGTTTGATGTTGTCTCATCTTTTGGTCTTGCCAATCTGGCCAAAACATGGGAACCCCAACACATCCTAGACAAATACCTTGAAGGTCTATCAACTGACCAACAGGAGCATAAATCACCCAGGCTGCTAAAGACGGGTTCTGGGTACTGTGGGAAGTGTTACCACCCTAGTAATTCTTAGGTCATGGAATTTTGGTTTATAGTTAAAGAAAACCAAGGGTAACCAAGAACCTCTTTTAGAATTCAGGATCCAGCCTTCCTGAGTTCCAGAGAAGGGTCTCTCCTTAAAAATTAGCTTTGTTTTGTAATGTATTTTAGGCTAGCTATGAGTGGAAAATTTGGTTTGATTTTTTTAATGTTGGTAGGAATAAAGGACTACAAGGGAAACCATATAAATATCTACCTAACCATTGGGCAATGGAGTCAAATTTATAGCAAACAAGACTAGAAAACTAAGGTCAAAAGATCAAATGTACTAAGGGCAAGATAGATGATCTTCAGAGGGTTTAAAAGGATATTTTTATGAAGTGGTATTATCTAGACTAAGGGTAGTTAATAATCCTTAGATCAGAGAAAATGAAGAGAGAAATTGAGGTCAAACGAGACTAAAGATAAATTAAGGATTCTAAAGTCTGGAAATCAGCAGAAAACATAAACATGAAAACTAGTAAAAATAGAGAGCTTTTTACACTGATTCTGTAATACCTTTCCTAGTTATTCATTTAAGATGGAAAATAACACAAGATGTATGAATGAAACTTAAAGAAATAAACAATGAAAAATGGAAGATACAATACTCATCTGATCAGCACGAGGATCATTAGTTATGATGTCTATTTGATTCAGTTTCTAGCCTGCTGCTTAAACTTAACTCACATAAAATCCCAATGTTTTCAACAAAAAAGTATATAGTAGTCTTGATAATTTTATTCCACACTAAAATACTTCAAAGAGTGAAGTATTTATACAAGTTCTAAACTAGAATATCTTGAAAAAATATCAAGATTGGTTCACAAATTTCTCTAACTGTTTTACATAAATAGAACTTAAGTAAAGGACACTCAAGAATAATGCATCTATTTGGCACTATTTTTTATGGATAGGTGATGAAAAAGAGGAGAATTCGAATTTTATCCAACTCTTAGTTGATGAGTCGGCATCCAAGTCACTAACTGTTTCCTTTCTTTGTGCATTCTGCTCCAGCAATTCTACAAACTTGGGGTCCAATGATACATTTTTATTTCTCAATCCGAAATAGATATGTAAAAAGTGAAAGAGGTTATTATGGATAAATATGTTGGTGAAATAAATGTCTTTCGGTTTCCTAAAATTCCTCTCCAGCTGTGCACAATAGGCTCTACAAAATGATGTGTAAAACAGATTTTTACAGAGTCTGAAAAATAGGATGTAAAGATGTGCATGTATATCTCATTCTGAAATAACTGTGAAAAAAATGAGATAGGTTTTCATAAAAGGGTCTCTTAGGAACAAAAACCTCCTTCAATTTTGTAAGATGTATTTCTGATTGGCCACCATCTTTTCTGTAAAATGATGACTTAACAGTAATTTTATGCAAAGTGAGCTTTCCAATATTGTTTAATATTTCCCAATCCATAATAGCTGTTAGAAAAGTGAGAGAGATTTTTGTAGTTGGACACCTTAGGAACATAAACCGCCTTCAGTTTGGAAAAATTCATCTTGGATTGGTCACAATAGTTTCTGCAAAACAATGACTTAAACATGATATTTCTGCAAAAATGTTCCTTCTTGTTATGTTTTCATCTTTTCACCTTTTTTGTTCTTTTAACTGTTTTACTTTCACTTGGGATAAAATTCATTGTTGGTGAAATTATTTTCATCTCTTTTTACCATTTACTGAATTTGTTTTTACTTTTACTGTTTTACCTCGACTCCTTTGTAACTTTGTTTTAGCTTTCACTCTGACTTTTACCTGATACACTTTAACCACTGATACTCTTTGACTATTTATGTTTTCAGTGTCATTGTGAATTCTGATTTCATTATGCACATTTCATCATTTTGATCTCTCTCTGACTTGATTTTATTCTTTCTTTGTATACAAACTGTTTGTTGAATGAATCTTTTGATTTAAAATCTGAGAATTTGGAGCAAACAATTTTGTCAACTAGTATTGAAACTGTTGGCCCAATTTCTTATTCTGATAATAACCTGAAAAATCAAACAATTTGTTAATGAAATCTAGGTCTGCAGGGAGGTGTTTGAAGGTTTTTTGAAAGTCCTATGGAATGGGATCTGTCTGTGGAGGTTTTAACTCTATTTTTTAGGCATTCTTAGGCTTACTTCTATAAGATTAGATTTTTTGCAGGAGTAATTTACTTTAACATAGGGATAATTGAGCAAATCTGGATAAGGATAACCTCTTTTGAGTTTTCTTTGCTCAAATTAGGCTTCTGAGAGATGAAAACTGGGCTAAGACAGGAAACAGGGTTTCCTGAATAGTACAAATGTGGAAAAGAAGTCTTTTAATCAATCTGTGTTCGGAATTTGTTTTCAAGAAGAGACTGCAAAATGAGGATTTTGGCTTTAAAGGGGTTTACAGATGAATTCAAGCTTCCTTAATTCGCAAGTATTTTGATGCTTTGACAGGATTTCTGAAGCTTATGTGGTCAAATTTGGACTTCTGTTGATTGGTTGGAGCCGAAATAGTGTGCTTTGTTATGTCGACAGGGTATCTTAAGTTTAAACTGGATATTTGACAGTGGTAAAGTTCAGCTTCAAGGCTTATACATTGGTCTACATAGGTTCAACAATGGTGTCTGTGAGTAGTTTTCTGAAGTTCGAAGGCGCAAATGATATGAAAATAATAAAACTAAGGTTGAAACCTTAATTTTTATCAATATACATAACATTTATTACAGGTCGAAATTAATGGCGGGAGCGATTTTCGTATTTGAAGGCGAAACCATTAGTGGTTATCGCATTGCTTCTCGACGGTAAATGGTTTTTCACTTTTGGAATGCGATCCAGTAGAAATGCGACACGTAGCGGATGGTGGTTTCGTGAAACAACTTTTATCGCAAATTTTTTTTTCAAACTTCGCTTGATCACTTTTGTTGTGCGATATGAGATCCGCACCGTCGGATTTGATTGAGTGATGCGAATGGCTGAGATGCATCGGGAAGCTGCGGGGAAAGAAGTTGGGACCATTTTTTTTAATATGCGTCGTTGATTTAGTAAGTGATGATCAACGGTTTAAAATCAATGCGATGAGAAATGGTGAGGTTGGAGGCCGGACGATCGCGCTCAATGCAGATCATTGGATTAGGATTATAAAAATGATCGGAGGGTTGAGGATGAGCGCGAGGGCGTTGGGTTATTTGATGAAGCTTATGTATAAAAGGAGTTTATACATAGAATGGGGCGAGTTTAAATGATTAACCAAGGTTTAGTCTGTGGTAAGGGGATATATACCAGAAGAATGGGGATAAGGTTAAAGCTTTAACCATGGGTAAAGCTTATGAGGGGAAAGGAGAATAAACACTTTTTCTTCACTATTTTATATACACAATGTGTAAATAAATTGCGCATTTTCAATATCATTTATATGATATAGTTTTAGATTTATCAAAGGTCTAAAACTATAGGGGAGAGGGAATATTTTATTATGGATAAGTTTCATGTCAAAGGGGTAATTTCGGGATGTTTTTCAACATGTGTTTAATATCTTTGACATAAAAAGTATATAATAAGAGGGTTTTGGGAATATTAAATAAAAGGGATCTATATTAATAGGACTAGGATAATTGATAGGAATTTAATAAAATATTAAGTGTTAATATGAAAAGGGGCAATGAATACTCAAAACTCATAAATAAAACTAAGGAAAGTGAAAATTAAAGCAAAGCTTCATTATCATAACTTAATCACTTTTACTTAGGATATCATGTTTTTGAGGGTTTTATGTCTTGTAAAATGGAGGAAGTTAATCAAATGGGTATTTATGTAACATTTAAGTAAGAAAAGAGTTCCCACTTATGAAGTTAAATGGTGATGAGTGCATAAAGGGGTAAATGATGAAAATTTATGGGATTAATATAGAAACTTAACATTTTCAACTAATCAGTCATTGAGCCTTGGGTCTGGTCCCAACAGAAGTCAAGGAAATGCCTTGAGCCTCTTTGACTGATAGTCTAGAATATCAAATTGCTATGGGGATGGGAAATTAGTTATTTATAGCCCGATGAAATATATTTACAATGATGTTTCCCACCTTCTTCTACCTACCCAGTCATATATTCTAACATTTTTTCCTTCTATTTTAATCAGGTGCATTTGAACTAGCAACCTTATAACCTTTTATTTTTTTTGAAAGCAGTAAACTATCTAATTCTACACTTATTTCATCCAAGAATCCAGGTTAAGTTGTTGCATTCTTTTATTCTCTACCTAACTACTGAATTGTCATGATTAAACTGTATGACAATTCTTCATTCTCTATCTAAAACAAGTAAATTGAAACATGATAAGTCAAGATTAAATAGTTCAACTCATCATGGATTATGGCATTTATTGACACTCTGCCATAATCAACTGCAAAAAGTAAAAGTAGTGGCATTTAGACTTTCACACTTTCATGTTTTATTCATATTTTTTATTTTGGGGTATATCATTTTTTCTAAGTCCTTTGATTTTTCTTTTAGGACTTTTACCCTCTTTTTCCTTTTTTTATTTTTTATTTTTACAAAATATGGGAAAAAAACTTGCAGAAAGCAAAGTTTGTACATATTTACACAACTATCATCAGTCAAGTCAAAATTATGAATCCTATATTTATAGGTTGCTAACAGGAAGCACCATCTGTGAAACCGACATAAGGAGTAATAGACATCTACACAACAAGCAACGATCTAATGTGCAGGAAAATGCTCGCAAAGCACACCAAGCCAAAAATGTACAAAAATGAAAAAAAAAACACCTATGTACAAAAACATGCATGAATGACTCATGCATAGTACTTGTTAAGATACAACCCATTTCTGGGCTGATCCAGAGGATGACCTTCATAATCAATAAGCTCATAAGCCCCATTCCACAAAACACGCTTAACAATGTAGGGCCCATGCCACATTGGTTGAAATTTGCTTTCCCCTAGCTTAATGTGAGCTTGGTGGTATAGGAGGACGAGGTCTCCTTCTATGAAGGAATGAGGGGAAACCGACTAGTCAAAATGAGCTTTGACCCACTTTTTTTGTTCTTCAATGACCAGAGTATAAAAGCGGCGAGTTTCATCAAGCCTCTCTAAATAGAGAAGATGCTCTTCTTCTGGCGAAGTATTTGGCAGAAATTCAACAGCTAGTTTGAGTGAAGGAATTTCACATTCAATCAGAAGGGTAGCTTCTAGACTATAGAGAATATGGAATGGAGTGAATCTAGTCGCATCCTTCAATGAGGTTTGGTAAGCCCAGAGAGCTGAAAACAACATGAGATGCCAGTTTTATTTGTGCATCCCAATCGTACGTTGAAGCAAAGTGACGAGAACTTTGTTCATGGCTTCAACCAGGCCATTGGCCTGAGGGTAGTACGACGTTGAGCTGTTGCAATGCAAACCCAACTTGGAAGTCAACTCCGCCACCATGTAATGCAGAAAATGGGATCCATGATCAGAAACAATGGCTTGAGGAACACCAAACCTAGAAATGACATGATTGAATAGAAACTGTGTTGTTATCTTACCGTCAGCCATAAGTGTAGGCATTTCTTTGGCCCATTTGGTGAAGTATTCCACAACTGTGATGATATAAGCATGCCCCCCGGCCGAGTGAGGGTTACACATCATAAAATCGATGCCCCTCTTTGCAAAGGAACCAATGGTAATGACAGGGTAAAGATGGGAAGGTGGTGCGTGCATCTTGTCCTGATAGATATGGCAATCATGGAACTTACGGATGGAAATGATGTAGTCTTTAAAGATGGTGGGCTAGAGATACCCAGCACGAAGAATATTCTGTGCAAATAATTCAGGGCCTTTTGAAGATCCTCGAGAGTCAAACACCGACGGAGAATGGAATCAACTCCGATGCAGTAGAGTGTATCTCCGACTATGCAATAGGGTTGCGATTGATGACGGATGTGTCGGTGAGCATCCTTCATCAACTTAGATAAGAAAGTTGAAGTCTGAAGATATACAATAATATCACTGTACCAAGGATCGAGGGTTCTAATCAGAAAAAACATGTTGTCCGGAATGCGTTCCTCAGAACCAGACAGAGCGAAATCGGAAGGGAGAGAGCAGATCAAATCAGCGAAGACTAACGACTTCTTCGACTTGGCGGTAATGAACTCCAAATCAAACTCCTGGAGAATGAAAATCCAATTCGAGTACTTTCCCCCCTGTTATAAGTCAATTTGGGCATCATTCCCAATGACCTGGTTAACTAGGCATCATCTCTAGGACCAATGAATAAGGGTCTATCATCCCCTATCATTTCAAGTTGCTACATGCCCTAAGACAAGAACAAGACAAATCAAGCATGACTTTCATCAAGAAAAGGTTTCCAAGTTTTGAAGTTTATTATATATCATATGAGAGCTCATCAATGCTACCTCTAAAGGGATAAAGTGTGTTTCATATGCAAGTAGCCCCATGCAAGGCTACTTTGAAAAGCACTTCCCGACATTCATAGGTGTGTTAATGGTCACATTGGGAGTGAAATTCTCATTGTTCCGGAATCTCCACTTGGCTAGTGCATTCTAGAATAGTTCACATGTGTCAAGCTTCAAATCCAAGTGTCCATTTGAAATCTACAATATTGGGAACATGTCTTGCCTATTATTGGAAAGTCATTGATTGAAAAACAACCTTCAACTCCTCTATAAATTGAGCACAGATCTGAGTGCTTGAGGAGGAAGAATTTGAGTAGAGAAATACTGGTGGATTTTCAATTGAGAGTTAGATTTGTGTAACAGTTGCTGGAGAGATTTATACTGTGATGAGGCTAGGAATGTTGTTGGTATGGTCACTTAAAATCAGTCACTATGTTGTAACCTCTCCTTCTATCATCAATAAAGAATACAGCTTACTTTTCCCTATATGAATCTGTATTGGCTTTGATTTTCATATTGTAAGATCTTAGCTAATGTATATGGTTCATGCTTTACTGATTTATCAAACTAACTTGAATAGATATCTATATTATTGCTATCTTATGTTGTTTAGTGTTCATTCTTTTAGGAATCATTTTGCACAAACTGCTGGAATTTGAAGCTGCAACGGAAGCAACGGAAGGAACCATTTGGAAGCGCTTAGATTCCAAGTAAGCTTCTAATCTATTCTATGTGTTTGTTCTTAGTTAGGAGAAGAATTCGTATAGTCTTTAATCTGTTGTTCTAGATTAACACTTTTCTAGGGAAGTGTGTTTTATCCGTAATTCACAATTTTGTCCAACAAATTGGCGACTCCATTGGGGAGAATTTCTCTTAGTTCTAGGTGTTTTAGCCTCTGATTTTCTCTGTTTATCCACCTAGTAGTTTTTACTCACAAATATTAGGCTTTTTAAGATCCAAATTTGCAAAAGAAGTGTGTTAAACAATTGTGTTTTTTCTTTCTACACTGTGTCCAATGCACTCTTGGACAGGACACAGTGCTTTGCATAGCATTGTCTCCCTTTCAGGCTTGTGTTTCAAAGAACTGTCTCTCTTTAGAGATTATGTTGCCTCCTGAAGCCATCCAAATTCCCTTGAATTTGTCTTTGCAGTTTGTTTCAATTTATTTTCTGCTGTGTTTTGAAAATTTTGAACCTCATATTGATCAGTGAATCTATATATTTCTTCCTCCTTTGAAAGAAAATTTGTTCAATGTTTGTTTAAAATTTTTTTCTTTATCATTGATAGATTTATTTCAAAGTATTTTTACTATCGCATTAAGCTCATCTGCTTTCTAAATAGGAAATTGTTGTAGATTCTTCATTTCCTGATAAGATAAATTGTTGTTAAATTCCTCACTTTTCCTTCAAAAGAGAAATTGTTGTTTGTATTCCTCATTTGTCGAAAGTAAAAAGCATTTGATTTGTTGGTTTAGTGCACTTAGTTTCTTTTCTGCATTCATAACATTAAAGGAACTGAAAAAGAAAAACTTGAATTTGCATGTAGGATTTTATGTGTTTTGCAAAAGGTACAATTAGGAAATCTGCATTTAGTTTGTACTCATTGATTTGTTTGCTCACAAATTGTTTTCTCTTACCCCTTAGTAGCTAGGTTTTCATTGAAGAAACTAAAATTGAAAGATTGTTTATCATTCTTAGTTTGCATTTTAGGATTTTCCTACACATCATTGCGGTGAACCTTTGAAAGGAAAATTGTTAAGCAAGATCAACATCAAATTAATCTTAATTTACCTAACAAAGCATTGGAACCATAACGATAACATTTAGAAGGTCTAGGCTAGAGACGTGTTCCGACGTCATAAAACATAGCAGTTGTCGTTAACTTGTTTGCGATACATTCTGAGTGTGATACCTCACTCCACGTACGTAAGTATATCGTATCTCGTCCACGTATTTTCGGGTATATCGGGCAGTGTTACAGTACGATAAGTATAAAGGGGTGCTCTCACTGTGCGGTTTCGCATGAGACAACGCTAATACAGACTTGGGCCTTCACGTACCTTCAGGTATATTTGGGAGGACAAATTTTGGGTGCTATCCATCCATAGTGAACCGAGTCGGCCACCTTGTAAATTGTGATACACCAAACACAACATTCAGGGAGATTGCCTACCTGTACTTCTTGGTTCGCCAGGAGGTATTTTGCAGTTCACAGTTTCTTGGTAAACCCTTTTTCCTAGCATTACCCTTTTATTTTTTTTATTTTTTTTGGTTAAAATAAATCAGTAATTATGGAAGAACAAAATCCTTTCCCCCGTCATTCACATAGACTAGCGTTAAAACCACCTTTACCACCAGAAGTTACTTCTGGTAGGCGAAGGCGATCATGATCTGCCGAATCAAGTACAATTCATACCTCTGGTGAAACATCATTTTCCAATAAGCCAGAGTTAGCTCAAATTGTTTCTACACATCCTGATTCATCTACCGTTGTCGAAAAGGAGTCTTCACAGCTACCCGTGGTCACGATCCATCCAATCAGTGAGACCATACCTCCTGAACCTGACTTTATGCAACCAGAAGTTGATCCGGATCCCATAGTGCTTTAGGGGGAAGCTGTTATAGGTCAAATTGGAAATCATCCCCAAGACCAATGAAATAGGGTCTATCATCCCCTTATATTTCAGTTGCTATATTCCCTAAGTGGAGAAAATCTTGATCCCGAAGTCGAACAACCGGAAGTTGTTTCTGTATTCGTCACTCCACAATCTATTGTAGCCATTGAGTCTCCCATATCGCGCAGTCAACCACCTAAAATATACGTTGGGCTTGACGGCGAAGTTCTTCCACCTGGTTTGATTTTGATTGAAGAAATATCATAAGACAAGACACCTTTAAATCCAACTCATTTTCGGTAGGAGCTTTACCTGTACGAGTCTTTTCCTCAATCACCTTCCTTTGATTTTGTTAATCTTGTTTCACTTCGAATTCCCATAGATTCTACAGGGTATACACTGGGTCATTTGACCATGGCTGAGATAAAATCCCAGACTGAACCATCTATTTCAGCTGCGATAGCATCTACTGTTGCTTCATCTTCAATGTTTTTTCCATTGAATTCACCCATGTCATCAACTGGAATCCTATCTGGTTCCTCCTTTATGAGTACTGAACATCTTGATCTTTTATTCACATCTTTAGTGCAATATCAAACTGATCCCATAATTTATTCTCCTTGGTGGCCAGTGATACCAAAGAAATTACCCTCAGAAATTCCAAAATTCAATGAAAACCCCGAAAAAGACTCGTCAACACATGTTATAACTTATCATTTGTGGTGCTCATCAAACTCCTTAAATGATGACTCTGTTAGACTACGTATTTTCCAGCGCACACTCACTAGTCCAACTGCACTATGAGGATCATTCCTTTACTATTTCAAACTCATTAAAAAATGAAACAGGTATGAGGATGGTTCTTTTTACTATGTCAACCTCGTTAAAAAATGAAACATGTTTTGAGGATAGTTCTTTTTTCTTGTGTCAACCTCGTTAAAAAATGAAACAAGTGCCTATGAGTATAGTTCTTTTACTGTGTCAACCTCGTTAAAAAATGAAACAAGACATGAGGATAGTTCTTTTACTGTGTCAACCTCGTTAAAAAATGAAACAGGTCATGAGAATAGTTCTTTTCCTGTGTCAAGCTCGTTAAAAAATGAAACAAATCCTCTCCTAATGAAGACGAGTCTTCCATTTAATCTCGTAAATGAACCTTCATTCCATCCAACTATTAGTAATCTACTTAGATGAATGAAATGAAGCTTGGGGGGCATGTTCTCTTGTAGGGGGAATTCAAAACATTCTTACCAATTGCAAGCAATCGACTGCTAAAGTTCGAGGGGAAAAACAAGTTCAGAGCTCCAAAATGCAAATGGTAACTATGGAATGGTAAGAATTAATAGTGAAACTACTTTTAATAGTCATTTAACTATTTGCAAATTGAATATATTGCTATGACTATAGTTTTATTATGTTTTTTATCATGAAACATGTATTTTTAAATCATTTGATGTTGTTCAGAACAGGTTTTAGAACTGATGAACAGATTAGTCGTGCAGATTTATTTCAAGAATGATTTGACCAAAAAGCATACTTTTTCTCCTTATTTTTCGAGCTTTGTTAAAAACAAAAAATGATTTGAAGCGAACTTTTATCTCTTTTTCGAGTTTCGATAACAACGAAAAAGGAACCCCTGGAGTCTTATTTCAGCTCTTTTCAGACTCCGATAATGTAAAAATATTGCCGAGCACTTGCCTTTTCGAGATCGTAAAAGTAAATGAATTCATATCTACTCAGTATAAGTTTAACCCTTTTCCGGACTGAGAAAGGTTATTTAAGAAAAAGGAATACCTTCGTTAAACATGACCAAAGAGGCTCTCTCAGCTATTATTTTACACTTTTTCGGATCGAGCGACAACTTTACGAAAAATTACTTATGGAGTTTTCTTTCGTCCTCTTTTTCAAACTCTCTAAATATGAAAAAGGACCGGGTTTTCAATGTCGTTAAGCTCGTTAAAACATAAAATAGCGACGGGTTTGTCGATCATGGCAAGAATCGAGTTTCATTCATTGCTAGACTCGTTAAATTATTAAATAGCGATACTTTATTCACTCGAAGGGTTGAATTATTGATCAAGAAAATGTTATCCTCCTCAAGATTGTTAAAAAATAAAGAGGTACTGGTCGACAAATGACTCGGGAAAATTTGGGAAAAGTGAGCAAAAATTCTTTATGATAGCAAGTCGCTCTTGAACATGACACTTCCTTCACTCCATGTCCATGACTGTTTGGGTTGGGTAACCATCTTGACAGTTCATTCATACCTATGGTTCATCATACCTTCACTTCGGTTTTGGGTCAATGCTACCAAATCATCTCAGTGTTGCCGATATGTTCAAGAGAAGTCATCCAGTGAATAACTCATCCTTCTGTAATACTCGTAAACCTTCATTCTCATGACCGTCATCCCTGAAAATTGCTATATCAAGTCATACCTTTGTCTCTGAAATCAGTGACTCTCGTTTCGAAATAAGGTGACTTCCTTTCAACGACAAATCAATATCCAGGAAGTTCACTTAGAAACATCAGATTCCAGTACCATGAGGCTTGTTACACCATCGACAAGATCCTCGCTTCTAGACCTTTGACCGAAAGATTTTGTTTGGCATTCGACATCAAATCATCTATTCACGCCTTACGAAATGTACTGCAGTACCTTGAGGGAAATTTTCATTAATAGTGGTTCTCTCGTGTTTGTTAATAGCTCACATCAATGGTTGGTAATCAAACAATGTATTTCCATGTTCGACGACAAATCATATATTTTCACGGTTAGACTTGTAGCCGAATGATCGAGTGAACGAGATAAGAAGACCCCGGATCTAGTTTCAGCCATTCGAGCTGCGTTTTCAGGATTTTTGTACACATCATCTATACGGTAACCTTACATACAGATTGTCATCCGAAAATGGGCCTATATCTGTAGGCATATCTGCACTGGGCAACATTCCAATGTCGAAGACTTTCTGAATTATGTACATGTTATTAGATTGTTTATGTGTTGAACATGGGAATGCCTACTGTTACACAACATTTTGTCACTGTCCGTGCAATCTCCAACTTGCACATTGGAGGGTCGTTTCTGTGACCAATACGTAGTGTCATGCTTTGCAAATACCATCCTTGCATCCCTTTTGATGAAAACAATATTCTTCTTGTTGACATTTCCCTAAGTAGAGCTGTGAAAATCCATATTTTTGCCTTGGCGCGAGTAGCCCATTACATGCTCGTGCCGACCAGGAAATTTAACACTAAGCCCATGCCACTTGGCACTCTGTGCCAGTTAGACACCCGCGCCAAGATGTTCATGGAATTTTTTTTTTAAATAGAGGCGGAGGTTCCATTCCAACCACCTCGGGGATGAATCATTGGGAGTGGTTGAACTAAAACAACCACAGAATCCTTCCTTTAGTTAGTAGTTTCCACCTCCCTTGGAACTCTCCTAAAGGATAGGACTCCCTCCCACCTTTATAGGGATCCCAACCTCCTCTCTTCCCTATATATAAGAAACTATCTCCTTTAGTAGAAGCTAGTTGAATGGCTGAACAGCTGAACTAAGAGAATTATAATATAGCTAAGCTGCTAGAGGAGATAGAGTAAGAAAGATTGTGTTGAGAGAGCTCAAGTTGATGACTTCTAAGAGAACTTGAGTCTGAATTCCCTAACCGATAGTTGAGACGCGTTTCGTCTGAACCCCGTTGGAGGAGATTGCGACGTCAAAGCATCGGTTGTACTCTTCCTTCTACTCAATAATGTACATGACTACTGTTTGGTTCCACTATTGAGTTATGACGTTTATTTGATGCGATATGTTTAGCCCTCTTTGACTGGTTAATAGTTGTGAGTGAAATTATTCTATCATATTTTGTTCTTGTTCTTTGTCCTATGTGCAGGTATATGAGTGCGATAGTGAACGGATCGTGACTTTCCAAGGCAGGAGCGAGAGACCACTACTCTTTTCGCAACATCGACAATGTTGGATTCAAGGTAGGTCAATATACCATGTCTTTTGTTCATTCATTAACTAGGAAGGAACACTTTAGCATGTCCTTTTGTTACTAGACCCACCCTAGGGCTAGAGGGATCGTCTCTATCCCTAGAGAGGATTTACCTTCATAACAAATTGGAAACTCCACTTGGGATCAATGCAAGTTTGTCGTGTCACCCTGTTGGGTCAGTTTCAATTCTTGGTTTATTTATCTAACCTTTTCTGGTTTGTTTGTTGAGTTTCCATTCTTTGTTCAACTCCAGAGAGTCAAGGTTGACTTCTGCTCATTAGGTTAGGGCTTTTACTCTTTTTCTCATAGGTATCCAGCTTGGTGCATTTTTTGTCTTGACAGTCACGCCAATTGGTGCAGGTTTCTCTTTTAACACTTGTGCCAACCTCTGTATGGCATGGATTACAGCCTTACAGTCGCGCCAATCCCTGTAGGTTTTGGGTTGAACTCCCTAATGCATTTTTTGGTCATTTTTTCTTGTTTCTGGGTTATGTTTGAGCGTCTTTAAGCCTTTTCAGACTGTATTGACTACTGTATACTTGTTTCCCTCAGTCGTTTTTCCATTGTCTTGTCGGTGTCAGTTAAGACCTTAGGGTTTCTAGGTGTTCTTGCACACCGAGCCTTCTGTTCGGGAACAAGTCTCATTGATTGTTATCAGTCTCGTTCCGGGTTTTTAGACTGAGTTTTCTTGATCCTTTTGTTTTACTGATTGAATGGTCTTTTCATTTTTCGATTAGTCCTTCTTCTTCAATACTTTGAGCATCGATTACTTTTCTTGTTTGGGTCGTTTTGAGAACTCTCTTTCTTGATTAAAAGTTTGCTCCACTAGCTTGCATGTTTTTGTGTCGGTTTCACTATGGTTGAGTCATTCAATTTCAAACCTTATGTTTGAAAAACTAAAAATAGTGTTTATTTTGTTTTCCATTGAATTAGTACAAGGTGTGCTTCATTTCATTGAAAATTCAACAAAAAAAATCAAAAACTATCTTTGCATTCTTTTGTTGCATCGAAAAGTGAAACGTTCCTTTACATAACTAGCATTTCTCAATATAAGAAGGAATTTCATTTTCGATTGATCACATTAAATGCATTAGAAGTTTCTTTGCATGTTTTCTTTGTTTTCTTGTTTGAAATATTTCTATCCTTCTTATAACTAGTATTCATCAAATTGAAATGGTATCCATTTGCATATAGTTTGCATCAAGGAATTTGAGCCTACACATTCGATAGGGCCTGGAAATTGAAACATAATTCAAGATTAAATTTAAAATTTACTCAATGAACCTAAGGAAACATTGGAACCTAACGAAAAATTTCTAGTGGTCTAGGCTAGAGACGTGTTCTGGCGTCTTAAAACCTAGCAGTTGTCGCTTGCCTTTTGGCTTAAGACAACACTAGTACGGACTTGTGCTCCCCATACTGTCGCGTATATAAAGGGAGACCACTCTAGGTTGCAATCGTTTTATCCATGGGAAGCCGACTCTGCTGCCTTGTAACCGTGATACACCAAACACAACATTCGGGGAGACTACCTGCACGTACGTCGAGTCCTTGGTCATTTCTGTTTCATTTGATCACCAAGGTGTATATGGAAGTTCACAGAAACCTGGTACACTCTCTTGCTTAGAATTCCTAAGAAGTCATTTCAATCTTTTCATGACTCTTTAAACAAGAGAAGAGATCATCGAGCACTTGTCCTTTCACACTCGCTTCAAATTGAAAGTGACTAGAGTCATATTTTTCCTATTTCTCAACTCTTAAAACATGAAACCATGTAATTTGGTTTCAGTGTTATAAAATTAATCACCTACGATTACACACCCATTAGAAGTTTGTTACTTGGTCTGATTGATTTCCTTGGTTCTTGATTTTGGTACTTTCGATTGGTTATCTCTTTTCCTTCCTGTTTTGATTTAGAGTCAATGTGGCAGAACATCTAGTTTCGTTGTCCTCACTGCCTCATAGTGGTGGTTATTTTTCAGAAGTTTCTTTTGAAACTCCTCAATCCACTAGATCGGTCAAGTTCTCGCAACCCATTCTACCGTCTATCCAGCCCCTTGCTACTCGATCTCCGCTTGATGAGCCAGTTGAATTCAATTGGCCTCCTTCAAGTGCTTGGTCTGGTTTTGGGGAAGAAGGGGAATTTCCTCCTCTTATGTCTAGATCGTCTTTTGTTGCTGTTGCGGTACCTCCTAGTCCCCGTAGTCTTTTCGAAGATCTTACAGAAGACTCAGATATGGATTCCTCCAGTTCTATTGGCAGTGAAGGAATTCCTGTATCCACAGGAGAATATCAACTCTTTCCTAAGGATCTTTCTCATGCCTATGTCCAATTTTCTTCGTCTTCGGTGTCACTTCCAGCTGGCTATAGGTCTCTGAGTCAAATTTTGTCTGGTGTTGCATCCATTGCACAATCCAGCACAGTAACTCCTCCTCGGAGTTCAGTCCAATCTTCTTCAGTACTGTTACCTTCGACGTCAGATCCATCAGTTACTGTTACATCTGTTCCATTCCAACCTACAGTCTATGTGGCTTCTAGTTCAGTTTCCACTACTCCTATGATTCATGGTGGTCTCACTTTTGAAGAATAACTGTAAGTTGTTCAGCAAAGTTCTCAGGGTTCTCAATAGCCCCCGCCTCCTAGAAATCCTCATTTTCATTACTATAATGCTATTGGTAATCCCATATATGTATATCTACACCATTATGATGAGTGTGGAAATCCAGTTTATTTGCCTCCTATAGATCCTTATCAGGCCATTTATGATCGTTATCAGTCTGTTACTCATTTGGGACCTACTTTGCATGTGCAACCCTTTGGCTTACAAGGAAAACCCTCTCAGGGACAACCTTAAGCTCAACAGGGCCCTGCTTTTGGTCCACAGGGACAACTGTATGGTCCATAAGGCCCACCTTTCCAAGGACAACCTTTGGTCCAACATGGAAAACCCTCTGGTATCTCGAGTCAACATCTGGTTCAACCTGGATCATAGTTTGGTCCTGGGGGGCAAGTTTATCCACCACAAAGTCAACCTGGTGACCCTCAACAACCAATTCAACAGCCGGTTCACCCAACTCAGCAACCGTCGCAACCTACTTACCAGCGTATTCTTTCATTTCTGTAGAGAGGATTTACCTTCATAACAAATTGGCAACTCCACTGGGGACTTCACAGTTTTCTACCTTTTCGGATATGTGAGACTACCCACGAAAAGGGACTGCTGGATTTTTATTTTCTGCCGTCTTTTCAAACTCTCTAAACATGAAAATATGTCGAGTTCTCCCTTTACCGGACTCGTTAAACATTGATGACATCGGACTTCGTCACCATGATGTTATTTCGAGTTCCTCCTTCCTAGGGCTCGTAAAATGTACTAGGTTGGATTTGTCCGAAGGAAAAACTTACAATACAAGCATATGTTATCCCCTTCAAGATTGTTTTAAAAACTAATTGGGGTACTCGCCAGAAATGGTGGGGGAAAATGGAACCAAGTTCTAGTTATGTTAGCAGTATGTCGCTCTTGAACATGGCACTTGTCTGCATTTGTGTCGGGTTGGGGACATCTCATTTCGTCATTTTTTTCTTCCATGGGTTTGGGTAATCTCTTTTGACCTCTCATATACTCTTTGCCACTTCATCATGACCTCAGATATTTTGATGTCAAATACTGCCAAATACAGTGTCGTGTTGTTAATATGTTCAAGAGAATTTTGTCTCTACAGTTGTCACCTTCCTCTAATCCCCTGTCGGTCCTGATCCACTTTCATCATGTTCCTATGTCTTGTGTCGATGATGTGAGAAACATTATGGCCCTCCTTCGACCAGGTCATTTCTTGTCGACTTCATCTCATTATCCAGGAATTTAATCTAGAGACTCCCTTCTGGTACCTTGGAGCCTGCATGCCTCAATGGCAGGTTTTTCACATTCGACGCAAGGTTCACATCATTGGCCTTCGATCGAGTGATTATGCGGATGTTCAACGTCAGATCTCTTTTCACATTCCGTATATTATACCTTTTGTACCTTGAAGGCCATCATCATCATTGGTGGTTTCTCTCACATCTGTTAACATCCTTCATCATTGGTTGGTAATCAGACAATTTTCCTGCATGTTCGACTTTAGCTCATACATTCGCATGCTCGACATTGTACTTGTTCGGGTCGAGATGGAGCGCAAGACCCTAGATTTTCTCTGATAAACTCCAGGCTACAGATTTTTGTGGATTATGATGACTTATTTCATGACTCTCTTGATTGGATGGATGCGACCATACCTGAGTCAATTTATTGATCCTTCCTGTTGGATGGCTATGTCCATACCTCATATCTCAGTTTTTATATATTCTATTATGGATGGTTGTGCCCATGCGACATGATTCATGTATCAAAAATATCAGTTGTATTTGTAATTGTAGGTCTTTCGATAGCGATGTTTGGTTCGAACGCGTTCTCATAAAGCACTTCACCCCTCCCTCTCTCTCGGACTTCATAATTTAGTGGGCATCTGTTACACAACATTTTGTCATTGTCCCTGCAATCCCCAACTCGCACATTGGAGGGTTGTTTCTGTGACCAATACACAGTGTCATGCTTTGCAAATACCATCCTTGAATCCCTTTTGATGAAAAAAACATTCTTCTTGTTGACATTTCCCTAAGAAGAGCTGTGAAAATCCCTATTTTTGCCTTGGCGCGAGTAGCCCGTTACATCCTCGCACCGACCAGGAAATTTAACACTGAGCCCGTGCCACTTGGCGCTCTGTGCCAGTTAGACACCCATGCCAAGCTTTTTATGGAATGTTTTTTAAAAATAGAGGTGGCGGTTCCATTCCAACCACCTCAGGGATGAGTCATTGGGAGTGGTTGAACTAAAACAACCACAGACTCCTTCCTTTAGTTAGTAGTTTCCACCTCCCTTGGAACTCTCCTAAAGGATAAGACTCCCTCCCACCTTTGTAGGGATCCCAACCTCCTCTCTTCCCTCTATATAAGAAACTATCTCCTTTAGTAGAAGCTAGCTGAACGGCTGAATAGCCGAACTAAGATATTTATACTATAGCTAAGCTGCTAGAGGAGATAGAGTAAGAAAGATTGTGTGATAGAGCTTGAGTCGATGACTTATAAGAGAGCTTGAGTCTGAATTCCCTGACTGACAGTTGAGATGCGTTTCGTTTGAACCCCGCTATAGGAGATTGCGACGTCAAAGCATCGGTTGTACTCTTCCTTCTACTCATTAATAGACATGACTATTTTTTGGTTCCACTATTGTGTTATGATGTTCGTTTTATGCGATATGTTTAGCCCTCTTTGACTGGTTAATAGTTTTGAGTGAAACTATTCTGTCATATGTTGTTCTTGTTCTTTGTCCTATGTGCAGGTATCTGAGCGTGACAGCGAATGGATCGTGACTTGCCAAGGCAGGAGCGAGAGACCATTACTCTTTCCGCAACATCGACAGCGTTGGATTCAAGGTAGGTCAATCTACCATGTATTTTGTTCATTCATTAACTAGGAAGCAACACTTTAGCGTGTCCTTTTGTTATTAAACCCACCCTAGGGCTAGAGGGATCATCTTTGTCCGCAGAGAGGATTTACCTTCATAACAAATTGGTGACTCCACTGGGGATCAGTGCGAGCTTGTCGTGTCACTCTGTTGGGTCAGTTTCAATTCTTGGTTTAGTTATCTACCTTTTTCTAGTTTTTTTGCTGAGTTTCCATTCTCTGTTCAGCTCCAGAGAGTGAAGGTTGACTTCTGCTCATTAGGTTAGGGTTTTTCCTCTTTTTCTCATAGGTATCCAGCTTAGCGTGTTTTTTATCTGGATAGTCACACCAATCGGCGCAGGTTTCTCTTTTAACACTCGCGCCAACCTCTGTATGGCGCGGATTATAGCCTTACAGTCACGTCAATCCCTACAGGTTTTGGTTTGAACTCCATAATGAGTTTTTTCGTCAATTGTTCTTGTTTTTGGGTTATGTTTGAGCATATTTAAGCCTTTGCAGACTGCGTTGAATACTGTAGACTTGTTTCCCTCAGTTGCTTGTCTGTTGTCTTGTCGGTGTCAGTTAAGACCTTAGGGTTTCTATGTGTTCTTGCACACCAAGCCTTCTGTTTGGGAACAAGTCTCTCTGATTGTTATCAATCTCATTCCAGGTTTTTAGACTGAGTTTTCTTGATCCTTTTGTTTTACTGATTGAATGGTCTTTTCGTTTTTCGATTATTCCTTCTTCAATACTTTGAGCATCGATTACTTTGCTTGTTTGGGTCTTTTTGAGAACTCTCTTTCTTGATTGAATGTTTGCTCCACTAGCTTGCATGTTTTTGTGTCGGTTTCACCTTGGTTGAGTCATTCAATTTCAAAACCTTAAGTTTGCCAAACTGAAGCTAGTTTTTATTTTGTTTTCCATTGAATTAGTACAAGGTGTGCTTCATTTCATTGAAAATTCAACAAAAAAAATCAAAAACTATCTTTGCATTCTTTTGTTGCATCGAAAAGTGAAACTTTCCTTTACATAACTAGCATTTCTCAATCTAGGAAGGAATTTTATTTTCGATTGATCACATTAAAGGCATTGGAAGTTTCTTCACATGTTTTCTTTGTTTTCCTGTTTGAAATATTTCTATCCTTCTTATAACTAGTATTCATCAAATTGAAATGGTATTCATTTGCATATAGTTTGCATCTAGGAATTTGAGCCTACATATTCGATAGGGCCTAGAAATTGAAACATAATTAAAGATTAACTTTAAAATTTACTCAATGAACCTAAGGCAACATTGGAACCTAACGAAAAATTTCTAGTGGTCTAGGCTAGATACATGTTCTGGCGTCTTAAAACCTAGCAGTTGTCGCTCAACTTTTGGCTTCAGACAGTGCTAGTACGGACTTGTGCTCCCCGTACCGTCGCGTATATAAAGGGAGACCCCTCTAGGTTGCAATTATTTTATCCATAGGAAGAAAATTATGCCACCTTGTAACCGTGATACACCGAACATAGCATTCGGGGAGACTACCTACACGTACATCAAGTCCTTGGTCAGTTCTGTTTCATTTCATCATCAAGGTGTATATAGCAGTTCACGGAAACCTGGTACACTCTCTTGCTTAGAATTCCTGAGAAGTCATTTCGATCTTTTCATGACTCTTTAAACAAGAGAAGAGATCATCGAGCACTTGTCCTTTCACGCTCACTTCAAATTGAAAGTGACTAGAGTCATCTTTTTCCTGTTTCTCGACTGTTAAAACATGAAACGTTGAACTTTGGTTTCAATGTCATAAAATTAATCACCTACGATTACACGCCCATTAGAAGTTTGTTACTTGGTCTGATTGATTTCCTTGGTTCTTGATTTTGGTACTTTCGATTGGTTATCTCTTTTCCTTCATGTTTTGATTTAGAGTCAAAGTGGCAAAACATCCAGTTTCGTTTACCTCACTACCTCCTAGTGGTGGTTCTTTTTCAGACGCTTCTTTTGAAACTCCTTAATCCACTAGATTTGTTG
Organism: Pinus albicaulis; assembly: GCA_034641835.2. Taxonomy (NCBI): domain Eukaryota; kingdom Viridiplantae; phylum Streptophyta; class Pinopsida; order Pinales; family Pinaceae; genus Pinus; species Pinus albicaulis. The sequence goes on along the minus strand of CM076584.1, from coordinate 1,702,098,739 downwards.
AGTTCTCACAGCCCATTCTACCGTCTATCTAGCCCCTTGTTACTCGATCTCTGCTTGATGAACCAGTTGAATTCAATTGGCCTCCTTCAAGTGCTTGGTCTGGTTTTGGGGAAGAAGGGGAATTTCCTCCTCTTACGTCTGGATCGCCTTTTGTTGCTGTTGTGGTACCTCCTAGTCCCCATAGTCTTTTCAAAGATCTTACGGAAGACTCAGATATGGATTCCTCCAGTTCTATTGGCAATGAAGGAATGCCTATATCCACAGGAGAATATCAACTCTTTCCTGAAGATATTTCTCATGCCTCTGTCCAATATTCTTCGTCTTCGGTGTCACTTCCGACTGGATATAGGTCTCTGAGTCTGATTTTGTCTGGTGTTGCGTCCATTGCACAATCCAACACAGTAACTCCTCCTCGGAGTTCGGTCCAATCTTCGTCAGTACTGTTACCTTCAGCGTCAAATTCGTCAGTTACTATTACATCTATTTCAATCCAACCTACATTCTGTGTGGATTCTATTTTAGTTTCCACTACTCCTGTGATTCCTGGCGGTCTCACTTTTGAAGAATATATGTTAGTTGTTCAACAGAGTTCTCAGGGTTCTCAGCAGCTCCCGCCTCCTAGAAATCCTCGTTTTCATCACTATGATGTTGTTGGTAATCCCATATATGTATATCCGCACCATTATTATGAGTGTGGGAATCCAGTTTATTTTCCTCCTATAGATCCTTAATAGGCCATTTATGATCCTTATCAGTTTGTTACTCATTTGGAACCTACTTTTCCTGTGCAACCCTCTGGCTTACAAGGACAACCCTCTCAGGGACAACCTTCAGCTCAGCAGGGCCTTGCTTTTGGTCCATAGGGACAACCGTATGGTCCATAAGGCCCACCTTTCCAAGGAAAACCTTTGGTCCAACATGGACAACCCTCTAGTCTCTCAGGTCAACCTCTGGTTCAACCCAAATCATCTTTTGGTCCTGGGGGGCAAGTTTATCCACCACAAAGTCAACTTGGTGACCCTCAACAACCAGTTCAATAGCCGGTTCAACCATCTTAGCAACTATCGCAACCTGCCCACCAACGGATTCCTTCATTTCCACAGAGAAGATTTACCTTCATAACAAATTCGTGACTCCACTAGGGACTTCACAGTTTTCTACCTTTTCAGATCTGTGAGATTACCCACGAAAAGTGACTGCTAGAGTTTTCTTTTCTGTCGTCTTTTCAAACTCTCTAAACATAAAAAGATGTCGAGTTCTCCCTTTGTCAAACTCGTTAAAACTTGATGACATCGGACTTCGTAACCATGATGTTATTTTGAGTTCCTCCTTCCTAGGGCTCGTAAAATGTACTAGGTTGGATTTGTCCGAAGGAAAAACTTACAATACAAGCATATGCTATCCCCTTCAAGCTTGTTTAAAAACTAATTGGGGTACTCGCCAGAAATGGTGGGGGAAAATGGAACCAAGTTCTAGTTATGTTAGCAGTATGTCGCTGTTGAACATGGCACTTGTCTGCATTTGTGTCGGGTTGGGGACATCTCATTTCGTCATTTTTTTCTTCCATGGGTTTGGGTAATCTTTTTTGACCTCTCATATACTCTTTGCCACTTCATCATGACCTCAGATATTTTGATGTCAAATAATGCAAAATACAGTGTCGTGTTGTTAATATGTTCAAGAGAAGTTTGTCTCTATAGTTGTCAACTGTCCTCTAATCCCTTGTCAGTTCTGATCCACTTTCATCGTGTTCCTCTGTCTCATTTCGATGATGTGGGAAACATTATGGCCCTCCTTTGACTAGGTCACTTCCTGTCGATTTCAACTCATTATCCAGGAATTTGATCTAGAGACTCCCTTCTGGTACCTTGGAGCCAGCATGCCTCAATGGTAGGTTTTTCACATTCGACGCAAGGTTCACATCATTGGCCTTCAATCGAGTGATTCTGCGGATGTTCAACGTCAGATCACTTTTCACATTCTGTATATTGTACCTTTTATACCTTGAAGGTCGTCGTCATCATTGGTGGTTTCTCTCACATCTGTTAACAGCCTTCATCATTGGCTGGTAATCAAACAATTTTCCTGCATGTTTGACTTCAGCTCATACATTCGCATGCTCGACATTGTACTTTTTTGGGTCGAGATGGAGCGCAAGACCCTGGATTTTGTCTGATAAACTCCAAGCTGTGGATTTTTTTGGATTATGATGACTTAATTCATGACTCTCTTGATTGGACAGTTGCGACCATACCTGAGTCTATTTATTGATCCTTCCTACTGGATGGCTATGTCCATACCTCAGATCTCAGTTTTTATATATTATATTATGGATGGTTGCGCCCATGCCACATGATTCATGTATCACAGATATCAGTTGTATTTCTAATCGCAGGTCTTCCGACAACGGTGTTTGGTTCAAACGTGTTCTCATAAATCATTTCACCCCTCCCTCTCTCTCGGACTTCATACTTTAGGGGGCATCTGTTACACAGCATTTTGTCACTATCCCTACAATCCCCAACTCGCACATTGGAGGTTCATTTCTGTGCCCAATACGCAGTGTCATGCTTTGCAAATACCATCCTTGCATCCCTTTTGATGAAAACAAAATTCTTCTTGTTGACATTTCCCTACGCAGAGCTGTGAAAATCCATATTTTTTCCTTGGTGCGAGTAGCCCATTACATCCTCGCACCGACCAGGAAATTTAACACTAAGCCCGCACCACTTGGCGCTCTATGCCGGTTAGACACCCACGCCAAGTTGTTTATGGAATTTTTAAAAAAAATAGAGGCGGAGGTTCCATTCCAACCACCTCGGGGATGAGTCATTGGGAGTGGTTGAACTAAAACAACCACGGAATCCTTCCTTTAGTTAGTAGTTTCCACCTCCCTTGGAACTCTCCTAAAGGATAGGACTCCCTCCCACCTTTTTAGGGATCCCAACCTCCTCTCTTCCCTCTATATAAGAAACTCTCTCCTTTATTAGAAGCTAGTTGAACGACTGAACATCTGAACTAAGAGAATTATACTATAACTAAGCTGCTAGAGGACATAGAATAAGAAATATTGTGTTGAGAAAGCTCAATTCGATGACTTCTAAGAGAGCTTGAGTCCTAATTCCATGAACGACAATTGAGACGCATTTCATCTGAACCCCACTGGAGGAGATTGCAACGTCAAAGCATCGGTTGTAATCTTCCTTCTACTCATTAATATACATGACTACTGTTTGGTTCCACTATTGTGCAGGTAGTGGAACTATTCTGTCATATGTTGTTCTTGTTCTTTGTCCTATGTGCAAGTATGTAAGTGTGACAGCGAACGGATCGTGACTTGCCAAGGCAGGAGTGAGAGACCACTACTCTTTCCGCAACATCGATACCATTGGATTCAAGGTAGGTCAATCTACCATGTCTTTTGTTCATTCATTAACTAGGAAGCAACACTTTAGCGTGTCCTTTTGTTACTAGACCCTCCCTAGGGCTAGAGGGATCGTCTCTGTCCGCAGAGAGGATTTACCTTCATAACACCTACCCTCAGCAATTATGATCAAAGAGGATATATCATGATGTAATGTATTGTAAGATTGATGCAGCTGACCACTTCGCTTCATCTCCAGCCCATCACAGTGTAAAGCATCTCAATCAAATGTTTTTATTATTTTGACGTCATGATTTAGGGGGAAATTTTTTATAGGTCAATTTGGGCATCATTCCCAATGACTTGGTTAACTAGGCATCATATCCAAGACCAATGAATAAGGGTCTATCATCCCCTATCATTTCAAGTTTCTACATTCCCTAAGACAAGAACAAGACAAATCAAGCATGACTTTCATCAAGCAAAGGTTTCCAAAGTTTGAAGTTTATTATATAGCATATGAGAGCTCATCAACGTTGCCTCTAAAGGGACTAAGTGCGTTGCATATGTAGGTAGCCCCATGCAAGGCTGCTCTTCAAATCACTTCTCGACATTCACAGGTGCGTTGGTCACATTGGGAGCGAAATTCTCATTGTTCCGGAATCTCCACTTGGCCAGTGCCTTCTAGAAGAGTTCACATGTGTCAAGCTTCAAATCCAAGTGTCCATTTGACATCTACAAGATTGGGAACATGTCTTGCCTATTATTGGAAATTCATTTATTGTAAAACAACCTTCAACTCTATAAATTGAGCATAGATCTGAGTGCTTGAGGAGGAAGGATTTGAGTAGAGAAATGCTGGTGGATTTTCAATTGAGAGTTAGATTTGTGTAACAGCTACTGGAGATATTTATACTGTGATGAGGCTAGGAATGTTGCTGGAATGGTCACTTCGAATCAGTCACGATGTTGTAACCTCTCCTTATATCATCAACAAATAATATAGCTTACTTTTCCATATATGCATATGTATTGGCTTTGTTTTTCATATTGTAAGATCTTAGTTGATGTATATGGTTTATGCTCTACTGATTTAGCAAACTAACTTGAATAGAAATCTGTATTATTGTTATCTTCTATTGTTTAGTGTTCATTCTTGCAGGAAGCATTTTGCACAAACCACTGGAATTTGAAGCTGCAACGGAAGCGACAGAAGGAACCATTTGGAAGCGCTTGGATTCCAAGTAAGCTTCTAATCTATTATGTGCGTCTATTCTTAGTTAGGAGAAGAATTCGTATAGTCTTTAATCTGTTGTTAAAGATTAACACCTGTCTAGGGAAGCTTGTTTTATCCGTAATTCACAATTCTTTCCAACACCCCCAACAATTGACGAGTCAATATGTAAGTCATAGGGTTGCAATCATAAATCATAGTCACTGTGCACAACACGATGTAGTGACGAAAACGTTGAACAACTTGAACGATAGCCAATGCCAACTTCTCGACATGTTCATATCATGTCTCAGTATCGAGAAGGTTGCGAGATAGATATTAAATGACATGCTCATCACCATCATCATCATCTTGTACCAAAATCATGGAAATCGTGCTAAACGCGGCAACCAAATAGAGGGAGTAATCGCGATGATAATTCGGAGGACGCAACAGAGGAGCATTGATGAGAAACGTCTTGAGTGCATCGAAAGAGTTTTGGGAAATCTCATCCTAGAGGAATGGGACGCCTTGCTTCAGTAATCGCGTAAATCCTTTGGCCACTTTAGCATAGTTAGGTATAAAATGACATAGGAATTTAAATTTCCTCTGCAGACTTTACAACTGATGTAAGGAGGAAGGAGAGGGGAGATTAACGATAGCTTCAACTTTGAGCAGATCGAGATGAATTTTGTCTTTGGAGACGATAAGCCCTAATATTTTACTGGATTCAACGCAGAAGACACACTTATGCGGATTGAGCTGGATGTTATAGCATCGACAACGAAGAAAAATCTGATGGAGGTGATCAAGATGGTATTTATGCTTAGCTGAGTGAGCCAGAAGGTAGGTAAATCCCCTCTATAGACAAAGGCGATCCCCCTAGCCCTAGGTTGGGTCTAGTAGCAAGAGGACATGCTAATGCGTCGATTCCTGGTTAATGAATGAAACTGAGTCAGGATAGATTTCTTACCCTTGTTCCAATGCAGTTGTCGTAGCTGTAGTAGTAGTCCTAATCTTCGTCCCGACATGTCACGATCCTTTAGCAATGGTACTAAGGTGCCTGCACAAGGATCATAGAACGAAATCAGCATATGAAACAATATTTACATTCATAACTATCTAATTGGTCGAGGAGAATTAAATTTATTACGCAAGATTAATCATATTAACACAAAATAGGAACCAAAACATCAATCATGTATTAATTAAGAGAAAGAAAGAGATTACAACCAAATGAGCCTTGACATCGCAACCTCCTTCAGCAGGTCCAGTCAAAACGCGTCTCGAGCATTCGTCAAGGAATTTGGACTTGGTGAGGCAATTAGCATAGACTCTCTCTCGACAAGGAGTCTCTCTCTCTACTCTATCTCACACCAGTTATATCAGAATGTTTCAACTATTCTCCAAAATGTTCAGCTATCCAAACCATTAAGCTAGTTGCATCTATGTGAGAGAAATGTATTTATAGAAGGAGAGGAGGAAGTTGGGATCCCTCATATGGTGGAAGGGAGGCCTTATCCTTTGGGAGGTTGCCCCAAATGTAGGAAACAAGAAGCCAAAGGAGGGTGCTTGACGTTATTCAGTCGAACCACCCATGTTGACTCGCTCATGAAGTGGTTAACAATGGAAACTTCGCTTCTATATTTAAAAAAATTTCCAAAAAAATCTTGGCGCGGGTAGTCCACTAAGACAGAGCGCCAATGGCCTTAGGCCCAGTGCTAATTTCCTTTATTGGCGAGAGGCCATAACCGCCTGCCAGCGCCAACCCAAAATCACTTGTTTTTGATGGTTTGTTCCAGGAATAGTGAATAGAGGAAATGTTCTTCTCATGGAAAGGGATGCATTGACACTTTTTTCAAGGCATGACACTTCATATAAGTCACAAAAATGGTCCTCTAATGTGCGGGATGGAAAATGCAAGGACAGTGACAAAATGTTATGTAACACTCCCCTTGTTGGGTTTTGATTCAGAGTTAGAGCATGCATCTGATTCATTAGCCTTCAGCTCAGCCACCAGTGACTGCTTGGCTCGACACTCACTTTTTTTGTTAGTGGAGCTCTTATGGAACTCACACCATTTTCCCATGTGCTTCTTTGGATTCAAGTTGTTTTTCTTTGCTTGCGGCTTTGGTGGGTTATCCTGGGCCGCCCCACCTTGGATTTTTCCTTTGTTCTGCAGTTTGGGGTCACCTTTCCCTTGCTTCTGATTCGTAGATCTAAAGTCTCGCTTCTTCTGTTTGAACTTCCACTCAATCTTGGCAGCATACCGGTATGCTGCACCAAGCGAGGAGATGTCGAGCAAGTCCATTTCCTCCTGAATGTATATGTGCAGACAACAGTGGTACTTCAACACTAAATTTTTCTTTGAATCTTCGATACCCAATTTTGTGCGCAGGGTATGGAACATATTCATCAGCTCATGCACATCTTGATCCCTTTGCTGCCACAGCATAGTCCATTGTATGTACTTTTCCTCATAGCTCCCCATAGGATAATATTGTTCCTTGATGGCATCTCAGAAAGAATTCCAAGTGGGTGAGGCTGACAATAGAGAGGGTTCCCTCTCGTCCTTTTTCTCACAATAGGTTTCCCACGAATCCTTGACATGGGGGGTGACTTTGAGGAGTGCAAAAGTAATCTTTTCCCGGTTGAAAAAGTCATGAACCGATAATTACCCTTCTAATAGATTCAACCATATATCTCGACATTTTCATCTATTTGGCCCTCAAATATAGGAATGTCAAAGTTCACTTGTACCTTAAAAGGAGTTGCGCCTCCAAAGTGGATTTTGGATGCATATGCGTCGTTGGTGGGCAGTCATTGAAGAATGTAGGCAAAGTTATCCATCATTGTGTTCCTTTGTTTCTCGAGGGCCTCCTTGAGAAATATTTTGATAGGATCTCCTGGTCATTTTTATTTCTTTTCATCCCCCATGGGTGGTTTTTAGGGTTTGTGAGACTGATCTTGCAAAGGTTCAACCAGATCAAGCCCTAACTCCTTATACCCTGACCTTGTTGGGGACATGCAAAGAAGGATCGAGAAAGAGCAGACCACTCTGATACCACTGATTCAAACTTATGAAGGAACGAAATAAAATACATAAATACACATAAACACAAAGAGGTAATAGAAATAAGACTTCATTTCATTAATATCACATAACTGAAATATGCTTACAGACATAATGGAAATAAACTAGCTAGGGCATTGGTAGCTTATCTCTAAGAAGAGATGTGGTGGCTATAGGCCTCTGAAATATGTTACAATGAGGCTTGAAGGCCTATTTATTATTTAGAAATAATGGAAAACCCTAAACATCCAAAAACCTAACCCTAGGATATGAAACAATAAATTATGGGCCCCATTGGGGTAAATTGGCACATCAATTTCTCGAGGCCGTAACTTTAGCATATGATCTTCGTTTGATGCACATGATACTTCGTTAGAAAGATATATCCGAGGAATAAAACTACTGACATCGAATATCGAGTTGGAGATTCATATTCTCCTGAAGGTTATTTTCCGATAAAATGTCGTCTAGGGCCTCAAAACAACTCCAGAAGTTCAAGACCCAAAAAACTACAAAAAATAGTAAATTGTGATACAATTAAGGAAACTGAAATCTGAAAGAAACAATGGTGGGGGTCCAAGTGGAATAAGTGCGTGGCCACCAATATCCACCTGGATCAGTTGATAGCACCTCATAACCCACAAAAAAATGGGGTTGCATAAAGGAAGAAAAAAAGCATTGTGGGAGCTACATGAGCGATGTTACATGATCAAGGCTTACTGTTGCACTTGTGGGCAGAAGCATGCAACACAACTGTGCATGTGCAGAACAGAAGTCCTCATCGGATTCTTAGGATGAGTACACCAGAGGGAGCCTTTTCGGGTAAGAAGCCAGATGTGGTGCACTTTATAATTTTTGGTTCATAAGTTTACTGTCATGTTACCAAGGATGCATGGAAAAATATAGAACCAACAATTGATTTGGGCATATTTTTTGGGTACACTAGTACACCTCACAACTATTGTGTGTACCTTCCATCTCACAGGATGACAGTGGTTCGTAGAGATGTGAAATTCGATGAAGGCAAGGCCATGTGAATTTCCCTTGAGAGGGAGCTTCATATGCATGCAATTGAGGAGCTCTTAGCTCCAAAATAAGAACCTCAATATGTGGAGCAGCCATAAGAAGAGTAGCAGAGAGTGGAAGCACCCACTCATGCAGAGACATCCATAGATGGAAGGAAGCGTTCCAAACAGGTTGACAAGTTGATGCATGATGCTAGAGAGAATGTGGGAGCAATCACATCACAACGCAGGTAGAGAAGGTCCCCAGATCGGTACACTAGCTACATAGATCTTATGAGTGAGAGTGTAGAGAGTGAGTCATCCTCATTCGAGGAAGTAGTGCAACAACCAGTATGGGATGATGCCATGGTAGAGGAGTATGACTCCATTATTAGAAACAATGCATGGGAAGTTGTCCCAAGACTAAAGGACAAGTGATCTTTAGGATCCAGGTGGATCTACAAGGTGAAGCAAGTAGAAAATGGGAGTGTGGAGAAACACAAGGCAAGATTTTTCGCCAAGGGGGTCTTTTAGGTAGAGGGAATATATTATGAGGAGACCTTTTCTCTAGTAGTAAGGTGCTCTTCAATCATATCTATTCTTACACTTTCAACGCATATGGGATGGAAGATACATCAGATGGATTTAAACACAACTTTCCTCAATGGAGTGATTGAGGAAGATGTGTACAGAGAGCAGCCGGAGGGTTTTGCGAACTTCGACAGAAAGTCGCATGTGTGCAGACTCAAGCGAGTGCTATATGGATTGAAATAAGCACCCCGTGCTTGGTACACCAGGATCGACAACTATTTCACCGGGTTGGGCTTCACCAAAAGTGAAGCAGATGCGAACCTTTACCATATTGTGGTTGAAGGTAAATTATTGATTATAGTATTATATGTCGATGATTTAATTCTAATAGGTGAAAATAATTTAATAAATTTTTGCAAAGAATATTTGGTAAGAGAATTTGAGATGAAATACATGGGGCTCTTGCATTATTTCCTTGGTTTGGAAATTTGGAAAAGAGATGGGGAATTATTTGTCTCTTAGGGAAAGCACACCAACGAGATACTGAAGAAGTTTCACATCGAGAGTAACAAACCCATGGAAACTCCTCTAACAGGGAATTGGAGGAAGGAAGATGTTACTTCAGGTAAAGTGGTTGAAGCTACCATTTACATGAAGCTTGCAGTTTCACTTATGTATTTAGTGAACACCCGACCAAACATGTGTTATGCGGTTAACCAGCTTAGTCAAGCAATAGTTAAGCCAACCAAGCTCTATTGGAAGGCATCCAAACATGTGTTGAGATACCTTAGAGGCACCACTCAGTTTCGTCTTTGGTACATGCAGACAAAGGGAGTGAAGCTTCAAGGCTTCGCAGGTGCATATTAGGTAGGGAGTCCATCTGACATGAAGAGAGCATCAAGGGGCATATTTAGTATTGGGTCAACAATGATTTCCTGGTACAACGTGAAGCAGATATTAGTTGCATTCAATTCAACAGAAGCAAAGTGCATGGCTTCTAGTCAAGCAGCTTGTGAGGCTATCTAGATGAGGAATATCCTTGTTGGTTTTTTTGGTCAAAAAATGTATCGTACAATGATTACTATGACAACTAGAGGTGCATCAAACTCTCAGTTAATCTCGTTTTTCATGCTATTTCTAAGTATATCAACATTCGGTATCACCATCTTAGAGATTGTGTACAGAGGCGGATTATGTTGTTAGAGTACATTCCTACATAGGAGCATGATGAAAACATCTTGACGAAGGCATTGTCAAGAGGCAAATTCGAGTTCCATAGAGGCAAGATTGGGGTATCAGATAATTCATTTCTTGTTGAGAGGAAGTGCTGAAAATGAAAGTAAGAAAATATTCTAATTTAATTTTCCCTTCATTAAATTAGAATAAAATTGTAATTCCACATCACATGATAACTTGTACGAGTTAACTAATTTAGGATGACTTAGTTGGTTTAGTTAATTCAAGTTGATCTGAAATTGTGAGAACAAAGTATTTCTTATATAGAGATTGACAGTAGGGGGATTTTACTGGTTATTTCACCTTTACTAGAAAGGATGAAACCAGAAGCTTCTGGCCCACAAACTGGCTCTGCCTAAAGAAATATAATGTAAACACTGAAATAGATCCAATCAATGAAAGTATTTGTTTATGTGCAAAGTATTCATTAATCAAAATTTTATGTGTGAATAAGCAAGTTCAAGTATTCTGCAAAGGAAGTAATGTGGTTTGAAGTGAAACTAATGAGTTGTGTTCACTGTATAAGTCTGATTGGGAAAAGTGTACTTATGAAAAGTTATTGTTTAATGAAGCAAAATCTGAAATATAACAGCAAAAATGCACAGCATAACAGTAAGCATTTTTTTAAGAAGTTCACCCCTCTCTTGGGCTACCTATGCTGGGTCCAAAAGCCTCTAATTAGGCTTTTCCCTCTTTCATTAATGCTCAAATTATGAATTACATTGTGTAGAAAGCCTCAAAAGGAAAAATAAGCTACAAATTCAGAAACAGAGGACTGAAATCAGTATAAATCGACTATTCATTCACCTCCAATGGATGAGTATAGTCCAACACAGTTGATCTTTCATTAGGCCCTAGTGGCTCCACAACCAAAATTGCTAGTAAAATCAATGATAGAGCACCCTGATGGCTCTGCAACCTATCCCCAACAGCTCCAGAATGCTTCAATACCCCCAAATCAAAAAAAAATTCGTACCAAATGGACTTCCCTAGCCAAAGTTATGGCTAACTGAAGTTTTGTCCAATTTCACCTAGAAAAACTCCAGCTAAGTCTAGCTAACTGCCAGATAAATCCGAAAAATTTGGAGGTCGGCGCTAAATTTGAGGGGTCTGCCGAAATGACCGCTGAAATGGAGGGTTATCATTTAATGTGAATGTGCGTGGTCACATGTTTAAACGGTGTCAATAAATGTTAACATAACCGTCAGAGTTTGTTACGCGCCCATTGAATACGCCTTTGGTTCCGGGCAGTTGGTTGCATGCGGAGGGGGCTGGCCCCCTTTTGGGTCCCGCCATATCAAATTTAAACTTTAAATACATATTCGCACCGAAAGTTTAATAAGAAACACCCGTGTGGCCTAATGGCCAGGCCGCTCCGTTTCCATTGGCCCGACCCGGGGTCGATTCCTGCTGCGTGCAAACAAATTTTGAATTACCATTTTCGATTGAAACTTGGGGCCACGTGGCGGCCTCCGGGCTGGCCACGTGGTGCCCTTTCATTGGCTGCCTGCGAAATATTTTGCAGAATATTCTGTGGAATATATTTTTTTTAATAAAAATATTTTTTTATAAAGTCAAATTTTGGCCATTTTTAACTGAATTTGGCAAACTTCAAAGCTGAATATCTTCCTCATACGACTTCATTTTTCAGTGCCGTTCACGTCTACAGGACATTTTTTCTGAGCTCTTTCCAGTCGATCTGGTTTGGACCAATTCTGAGCAACTTCATTTTTGAGAATTTTTCTACAAGAGACTTGATCTCCTGATCACATCTCCCAAATGGGAAGCTTTTGGACCCCAAAAGCTCTCTGATTACTGAAACTGATGATGTGGAGATTGATTCTCCACTCTTCCACCCTTAAATAACTGAAATCTACCCGATTTCATCAAATGAAGCTTTTGAGAAAATGATAATCTGTCTCTGGAATCAACTGATCGACCATTGCTAAGATTGATGGAGTCATGATGCAAATGATTAAAATTTGCAGAACAACGATTTTAAACCTAAACAAAACTTCGAATAACTTCCTAAAGACTTAAATATCGTACCATCTGCAACTGTTCAGTTGGCTAATTCTAATGTATTTTGAAATCAACTTTTCCATGCTTTGAATCATAATACACCAGATCGCTTTTACCTTGGCACTTATTTGACTGCGATTGAGGCATGATGATGCAAAATAAGTAATTTAAAGGCAACATAACATCATCTTTTCTCAAAGAAAAACTGTTATCCAACTGAGACAAATCATTAGCAACATCATAAAAAGGCAAATGCTCAAAATCTGGTCGTTTCAACATCAACAAAGTTAGACTTTGACTTGCATTAACCAGTGTTTTCAATTGACCTGCATGGAGTAAAGAAGATTCACTCACTCTTTCTTGTGAGGCCTTCACAATTAATTCTTTATCATCTTTAAACAGTGATACTTTATTTATACTATGTATGGCACTTTCTGGTCAAATAAGTAAGGACTTCCCAAAACAATACTTGAGATATCAAGTGGCACCACATCAAGTTCCACTGTGTCAATAAAATGTGCAGTTATTGCAAAGCACAATATGAACTTTCTTGAAACTTGCAAATTGGCATCCTTGCATATCCATCCAAGTGGATAAGGCTTCATATGTGGAATGGTCTCAAGTTTAAGTTGCTTGACCAAGTCTTCAGATATGAGATTCGCTTGTGACCCACTGTCAAATAGTGTGTCAATTTTGGTATGTTTTGAAATTACCCTCACATGGAAAAGCTCTATCCTCCTCTTTTCTTCATGAGTATCTTTGTGACAATTCAAAGAGCTAGAACTGGGATTTGTGTCTTGCACCACTTCTTTCCCCTTAATGTTCTTTAAAACCATGGCTATGATTTTTGTCTCATCTCCTGAGTCTGACCCTAAGTCTTGCTCAACTGTTGCTACAGTTTTCTCCTTTTCTTTGGTCTTGTTTTTGTTCTTGTATTTTTCTGGTTTCAGTTCAGGATGAAGCTTCCAGCAATGATCTTCATCATGACTTGTCTTTGAACAGTTCTTGCAAAAGAACTTTCCTTTTTCTTTTCTTGAATTTGCAACTCTCTTCTTTCCTTTGTTTTTGAAATTACTATCCTCATCAAAAATATTCTTTCCTCTAGCTTCTAAATGTGTAGCCTGCACATAGAATTCATCTAAGCTGGTAGGATTGAACATTAGGATAGTATGTTGAAGATAATTGTGCAAACCTCCTATGTATTTCAACAAGGTGTCTTGACTTTGTAAGTCTACTCCAAGTAGAAGTGCTCTCCTTCTAAACTCTTGGGTATAATCTTGCACATTTTGACCCTTAAGTTGCCTAAAATTTTTCCAATTCATGATTTCTTTCTGAATGTGAGCAAGAGGATAAAACTGTTTCTTAATAGCTGTAATAAACTCATTCCAAGTTAAAGTTATCTTACCGTGCTTTTTAATTTCCTCCTTGGTCTTGGCTTCCCACCAAACCAAAGCTGCTCCATCCATTCTCAAAGAGGCTAATTGGATTTTTGTTTCATCATCATGTAAATTCTGAATCCTTAGATAGACTTCCAACTGTCTAATCCAGTTATCCAATTTTACTGCATTCACATCACCATTAAACATCAGCAACTCAAACTTCACATCAAGCTTTAACAAAGGATTTTTAAGAGATGTTTTTGTTTTGTGTGACTGATTAACAGAAGTAGAAGAGGATGACGTGGAGGAAGAGGATGACGATGGAGATGGTGGATCACAATTTCCTCCATTCCCTTTCTTAGACTCATCTTTGTCTTTCTTCCCTCCTGAAGAATCTCCTTCTTCTTTTTGGTTTCTAGACCCTTCTCCAACAATCCTATCATTTCTCTCCTGGTATAAGATCCTAATCATCTCAGTCATGTCCAAGAAAGCTTTTCTAAAGACTCTTTCTTCTTCCTTGGGATCCATTTCCTCATATACTTCTCCTTCTCTGGAAGACATATTTGTGGCTGATTCTAAGGCTAATGAGGATGAAATGGAAGGTGGAGATAATGGCACCCTAGCCCTCCTTGGTTGAGGATTATCTTGTGCTCTAACCAATTGACCTTCCCCTCTTTTCAATTTCAGCCTAGTAAGCATCAAATTTTGCAGAATAACACAATCTTCTTGCACAAATTTCACAAAATCTTAAGCAAAACCTAGAGCTCTGATACCAATCTGATCTGAAATTGTGAGAACAAAGTATATCTTATACAGAGATTGACAGTATGGGGCTTTTAGTAGTTATTTCACCTTTACTAGAAAGGATGAAACCAGAAGCTCCTGGCCCACAAACTAGCTCTATCTAAAGAAATAAAATGTAAACATTGAAATAGATCCAATCAATGAAAGTATTTTTTTATGTGCAAAGTATTCATTAATCAAAATTTTATGTGTGAATAAGCAAGTTCAAGTATTCTGCAAATGAAGTAATGTGGTTTGAAGTGAAACTAATGAGTTATGTTCACTGTATAAGCCTGATTGGGAAAAGTGTACTTATGAAAATTTACTGTTTAATGTAGCAGAATCTGAAATATAACAGCAAAAATGCACAACATAACAGTAAGCATTTGTTTAAGCAGTTCACCCCTCTCTTGGGCTACCTCTGCTGGGTCCAAAAGCCTCTAATTAGGCTTTTCCCTCTTTCATTAATGCTCAAATTATGAATTACATTGTGTAGAAAGCCTCAAAAGGCAAAATAAGCTGCAAATTCAGAAACAGAGGACTGAAATCAGTATAAATTGACTATTCATTCACCTCCAATGGATGAGTATAGTCCAACACAGTTGATCTTTCATTAGGCCCTGGTGGCTCCACAACCAAAATCGCTGGTAAAATCACTAATAGAGCACCGTGATGGCTCTGCAACCTGTCCCCAACAGCTCCAGAATGCTTCAATAACCCCAAATTAAAAAAAAAAATCGTCCCAAATGGACTTCCCTAACCAAAGTTATGGCTAACTGAAGTTTTGTCTAGTTTCACCTAGAAAAACTCCAGCTAAGTTTGGCTAACTGCCAGATAACTCCGACAAATCTGGAGGTCGGCTCTAAATTTGAGGGGTTCGCCGAAATGGAGGGTTAGCATTTAATGTGAATGTGCGTGGCCACATGTTTAAACGGTGTCAATAAATGTTAACATAACCGTCGGAGTTTGTTGTGTGCCCATTGAATACGCCTTTGGTTCCGGGCAGTTGGTTGCATGCGGAGGGGGCTGGCCCCCTTTCGGGCCTCGCCATATCAAATTTAAACTTTAAATACATATTCGCACTGAAAGTTTAATAAGAAACACCCGTGTGGCCTAATGGCCAGGCTGCTCCGTTTCCATTGGCTCGACCCGGGGTCGATTCCTGTTGTGTGCAAACAAATTTTGAATTGCCATTTTCGATTGAAACTTGGGGCCACGTGGCGGCCTCCAGGCTGGCCACGTGGCGCCCTTTCATTGGCTGCCTACAGAATATTTCACAGAATATTTTGTGGAATATTCCATGAAATATTCCCAGAATATTCTGTGTAATATTCTTTTTTTAATAAAAATATTTTTTTATAAAGTCAAATTTTGGTCGTTTTTAACTGAAATTGGAAAACTTCAAAGCTGAATATATTCCTCATACGGCGTCGGTTTTCAGTGCCGTTCATGTCTACAGGATCGTTTTTCCGAGCTCTTTCCATTCGATCTGGTTTGGACCAATTCTGAGCAACTTCATTTTTGAGCATTTTTCTACAAGAGACTTGATCTCCTGATCACAAGTTGAGGGTAAAACTAGAGGCATGTAGAGCATCTCCTACATTATAGGATATGTGGTTGAGTTTATTTTGAGTTGTAATTAATTAACTCAATTTATCTGAGTTAAAATCGATTCAACTAGTTTTAACTGATGGAGGAACTAGTGAGAGGTCAAAGTGTGGAACTTGAACGTGAACAACATGTACTAATCAATCAAATAATTGATAATTCACCCATAAATAACTCATGCATCTCAGTTCTGAGAAAGACCTAGTTGAGATAGGAGTTCAAGGGTAGTGTATTATTAGTTGTATAACCATCCAAATTGTACAGGTGGTGCATGCAGTCAGAGGAAGGCCCCTAAAGGATTGCACAATATGGATTGGGAATTTTTCTAATTAATAGGGCCTAATTACCTGAGGAAACAACATAAGGAAATAGGGATTTTGGAGGGCTGAAAATTGGTTAAGTATTGAACCAGGTTTGTCTAGGAACCAATGAGACATATAGAGATAGTGCATAGGTTTCTCATCTTGGAGAAAATCATTATAATCTTCTCATATTTTCTGACTTATGCAATATACATATAACATGTTTTTTAGCTAAGGCTTTCCCCAGGAAATAATTGTGTATGCGATTGAAATTCTTTCTCTTCCATGTTTTTTGATTTCAAGATCTAAATTGGTTCCACAATTGGTAGAGTAGATTCAAGTATATTTTTTAGCATATTACAATTATCAGTTGAATCTACATGGATTTTCTACACATGGAAGGGTTGGGTCTAATTGCAGGGTGGAGGTTGTGGCTTTGTGGGGGGTTCTCTAGTGTGCAGTATGGCTCGCCATTGACAAGATCAAGATTGTTGGGGATTCAAAGACGATTATCGATTGGGTGTAGGGGAAAAATTCTATCGAGGTCCCTCCCCTTCACCACTAGATGGCTAATATCTTGTCTTTTCTGCCAACTTTCCTCGACATCTCTTTTCTTCATGTTTACTAGAAAAAAAAACTGGAGGCAGGTGCTATCTCTAAGCGTGGTGTGTATCTCCATACTGAGCTGATATTTTTTGAACTCTTGTTCAACGAAGTTGTTAGCAACATTGGATCCTTTGCATCCTAGTCTGGGCTAGCTCTCTTTTTTCCCATTTTGTTTTGTGTGTTGTTTGTTATGCCTTCACGATTTGCCTTTCTTATGGCTTCTTGATTTCAAGTCTTTTTTTTTGGACTCGTTCTGATGTATTGGAGTTCACCTTATATGGCTCCAATGATCGTATTGACATATTCTTGGTCTATGCTAGCTCACAATTGTCTTACTTTTTGATTTTTTTCTCATGTTTTGTCCGAGAAATATGTTGTAGATCATTCTTCTCGATTCACAGAATTATTTAACTCATATTTTCACAATGAAAGCAGTTTGTTTTTGTTTTTGTTTGTTTGTTTTCTTGTTGAAAAAAAAAATATGGTTATAAAAAGTTTGGAAAAATCATGAATATTTACAACTAAGTTACTTGAATTTTATAAATCCATAACTTCCTTCATCATTGATGTTTTTATTTTTACTTGTAGAATAAATCCTAATTAATTATGTTGTGTTCATGATCAACTTACTCAACTTTATTTTACTTATTTTGTTATGTACCATCATCATATTTATAACAACAATGTTAAAACTAATCACCTTTAATCAACTTTGTTTTAATTATTTTATTATGTGTCATTATCATATTTGTAACAACAATGTTAAAATCATAAAAGACATTTTTATTTTTTAAATAAAATGACTAAAAATATAAAAATGTTAATTCTACTTAGAAAACAAAGTCTAATAACCTATCTTAATTTAATTTAATTATATTATATTTATAAATTTGTGCATAAATAAAAAATAATGAAAAAATAATATGAATTTTCATTAATAAAACAAATACTAAAAGAATAGATTTGATAACATATATGTCGGATTGTGAAAGTCACCCAACAAAAAATCATAAATATTTATAATTAGGTTAATTGAATTTTATAAATCCATCCTTTAATAAACTTTAATCAAATTATCTATTTTTCTCCATTATCTTAATACTTGTAATTACCGACTAGGCTATTACAATATATAAATGGACCAATAACATTTGAGTATAACACCTTCAATATCATTATTTTGTATATAAAGCGTAAATTAATTAGTTTCTTCACGATTTATAAAATTTATAAGGGATTAAAATATCTCATTGAGTTTATACTTATTAGGTTATTACAATATATAGATTGAGGGTGATATTTAAATATAATACTATTAGATATTATGTTTTGGGATTTAATTATGTTAAGTAAGTTATTCATTTATGACCATTTCTATGAGAAGTAATCATGACTGACTAATTTTCTCATGATTTTTGAATAGTTCACTTAGCACTCATTTCATTGGGTGATGCTCACAAGAGTGAAGAAGTGGGATTGAAACTAGTGAAATGAATTACATAGCGTCAATCATCACTTTCGGGGCTTGCACCCAGTAACCAGGACTTCTTGGGAGGTCACCCATCCCAGAGCGCCTCTGGCTCAAGCATACTTAACTATGGAGTTTTCCCCACAACCAAGCCCACTTAGCTTGCTACCTCCCAGTGAGCATCACCCGATGCAACGAGTGCTAAGTGGACTATTCAAAAATTATGAGAAAATTAGTCAGTTACGACTACTTCTCATGGAAATGGTCATAGATGAATGACTTACTTAACACAGTTGAATCCCAAAAAATGATATATAATATAATGCACTGCGAAAACCCCTCAATACTTAAAATACAAAGGGTGAAGGGAGCTCTACTTGAATGGTTCATGAGACACAATACTTGCTAAGGTTTTGCAAATGGGGTCGCAAGCTATGTGGACTTGATTGTGGGGAAAACTACACAGTTAAGCGCGCTTGAGCTAGAGGCGATCTGGGATGGGTGACCTCCCAGAAAGTCTTGGTTATCGGGTGCAAGCCCTGGAAGTGATGATTGATGCTATGTGATTCATTTCACTAGTTTCAATCCCACTTCTTCACCCCTGTGAACATCACTCGATGCAATAAGTACTATGCTAAGTGGACTATTCAAAAATCATGAGAAAATTAGTCAGTTACGACTACTTCTTATGGAAATCATCATAAAGGAACGACTTACTTATCGCAGTTAAATCCTAAAAAATGATATCTAATATAATACATTACGAAAATCCCTCAATATTTAAAATAAAATAATTAGTTTATTTAGATTTTAATTTACTAGTTTAAATATTATAAAGAAGGTTAAAATATTTTACTAAGTTGAACCACTTCCGATACTAATGACAACATACCCTCGCTCAATCTTTTGACAAGATCTTATAAATGGGTAGAAAGTTTTTCCGTCAAACATTTGAACTACTCAACATCAAGACAAGCCATAGCCTATACTAATCCTATATAAAATGTAAAACAAACAAACACAAAATTTAACTATTTTTTAATATCTTCCTTCCATTTTTTTTTGGGACCAGGTTGTAGTTACATGCATTTGTCTTTATTGCTGTCCCTCGCTTATGGCAACAACCAAGGAGGCTAGTTCGTACGGCCATTGAGAATTGAAAATCTGCACGTTGAAACCTTATTTTTATTCCGGCGTGCTCAGAGTTAGTAAAACAGTGTGGTACTTATGCATTTGTCCAGAGAATATTAAGCATTAAGAAACAGGGGTAGTTGTTTTTGCATCGTGATTTAATTCCATTTTTCCTATGTAATCAATTACTATAATCTAATCTTATAAGATGTGGTTTTATAGATTACTTTTTAGTTAGGTGGACTTTAAAATATTATTTACTCAATCTATTTTAACAGGTTATAGTTGAATTAATAGTAGATTTCTGCATGGTCTATTGGGTTAGGTAAAAAAAAAAAAGTGGATGTCTTTTATTGGTTTGTCAATGTCCAATTGAAATTCTATTTATTTGTCTAAGTAGGTTGGTTTAATTAAGTTGGTCGGTAATTGGGTTAAGCTTATAGTATAGTAAGGTGTTGTTTATTAATGTCACAAATTTGTTTGGATGGTAGTTTTTATTTTGCTAAAAAAAATTATATTTTTTTCAAAAGATCTTATGGTTGTAGTGTTTGAAGGCATCTGGTCCAATCAATATAAAAGTTTGGTCCAAGTTTGAAATTCTATTTATCTGTCTAAGTAGGTTGGTGTAATTAAGTTTGTTGGTAATTGTATAGTAGGCTGTTGTTTATTGACGTTACAAATTTGTTTGAATGGTAGTTTTTATTTTGCTAGAATTTTTTTAAAAAAATTTCAAAATATCTGATGGTTGTAGTGTTTGAATTGTTTTTTTTATGGTGGAAATGGATTTAGGGCTATCAAGAACTCCTTGGCACCCAAAATCCTGAAGTTTGACCGCGGTAACCCAGATTTTCAAAAAATTCTAAAAAAGCAACAGAATGGCCGGCAAAGATTTTGAAAAAATTCGACAAAGATTTTATCAAAATCTTGTTTACAATTGTTAAACTTCAGTGTTTTGGGTGCCCTAAAAGTTTTTGATAGTGCTGAATCCATTTCCACTATAAAAATGCAATTCAAAGACTCCAAGTACTTGATTTTTTGAATTTTATTTTACCAAATTCCGGCAAAAAATTGTCGTCCAAGCTATTCTGTATGCTAAATAGAGAACTTCAATTTTATCATAATCTTGCCAAACTTTCTATTATTTTCTAAACTAATTTGTAAAAATTTTTAACGGTATTAAAAAAAAAACTCATAAAGTGCCTGTCACATTGACTCATCCCAGAGTCTCATGAGTGACAGGGGTGACGTGTACCCATTCTCATGATAATAATATATATCTACATGGTTGTCGATGTATTTATGCCAAACATTAAACCTAGGCTGTGCTGTGCTGTGCTGTGCTGTGGGCAGGTTTAACTGTACTGTCGATGTATTTATGCCAAATATGAACGTAGTCAGGTGCTCTGGGCGGTTTTAGCTGTGCTGTCCTCGTACAATATTTATTATTTGCACGCTAGGCTGGCGAGCGAATTCAAGTTACAGACAGAACATAATAGCTATGGAGGTTAAGCAAACTGTATGCCAAGAAGACTCAGTCTGTATCTCTGCAGCATGTGTAGTTGTGCAAGATCAGAATGCTTCCACCGAAAACAGGGATGGAGAACATAAAGGCAACCTTCTCGAGCCAATATTCTCTTGTCAAGATGCAGATGGAGATGATGAAAATGATCCACTGTTGGGTAATTCCAGCTTACCCTTACTGTCAACTAGTTATATTACTAAACAAGTATCAATCTATATGTATATTGCTTGTTTTCTTCATCGTCCTTACTTTGCTATCTCCCTTTGTGCATGGTCTAGAAAATCCTAACGTCCAGGGACAGGTTCAGGTTGAGAGTGGATCCACAGATCTTGGAGGTCATCAGAATAAATCCACCGCTGAAAGTAGAGGAGTAAGTATTTGCAGCCATAAAAATTACTGCAGACTATTGTTATATTTCTCAGTGTCTTAGAAGGGTCTTGACATTGGCTTTATTTCATATTTGTTTAAAATTACAATCCATTAGAGAGACAGGCAAGCAGTTGAGGTTTTAGGCAACACCAAAAAGTCACATGTTTTTAGTAAACTTCTAAACTTCAGAATGATGGACCAATGAGTTGAGTGACAATTACTTCAACACCCCTCAAGTACAATTTTGGAAATCCAACTTGCTGTATACCATGTTAAGATTTTTGGTTATACTAAGTCTTAGCAAATTTCCAAATTATTTAGTAAATTTCTAAGTCATTACCATTATTTTGAGTGGGTAGTTATTCTAATGTTCTCAAAATCCAATTTGAACTAAGGCTTTGATACCATGTTGAGATTTTGGTTACACCCAAACACTAAACTTCCAAACCAGTGAACCCTTAGGCTTATATTCTCAAGATGACTGTTAATCCAAATAAATGATTTCTAACTAATAAGATGAGTGTGACAATTATTCCAACACAAACAAGCTTTTGAATATGCAACACAAGACTAAGTTTTTAAGAAACAAACCCTCGAAAGAACAGGCTTCTTTGTCTTAATTTTGGGTATATACAGAGAGCAAAATTTGTCTGTGATATGTTTTGAGTATATACGGAAAACAAAATCTGTTTTGATATGTTTACTGTTTCAGGCTTGATTACCTACAAAATCACTCCTTTGATCTCTCATGATAGTGTTGCAGTAATAATTATTTTGTTTCTTTCTAAGTTGTTTCAGGAATTACTCAGGACGCGGAGGGGTCCTAAATCTCCTGTACTTAACCCAGGATCTGGTCCACAGCATAATTAATTCCTAAAATCTGATATGTGTATTTGTATATTCTATATACATGTCCTGTTTTCAAGTGCTCAGTCAGCAGGAACACAAGGCATAAATTGTACCCCTGAATATTTTTTTTTGTGATTAATGGTGTCCCCTGAAACTTGAGTTTGTAACTATACCATCATTGACAGGCAGCAGATACTATACAGTGTTATTTAGGCGATGCTTCCTTCGCTTGTATACTACAACAATATTTACCAAAGAGTCAAAGCTCATCATATCACTAATCAAGCTTTGAATGGATGTAGGTGAAGAGCATAATAATAATCATTACGCCCAAACACCTGAAATAACTCCCATTGATTAGCCAAGAAGAACATCTACAGTACATACTATGTGTCACCAATACTATGTGTTTTTCACTTTAATCTAATATTTTTCTTTTTAATTTTAATTTGACATTTTTCATTGATGAGAAATATAGGGTTTTAATATTTAAGAGATTCTCTTTTTAAGATAATTGTTTGTGATAGTTTTTTCACTTTTTGATTATGATGCTTTTTTTTTGAATTATTATTATGTTATTTTCATCAAGACAATTATCAAATCATGAACAATAAAGAGACACGAGACGCAGTATATAGGCTTGTCAACCAGGGCCAAAACCTCTCACTTCTTTGAGAGGAAAACCCAAACAAAATTCTTCTTATAGAACCTTCAATTGATGAATACCAAAGCCATGACACAGACCCTTGACACTGAACTCCTTCCAAGACCAAGTCACTAGCCTCTTCTTCAACGATGCCCTATCCTCCTTCTCGACTTCCTTCAGAATCTTGGCCTCCTTTGTAGGCTTGAAATCTTTTTGTTTCACAAAGGAAAACCTAGATTAGATTTTCTTCTAGAGTAGTCCCCTTGGAAGATACTCTCCTTTATTCCTCGCGGCTTCCTTGAACAAAGTTATTCCACCCAAACAAGGTCACCTTATGTTGTTGCAAGTTCGATCCTTCTTTTGCTACATCTGGTCCTGCAATCTTCGCACGTGTGAGGGTAGACTAGCCCAAAACAATCCTTAGATATCCTCACTATGTTTTCTCCTTGCTTCACTATCTTTTGTGACTCCTTTATGTGATTTCTGCACTTCATATTGGAGACTTTCTTCATCGAGTTGTGTCCTTCCAAATGAGGCCAAGGAGGGATATATATAGTCTCTTGATTATGACAGTGGGGCCGACATGATCCCTTGAAGTAGGTCGACATAGTGCATTAATGTAGGCTAACTTGAGTGAGGGCTAGTGACAAGGTCTTGGAGGTTTACTTTCAAAGACAAATGTGACTCTTTTACAATGTGTAACATGTCTTTATTACATGATGTTGACTCTTTTAGATTTAATGACTAGACAACAATATCTTAAGAACTCTCAATTGGACTCTTTGACCAAAATAAAATTTCTTGCTCATGAAAACCATGGTGCAAGCATTACAATAATAATTTTATTTTTCTTCTTTTCATCATTTACAAATATTACAATTACATTTCATTATGAATACCGAACCTAGTTACACTTTTCAACACTCCCCCTTAACTAGGGAGGTATTCATAATGGTACTTGGTCATTCTCAATCTGAAGAATTTCTCATAAGAAGAATCAGATTGGTAATCCATTTGTATAGCATCATATCAACCAACATTATTACATTGCAACTCCTTGACTAACAATGCCATCTCTCCACAAGATTTGAGCTCAATGCGCGACACCAATGATTCATAGACACCCTCATCATTGTCTCTTTCGGAACATACCCCACCCAGGTTCTCAGGGTGTGTTCCATAAGGAATATTCTTATCTTGGATTCCTAGTCCTGAAAGAATATCAGTCCTCTATGACTACTATTGTCTTCTATGCCCTATTTCATCCTCAAATAGCATCGGATGCCAAATGATTACTCAATCCTCCATTCTGTCTTCCCAGGTGAAGACTAGAATGATGTGTCTATCTCTCCCTCTTAATTAGGGAGGAGATATGTACTCATTCATATAGAAGGAATGTACCTAAGCTCCCTCTTGGCTTAGGAATTTCCAAGTTTCTTCCAGGTAAGAAACTTGTTTCCATGCTCCCTTTTAATTAGGGACCTACATCAACATCTTAGGTGGAGATAATGGGACAACCAACTACTTTGAAGAACTCCTTCCTATGATGTCATGAATTTCTTCTTCATTATGGACCTTCATCTTTTGGGACTTCTTCATATGGCACAAACCATCCATCACTTTCATCCATGAGTCAATCATGTCATCATTCCTTTTATGAGAAAGCGATCCATCAGTCTACATCTAGCTTTTCTTCATGTCATGTTTCCTTCTTCAAGTTGTTTTCTTCGGGAGGATATTACACCCTTTCAGATGGTCTTTCATCATGACATCTTCTAGTTAGCATCAACATCCCGCATTCATGTTGACACATCTCCCAAATATATCCATTGTCAAGGGTTTCCATCTTTTTTATATTTCCATCAAAGTCTTCATATCTTTCCGGGAGATTTCTCAGTCAAATATTCTTGGTCCTTTTGGATGTTGATTTCCTTTACCATGGTTGCATATCTCACAATATGTTCCTTTCTTTCTTCACACATTTCATTCCTAGGAGCTTCTGATCATAGTTTTTTCAATTATTGCCAATTGATCTCATATTCCATATGAGGACATATAATGTTGATTTCATCTTAGAATACATGCATTCTTGCATCTTATTGAGGAAGGACATCCTTTATTTTGATCATTTTTTCAATTACTGTCAATTGATCTCATATTCCATATGAGGACATATAATGTTGATTTCATCTTAGAATACATGCATTCTTGCATCTTATTGAAGAAGGACATCCTTTATTTTGATCATGCTCTTAAGATAGAGTATGATATTTGCAACCATATGACTTTCATAATATCAAATGTAAGCATGTCTATCTTATCTTTCCTTTAAGGTTATCCAGATTTAATGTAGAGCTTTCTTTGAATGAATGAATTTCATTTTTCTTGATCTTCTTTTTAGTTATGTCATCATACCATGAGTTCCACATATTTGGAATCCTTGAGGAAACAATGGTGAATCAATGAAGATTTGTTCTTGCATATCTTTTCCAGCAACTATATGATGAGCCTTATTCTAGATGACTTTCCTTCTTTTTCCTTAAGTAATATTGGAGCTTTTAATGAGGTTTTTCCAGAGCTATATCCTACATAGTTGATTTTCACAGATCTTGTTCCAGATATTCTTCTAATGCTTCTACTATGATGCCATTTTTCCAATATGAAGCATCCTACCTTGTTTTCAAAGCTTCCTATCTAGATAACTATAATTTACACAACTTTCATAGTACTTGAAGGAGATTATCTCAATCATAGTTGATCTGTATGAGATCTTAATGTAAATGTGCTTGAGGGTTTGTAAATTGCAAGTTTTAAAATTGAGTTTTTGAGAGCTTTTATGTTAATTTTTAAACACATAAAGCATGAA